>JALBCR010001076.1:182500-496682 GCA_030710515.1 Abscondita cerata
AAATATTCTAAAACAGAACTGTTGTATGTACATTAACATTTAAAAATAAAAATTATTTTCAAATTTTTTAAAATATGTTTGACAGATTTCTGAATAAATATAAAAAAATTCCTTAAATAATGTGTTGATTCTACTCTATATTTTTTAAAATTTTTTAAGAGTTACAACATTAACTTAAAAAATGCCACTTCTATGTAATAAGTACATATGAAATAGACTTAAAAAAAATATTGAAACGTGTCTAAACTATTGTTTTTGAACAAATGTTTAGTGAGTGTAACTAAATTTTTTTGAATTTATGAACTTTGTAAAATCTTTCAAAAGAAAAAGATTAAAATTTTCTAAAACAACAACATAAAATAATTTTCCAAAATTTATCAACAATTTTTTTCTGGTTCTGGTCCTCTATCAATATTAATAACTCAAAATTCATTACTTAAATAAATGTCCGTTAAATCTGTTGTTACGTAACTATGTCCTTGTTATTGGTTAAAATTGATTTATTGTTAAAACTGAATGGCTAAGACATTTTTAACGGCTTGTTAACGATTTATGTAATCTTGAATTACTAATAAATGTTAAAATTAAAAGTTTTTGACAATGTGATAAACTAAAATACCATAAAGTTCAAAATATTTTGTTTTTCTATATAATAACTTTTTTTAAAATAACTCATAATCACTAATGATTTTTTTTCAGATTTAAATTTCAAAGTTTGATAATTAAACAATTTTTTCCTACAATACGTAGGTATGTTAGTAATTTTTGTAATTTTTATTAGACCGTTTTTTCCCTGAAATGAATTAGTTAACTGTGGGGTACGTCTTTCAGTTTAAAAAAATGGGTTTATAGAACATTTGTTTTAATTTCTTATTAAATATAAAAATATTAAACATAATAAAGTGTACCTAATCCTAGCCTACTACGATTTACAATTTGTTGTTTTAATAGATTCAATCAAATTTTATTTTGTTTTTAAATTAACAAAATATTCGCTTTCTTTATACAAATTTTAAAAATAAAAATACTATTCACTATGTCTTAAATATTTTTCTTTTCTGCTTCTCTCTCACTTTCCTTTTCTTTGTCACTTCCTTGATTCATTGAACTTCTTCCCCCTTCTACCTTTATAGTATCCTTTTTTCTGTGTGTCCTTATCTCTTGATATTATTTCCCCTTTCTGTCTTAGTCTCTTTATCTCTTCTCTTGCATATCCACCTCTTTCACATTTTTTTTTCTTCCCCGTTTTTTATTTTCTGTGACTCCATTTCTTTCCAGCATTCATACAGTATCTGATTGTATTTCCTTTATTCTATCCTTTCTTCATATCGCAATGCTTACCTTTCTGTTCCTAACCGTATTTTTTTCTAATTTCAGTGTATTCCACTATATAACCCGTGTTTCTTTCCCTAATCCTAACGTGCACCTCGAATTTTTCTCTTGTATCTTCTCTTAATTAATTAATTGTATCTCTTTTTTCTAAATGTTTCCCAAAGGTCCTTTCTCCTATCTCTCTTATACGCACTCTATCCTTATTGTCGTATACCGTAAATATCTATAATTGTCAATTCTCTCTATATTTTTTGCCCCACCACCAACTTTTTCCAACCTGATTCCTCTAGATAGGGACATCCCTACTTTATTCCTTTTACCGTCCAAAATTCTTGTCACATCTTCCTGTTCTAGAGATAGTAACCTACCATAAGCCGCTTTTCCATTATGAATCCAACCCTGGCCAACAAGGGAGAGCAGCTAGAATGCCAACAACCCGCCACCTCCTTTGTTACTCAAGAAAGCAACTATGCATCAGCAAAATGGAACAGCTTTTCGGGCGGCAGTATAATTGGGCTTAGGAGCATAACTAACAACTGCCTATGTGATAAGGGTCATGGGAAAGCAATTGTAAAGGCTGATTGAACCCTCAAGAAGACCCGATAGCCCCTGTCAGCAGGTCCTGGACTATAGTGTCTAGGTCCGTAATTTTAAATCAGAATGCTCGAGACAAAACCAGAGCAGAGACGGGAAAACTCCAGTCCTCGTAACTCGTAACTGTTGCTGGTAGGAGTGATGAACTTTCCGGGGGTGTAGATTGTTTAATAACCAGAACAGCGGGTTGAGCCAAGTCATGATCCGAACCAATAAAGTTCGGGTGGATCAGCATCACACATTCAAATCCCTCTGATCCATTTCTGGACGTTCCGGTAACGGTGCCACCGAAGCAGCCAGCGCGATATGTAATACCGGAATATACTTCGTTTGCTATTCCCAGCGTTCTCCTTTCCCTAACATGCTTAGGGAGTTATCAGGAACCTCATCATCTCTCCATGGTGAGCGTATATGTCAAAGGCCAAGCATCAAAAACTCACAGAAATTAATTAGGAGGATGAACTTAATTTCAACTTATGATCTCAGTGTCCCGAACTACTAAGACCAATAACTTCATCACGCAGTCTAGTGAGATCCGTTTCACTCATTCAATCAATGATGAGAGTATATAGCCATGAAATCGGACTTTAGGTCAGCACTCAACTAGCCCCATTTGAAGCCTCTCAGGACATCGTTTCATCGCAGTTGCAGCACTGAGGACTGTGAATATTCCCTTTGAACACTATCTCGCGGTTTCTCTCAGACCAAGTTTTATGTCCTTTCCCGCACATGCAGAGTGGGAGTCTAGACGCTGGAAGTAATTCCTAAATATTCCTTGTTTGTCAATACGTATTACACACCCAGAGCCGGCCAAACCGTAGTGTAGGGATGAATCTGTAGATCACTCTATCCTTCGTGCTGCAAGTCCACCTCAGATAAAAAGCACAAAGGTTTCGAAAGGTGTCCCCCAGCTAGACTCATCGATTTCAGTTCATGGTCTGATTGAGAACTTATCTCCGCGGAGTCGTGTCTCCAACGCCCCTGCTCTATTAATTTAGACTTTATCGACTATTAAGTCATTTCTTTTTTGTTGTTCACTCCCTACATCTTATACGTAAGTGGAAATATTTAGCCTTGATGATAAGGAAATTTAGGAAAAGTTGGCAAAGTTTATAACAAAAGAAAAGAAATAATAGAATAGTTTTTCGGAATGTAACAGGAATTAAAAATAAAGGGGCACAATTTTGGAATTATAGTAAGGGGAGGAAGAGAAATAGAAAGAATGGAAAGAGCGAATGCCGGAGGAGTTTGTTTGGGAAATCAATACGCGGAAAGAACAAAAAGGGAAGGAAGGCAAAGGAAGGAATAATAACAGGAGTAAGAAAAGAGTGGAAGAAAGAATCAGAGGTGAAGCTTAAAGGAGCAATAGAAATTAGAATATAGACAGAAAAGGAAAAGAATTTTGAGATAATTACGATATATGGAAGGGAAAATAATAGAAGAGTTGTTAGAAGAAGAGGAGGAGGGAAAAATAATTATAGGAGGAGATTTTAACACAAGAACAGGAGAAGAGGGGGGAATAATGATCGAGGAAAAGTGAAAAAAGAAGTTCAATAGATAAAAAGTAAATGAACAGGGAAAGATATTGATAAAATTATGCGAAGAACAAGGATGGACTATAATAAATGGTAATCTCGAGGAAGGAGGGAACAGCGAGTACACATATGTAGGAGAAAGAGGAGAATCAGTCATAATAAATGAAGAAAGTAAAGAGGAGATAGAACAGCTGAGGATAGGAGAAGAGGAGGAATCCAATTATCAACAGTTAGAGGTGATAATGATGGATGAATGGGAAGAAGGAGAACTAAACGATAACAGAGAGTAGGGAGAAAAAAAGTGTGGACAAGGGAAAATATATAGAGGTACAGGGAGAAGATGGAGGAGGAGCAAGAGATGTCTTATGAGGTTGAGGAAGAAATAAATAGGATTGTGAACAAAATGGATGTTGCAACGGAAAAGAAAAGGTATAAGAAAAGAGCACATATATTAGAAAACAGCAAAAGAATGGTGGAATGATGATTGCGAAAAAAGAAGAAAGAGATGAGAAGAGGGATAAGAAAATGGAAAAAAGGCAAGATAGAGTTAGCAGAATACAAAAAGCTAGAAAAAAGTTTCAAAGAAGGGTGTAAACAGAGAAAAGAGAGCTACAAAAAGGAGTTGGAGGAAAAGATAGGAAAAATAAAGAGTGAAAGTCAAGTAAGGGAGTTCATTAGCAGAAGGAGGAGAAAGTTTAAGAAGTCAGGAAAATGGATAGATCTAAAAAATGGGAAGAACATTGTAGAAGATTATTAGAAGAACAAAGGCAGAAGCCAACAATTGCAAGAGATATAAAAGAAGAAGAAAAATCAAGATGTGAAGGTATGAAAAAAGAGGAGTTGGACCAAGCATTAAGGAAGGTGAAAATAGATAAAGCCCAAGTCTCACAAATGTGGGGTACAAAATTTGTAGAAAAATATTAAGAAGCAGCTTGGAGAAGGAAATAGAGGAGAGGAAATTAATACCAGATTGGCAGGCAGGCTTTCGTAAAGGTACAATAGACCATATTTATATCTTGAAGCACATGGTTAATAAAGAGATAGGAAAGGACACAGGAAAAATGTATGCTTTATTTTTAGTTATTAAGGCAGCGTTTGACAATGTGGATAGAGAGCTGTTGTGGAAAGTGATGAGGCAGAAAGGGTTAAGCGAAGATTTGGTAGCAGGAATAGAAGAACTTTATAAAGAAACAAGATGTAAAACTAGAGTGGAGGGGAAGGTAGCTAAAGGGCTTAGACAGGGGTGCGCGTTGAGTCCAAGTTTATTTGCAATATATATTAGTGATTTAAAAGAGGTGATAAAAAACAGCAAATAGGAGGAATAGTGATAGGGAAGAAAAAGTGTGGGTGTTAGCGTGCGCGAATGATGTGGTTATAATTGCAAAAAATCAGATGGGAATGAGAGGCATGATAGAGGTAGTGAGAAAATATTTAAAAAGAAAAAGCTTGAAGCAAATGTGGAAAAAACTAAAATAATAGTGTTTAAAAAGAAAAAAAGGGACAGGAATAAAAGAGAGATGGTTATGGGGTCAAGAAGAAATACAAACTGTAGACAAATACAAGTATCTTGGGTGTAATTTTAGTTATAATAATAAGGGCATATAAGGGAATTAGAACAGAAAGGGAACAAGGTATTGAGTCAGGTATAGGGGATAGGGGAAATGGTTTTTGGAAAAGATGTTTAAAAAAGAAGATGGTTGTTTGAGAAGTTGGTAATGAGTGTATTATTGTATGGGGCGGAAATATGGGGATGGAAAGAATGGAAGCTAGGGAAGATACAATTAAAATATTGTAAAGACGCTGGGATTAGGAAAAGAAACAGCAGGATATATAATAGAAGAAGAAGTAAAAATAAATTAAATTAGGATTTGGAAAGGAAAATTGGCAGTGAGATTTGAAGAAAGGATAAGAGACAGGGAGGTAAATAAGATACTAAAGGAATGTTGGAAGGAAGTGGAGAAATATTTAAACAAATACGGTGAAGAGAATAGGAAACATTATTGTGAAAAGGTAGGGTACTCGAGAGAAGAGATAAACAGAAAAAAAGGGAGGGGAGAAGAATGGAAAAGAAAGTGATAAGTATAGATAAAGATATACAGATACAAAAAGGAGTGCGAAGATAGAAGGGGGAAGATACAATGTAAAGTACAAGGAGTTAAGTACGAAAGGAATATCAGCATATCTGAGGGGGAAGAGAAGTATAAAAGAAAAAGAAACATAGTGAGGTTTAGATGCAGAAATGAGGAAAGAGAGAATATGTACTGGAGGAATGATGAGGAGAGAATATGTAGGATGTGTGGCAAAGGGTGAGCGAATATCGAACATTTAAAAGAAAATTGTGGGGAACTGCGGTCCGAAGAGATAGTGGGAAGGATACTATTAGGAGAGAATGGACAGGGAATAGAATGGATGAAAGAAGTGATAAGGAAAAAAGAGGAAAAAAAATATATGTAAAGCGTATTTTAAGAAAATTTTTGGTATTGTTAATATGGGGATAAATTTTTTGTATTGATTAGTTTTTGGAATTAAGAAGAGGGAAAGGGAATGGTTTTAATTTGTAAGAAATGGAATCTTTTATTTATGTATATTATTACAAAGAATAAATAAAAAGGAATTGATAAGGAAATTTAGGAATTTTTTTTGGGAACCAATCCCTGAAACGTACGTAAAAATTGAAAGCGAATAAGTTGGTCTCACATCTCCACTACCGCTATAAAAATTTTTGGAGATGAAAACCAAGAACGAAGAATAGTCCGTCCGGATGTAAACACAATATCTCAAAAACTACCTATACGGTTTTGATGAATTTTTGTGTTTATGGTTTTTTGATACAAACACCATAGATTTTTTTAATTTTTGAGATGGATTCGCTTTTTGGAGAAAATTTTCAAAAATTCTTCTTTTACGTATCGATTTCCTTTAAATAGGTTACGATTTGTTGTTTTTGATAAATTGTTTATTTTTTTCAATAAATATAAAAAAAAACCTTTTCTAACGAATACGTTTGATTTTTGAGGATGCCAGAAACAAGATGATCCAAATCGTTAAAAGCTTCTGTATAATCAATAAAGGTGTTGTATTTGTTCGTGACAAGTAAAATCAATTGCTTGCAAATATGCGAACGCAACATCTGTCGAAACGGAAAGTGTTGCCAATAGTAATAAAATCGAATATCTCAATAAACGTTTAAACCGGCACTTCTGCAAATAGCTGTTTAATTTAACGACATAAACACGTACCGAAATACAAACATTACGTATATACAAGTGTTTGTAGATAATGAAGTAGTAGGTACTGAGGACTTAGTAAATATAGATGTTCTTTGATGGTCGATATAGACGATTGCGCCCGACTTGAATAGATTGGATGAAGTGCACTGTGCATCGGGATGATGCACCGTGCGACAGGTGCACAAAATCTTTGTATTTCATTAGGTTCGTTTACCCCTGAGGTGCGTTTTTCTTAGAGTCTCGATAATTTACGACGTGTCAAAACGTCATATAGCTTGGACTAAGATCAGTAATGACACGACGCGAACGACTAAAAAGTCAAGTGAACCTTCCTCAACTATACTAATTATACGTAACCAATCTAGTGGCCTTATTCTCAATATTTTAACATCGTGCTACTGCATCCTTCTGACAGCCCCAGGCCTGCTCATTAGAACGTACTTCATCTGAAGAACCGTGACTCTTCAATTGTCTGCTCGTAAGAGTCCTTCGCCCGCTCTCCGATACTTTGTCAGAACGTAGCTGACAGTAGCTTTGTTTTCCGATCATTATTATTTTTTGTTGTTTATTAGGGCGAAATCGGTCAGCGCCTCCTAAGATGCGTTTTGCAATTAAATGTATTTATAAACGTATCAGACCCGGGCATAGATCACGATGCACTCACTACTCCTACGACACCTACTCTATTTATGTCCCCATGCAGATACATGACATTCTTGGCAGAAGCTCAGATCGCTATTATCCCAGACAATAACACATTCTGCACCTTCATAACCATTAATAACGCTGCTCGTATTCTTAGATAGTTTACGATCAAGACCAAACATGCCTAATTTCTTCAGATCGAACACGGGAGATGCATTTTGTTGGAGGGAGTTACTTACTGCATCCGCAGGTTAATAATAAACACTTTCCCCTCCCTCTTAATTCACTAACTAATTGTAAAATAAATCAATGAGACAATAGCTTCCAGTGAAACATGTTTCCTTTAAAGTCGTGTAAACAATAAGGCGACGGAGATATTACGATTACGAAGATGGAAAAGGACGTGGAAGCCAAGTAATATATTGGAAGTAAATTAACCTTTGATAGACCTTTAGTATTATCGGAAAATTAATGTTGCGTAGGTAAATGAAGACAAATTTCGCGCGGCGACATTTCCGCGTCTTCGCGAGCGAACGCGCGCGCGACCAAAGAAAAAATTCTTTAATTAAGTGATTGTTCTAATCCGCGCTGTTAGATCTATTGTAATTTAATCTCCTCTAACGAGGCCCAATTTGGCGCAAGTATCGACTAAATACGAAACGGGTACAAAAACTCGACAACAAAAACTAATGCGTATGAAGCGTTTACGAAATTTAATTTTCCAGTCGAGTCGTTTTTATTGCAAAAATGTTGAGTCGCGGTCACTATCCAAATGAATGTTAAGCAACTTGTCGTCGAGAACTGCCGATTTGACAACGACAATGCGCCCTTTTTCTTCCTATCAAAACAATTTCGGCTAACGGCCTCAGTAAGTGGATATTTCGACTTGTATGTACCTACTACATCGCGCAAAGGCGAAGTGAAAAATTTTACATTCCATCTGCGAAGCAATTTTAATTATTTCGTTATATTATAAAAGGTTGAGATTCATACGAATATAAAAATATTAAAGAAAGGAATGTTTGTGTCTGAAAAAAAGGGCTTTGTATATTATATATATGTATATAATACCAACATATAAAATACAACCCTCAAACAATGTTAATTATTTTGTCTTACTCTAAAAGACAGAGAACGCCTCCCAGCAATTTTTATATAAAAAGAATTAAAATTACGCCACACATTATTTTCAAAAATATTTACACGCGTTTTTCTTTTCTTTTTATAAAACTATCCCTCCCTTTAATACATCATTGGATCAATGAAAACGTTACGCAAATAAAAGTAAGTAGGCGCTGGAATTCGATTTCTCTACGCCAACTATGTAATTCAAATGTACAGTAATATTTTTATTTAATCGAAAACGCAAAAAAAAATTAAAAACCATAATTTTTTCATCTAAACATAAAATTGAATAACAACGAGATTTTATTTCGAATTTGAGAACTGAAGAACAAGTGTTGATTAAACATGATGAAAGAAATAACGTGACTAAATTGTGCTCGCAAATGAAAATGGGGTTTTAAAAATTATAGTTCAAACAAAAGTTATAGATGATAAAATTTTCTTTCTTTCCATAACTTTTTTGTATAATTAATATTCTTGAAAATACCGTTACAACGATCACCTGATTGTTATATCCGCTATTTCAAGAAAAAACGTGGAAAATGAAATGTTTTTTAAAAATTTTAAAAATAGGTAAATCTATGTAGGTTAATTGTCCTTTTGTCTCGACAAATCTTCGGTATTCTGATTGGTGTCTACACTTTAATTCCCCGAAAATTTATTCCCCGTGTACTTTCCTCCCTGCTCATAATAAAAAATGATGAAATCAAATAAACGCACAAAAATTTGTTATGATATATTGCTCCCGAAGTGTTGTCTGTATTAAGAGGGATTATTTATTTGGTTTTCATGTGATCGGAGGTAAACGGTGTTGGTTGGTAGGTTACAGTTATTAAAATTTATTTCTTTAAAAAAATTACACTCATAATAACAATTTAAATTTTTTTCCGTAGGTAAATTTGTTTTAATCATGTATGTAAATGGAGAACAAAGAAAGAAAAAGTCGGAAGATGAAAAAATAAACTGACAAGGAACTAGAGAGAGAGAGAGAGAGTAGGAAAAAATAGAGTATATGAGACGAAGTTGATTCAGATCATCAACCGATCGATGTGAACTTGATAGGAGAGGAAGAGGAAGAAGAGAAAGAGATTATAGAATGGGGAGAGAAAAAAATATGGAATAAAATGGAAGAATAGCAGGAACCAGCAGAAGAGGTCGAAGAAGAGAAAAATTGAAGATGGCAACGGAAAAGCGAAGATTTAAAAAGACGAAAAACAAAAGGGAAATAAAGTCAGAATGGTGAAACAGGAAATGTAAGAGAGCAATACAAAAATGAGAAAGAGAAGAAGAAAATGGAAGAAGGGAAAAATATATAAGATCAGAATTCAAGAATAGATGTGGAAAATATTAAGTAATATAATTGGACAAACATGGGGTGTAGGATATAAATTATTTGGTAAAGAAGTAGAAAAAAGAAAATGGTTATTCGAGAAAATAGTAAAAATGTGATGATATACGGAGCGGAGATTTCGGGAGAGAAAGAATGGGAAGAACTGGAGAGGATACAGGAAAGATTTTGAAGATGGGCGCTAGGATTGGAGTGAGAAAAACCAGGATATTTAATAGAAGAAGAAATGAAAATAGAAAAAATAAGAATACAAGCAGGGAGGAGAGCAATAACATTTGAGGAAAGGATATTTCAAAATGATAACATACTCTACTGTCACTATTTTTCTTTTCCTATCTTCTAACCATCTTTTTCTCTTGTCCACCTCTTTTATCCCCTTATTTCGTTCGTAGTAAACTTTTTCTTTTATTCCTCTTCCCTTAATTCCACACATTCTTCTCTTAGATGTTTAATACTTACACAATCATTTCCACACATTCTACATAATATTTCTTTGTCTTGCATCTAATATTTCTTTTAGTGATCTTAATTACATAGTCTAGACCTAGGTATTATTCTTTTTTTGCATTGTTAGTCCTCCTATTAAAGTACCTTCACTATTATGCACACGTATCGCATATTTTGTATCTTCCTTTTCTGATCCTCATTCTCCTTTCTTGTATCTGATTATCATTTCCCTCTTTGTTATTTCTTCTTCCATCCTTCTTCCTTCTCTTCTTAATCGCGTAACTTCCTCGTTTGTAATATTCTTTTCTTTCTTCTTCTCCGTGACTTATTTTCCTAGTTCTATCTCTTTCCAATATTTTAGTTCTACTCTTATTTTCCTTCTCTATTAAATATCCAGGTGTCTCTCTCAACCTAGCGTTCATCTCCAATACATTTCATGTATCTTCTCCAGTTCCTCCCAATCCTTCCACCTCCAAACTTCTGCCCCTTACATCATCACACCTTTCATTATCCTTTCGAACAATCATTTTGTCTTTTCCATATCTTTCCCAAATATACCCTAAAATTTTACATCCTTTTTGTCTTAAACCCTTATCTGGTAATTGTCCTTGTTATCGTATCTTCTGATGTATCCTAGGTATTTATAGCTATTCAGTCTTTCGATCTCCTCTCCTCCCCACCACAACTTCTCCATCTTTCTTGCTTTTTTCTTCTTAAATATTACCATAACGTATTCTTTGTTATTTTTTCTTAGCTTACTAAAAATCATTCGTAAACACCCCAGGGACCTGCTCGTCAGCAGATACGGGCTTAGCAAACCCGGGGTGCCGAGCTCTTCAGTGGATCACGAGACCACTGTCGTATTAAATCCCCTCACCTTGGTTTTACCTCCATTTAGTTAGAGGTACAGCAGGTTTCTGCTAACGTCACAACCCTGTAAGCTGTCAGTAGCTATAAAGTGCAAAACTGGCAATTACAAGTGAAAGTGAAGCCTCGGATCTATTAGAGACTAGGGCTATCTCTGATACGGTATGTCAGCCTAATAATAACAACAATAATGGACGAGGAGTCCACCTCGGTAAACATGGATGTGGTAGATGAATCACAGCAAAAAACCTCAAAGACGACGAACCAGGAAAAGGCGGTAACACCCCCGTTCCTAGTCGTTAAAAAAGTCTGTGGTGACTTTAGTAAAGAAAGTCCTTTTCTTATTCAAAGAAATTTGTATCACTTAATTGGCAATCCCAAAAATGTCAAAAAAATATTAATTAAAACACTAAGTGCAGGGCAAGCCAATCAAATATTAATAACTAATAGGTTAGGCGACTTTGAAATTGAAGTTACCTCTCAGCTACTTTAAATTTCTGTAAAGGTGTGAGCTAGATGTTATAGATGCCAAAAGTTTGGCCATACAGGTGTGACAGCGTCCAACTGT
Source organism: Abscondita cerata (assembly GCA_030710515.1). Lineage (NCBI taxonomy): Eukaryota > Metazoa > Arthropoda > Insecta > Coleoptera > Lampyridae > Abscondita > Abscondita cerata. Next base: position 194,192 of record JALBCR010001076.1, read on the forward strand.
GTGTCTGCGTATAAGAACTTCATGAAGGTCAACCATGTAAAGATCCGATAGGGCGCGTTACTGGAAAGTTCAACCCAAGACAATTTAAAAAAAATGCTCAGTTTGGAGTAAAGGTAAGGCTATCATATCCCGAAGCTCTGGTAACCGTTTTGAAAGACGTGTTTTGTAACTAAAACCTCACAAACAATGCAAACACCTCATCTGCAACCACCCGCTACCATATCAAGAATAAACTCCACATCCAGTCAAAGTATTTTATTTTTAGAGGTGGGTTATGAAAAAAGAAAAAAAACAGATAAAGGCACTTTATACTGATAACGGAATGATAAAAGTAGTGAAATGATTTTTAGACCAAAGAGACTTAAGAAACTAAAGTTAGTGGTTTTTCAAAAAGGGAGTTGAGGGACAAAAGAGGCAAGCTGGTGGGGGAAGGAGATAGAAAGTGTGCATGAAGTGGCATATTTGAGGTTGAAGCTAAAGTATGACAATAATAACCAAGCACATATTAGGGATTTAGTAAAGAAGGGAAATGGAATAGTAGGACAGGTGTAGAGTTTGGAAGAAAGAGTGATGAGAAAGGATATGGAGAGAAGAAGATGGATGTTTGATAAATTATTAAAAACGTGATGATATATGCAGCAGAAATATGGGGGTGGAAGGAATTGGAACAGATAGAGAAAGTTCAGGAAAAGTATTGGAGTATTAGGTTTAGATAAGGCGACGCCATGATACATTGTATAGTGGGGGAGGAAGTAAATTGGAAAAAATAAAAATTCAAATAGGGCATATGAAGAAGTAACGGAGGAAAGGAAGGGAAACGAAATATTAAGATGTTGTTGGAAAGAAGTAAAGAAAGGTAGGATATAAAGTAAGGGCAACAAAAAAAGAAAGTAGATACGAGAGAGAGGAGGTGGATAGTAAAAGATAGGAAGAACGCAAATTAAGGGAGGAAATAGTACAAAGGGATAAAGACACACAAATCTAAGAAAGAAGAACAAACATAAGAGAAGGAAGGTACAACTGGAGATATGGAGAGATAATAACCGAGAGTGTGCCAATGTATATAGTGGGGGGAGAGAAATATAAAAGAAAAGAGAAGGACGGCCAGGTTTCGCTGTGGAAATGAACAAAATAAAAATAAATATTGGTTGGGAATGGGAAGTGGTTGTATAGATTATGTGGGGAGGGATGGGAGATCCTGGAGCACATGATAAAGGGATGTGTAGAGCTAAGGGAAGAAGAAAGATTCTGCATGAAGGTGGTGAGGGACTAAAGTGCATGAAAGAGGTGATGGAGAAAAGAGAGAGGACGAGAGAAATAGAAGAAACGAAGATTTATTTAATTATGAAGTATTTATGTAAGGTGAAGGAAGACAAATAAAGTACATAGTTGTAGTAGCTAACATGATGACTACTTATTTTGAGAGTGTTAGTAAGACGTTCAATTACAGCGCAAAGCTTCTCCAAAATAAAGACGTAAAAGAAGTTAGCGCCCATGTACTAGATATACTTTAAAACGATGTGCTTAAGAAGACCTGCAATGAAAAACATATTGTTAAACTTTTATAATACTCTGTGGGAGGAGAATAAGTATCCGGATTCCTGGAAAGAGGCAACGGCAATTCCAATTCTAAAGCCCAATAAACCTAAACTATCGCCATCTAGTTTTCGCCCCATTAGTCTTACATGTTGTATAGACAAAACATTAGAAAAAATGGTGAACAAAATTTCCTAGAAGAAAATAATTTATTGGTTGAAGAACTAGCAGGATATAGAAAAAAGAGATCTACCGCTGATCACTTGGTCTTTTTGGAACATAACATACAAGAAGGGTTCAGAAAGCGCGAACATCTAGTAGCGTTGTTTTTTGACATAAAAGGAGCGTGCGATATGAAGTACGGAATCCTTGAAAAGTTGTACAGATTTGGATTAACGTCGTTCCTCAAGGATCTATCCTCAGCTGCACATTATTTGGAATTGCAATCAACGATTTCGGCATAAAATGTACAGTCAAAAAAATGTAATCTAAACTTACCTAGAAGGATTGTAGAAACTCCATCACAAATAGATGATGATATTGTAACAAAGAAAGGAGAATTTAACAACATCGTGAGAGAAAGGGTCATCGCTGAATGGCAGCGCGGTTGAGTGCTATAGCAAGACTACTTAGACAAATTGAACCTGAGGTCAAAAATAAGTTCTCGTTTGTTCACCAACCGAGACCAAAGATTGTATGTGCTTTGCGATTGCATTCAGGGCACACTAATCTAACACATAGTTATATACTAAGTGGTGACCAAGCCAAAGTGTTCTTTATGCGATGTTGAGTTATCTGTGATATACAAATTGTTGAGATTTGAGACAACTAATGTCTGAAAAAAGAAAAAATTAAAAACACGTTATTTTTTCTAAAAAGCGTGAGAATTTTTGAAAAAAATATTGCATCAAGAATTCAATATATATAAATACCTTGAAACTTATCTGTATATGTTTGTATACCTACTGAGCTAGTGACCATAGAAAGATAGATGTAATCTAGAGTGTGTGTAGCACGGAATCAATACTGATTATTGTGCTCCCTCTTTCTGAACTTACAGCTTCTCCAGTAGGTTAAGTTCTCCGAGTAATCTCAGGACTGATCTTGGATTGAGAGGAGTAATTTCCTCCAGTTCGAGGAAACATTTCCCAAACAGTTCTACTTTATGGAAAGCATGCCTTTACATTCCGTAAGTAGGTGCATCGGGGGCTCCTTCGACGCGCAGCAAAATCTGCATGCAGAGTTAGCTGTCACACCAATATTGGCAAGATGTCCACCAAGTCGGCGGTGTCCCGTCAGGAAGCCCTTAAGAATTCTTAAGTGGTTCTTGCTAACTTCTAAGTAATCCTTGTGCTTTTTGCTGGTAAAGTCACTTAGTAGAGTTTTGGACTGCCTCAGCCCTGGTAAAATGACACAATATTCTGAATTTTTTTCCGTTCCTCAGTCCGGTGTACTTGGCGTATTGTGTGCTTGCCAATACCACAGAAGGGTTTTGGTTCTACAAAAGACGTCTCCCACAATGTGCAGGGACCCAAGCTAGAATGACCATATTGCATCCCTCCGGTTTCTTTTTACAAGTTCTTAATAAACTTGAGCTGATGACACAACTGCTCAGCGCTGAGATGGCCGCCTGGCTATCGGACATAGTATTGATATGTATGCCAACATATCCCCGATTCAGGTTAAACTGCACGCAGTGTTCTATTGCGTTAACTTCCGCCTGAAACATACTACTATACTTGCCCATGGGCTTGTACTATTTGATGCGTGGCCCAAATACTCCCGTCTTCAGCCGTCCTTGATCCGGCTGTAAACCAGCAGATCTGGCACTGGGAAAAAAGTTTTCCCGGCCGACCAATTCTCCTTGTTGCTTAGTACCATCCGGAAATTGGCTTCAAATAGAAACCCCTTGCTTATATCGTCTCTGTGAGTAAGGTCCTGTCCAAGTGGTTGAGCCTTGGACCGCCATGCTTTTCTAGTCTAGGTGGAGAAGGGTCAGTTTCAAAAGATGGTCAATGCCTGCTGTAAGGCAGGTGCGCATTGCTCCCGTGATACATAAACACGCGAGCAATGACCATAGCAGTCGATGCTCTTAAAAGTAAAAAAAAAACTCTAAGTAAAAATTAAATCTAACTTATTATCAAAATGTTCGTTATATTTAAATTTTTCTCTAGAAAAACTGCCAAAAATATTTATTTAAATAGTAAATTTTCTTTAATTTCAGAATGTTTTATCTAACGGTGGGTTTAGGTGATTAAACTTAATTAAAATAGAGTGTCTAAGTTTTTTTAAATATTATTTAAATTATTGGTTGTACAGGGTTATTCACTATAAATTACCCACCTTTTATTATTGTTATTATTGCTCTTAGAAAAAAAGTTATACATGAAAGTTGTATGGTTCTAACTCAATTTTCTTAAAATGCCATCAATAGTTCAGTTACTCGCCGTTTACAAAAATATGATGAATTTTTTTAATGTAACACCCTATATATTATTATATTTTTGAAAAGATCTTTTTTCCTGATTTCAAAAAATATAATATGTTGTCTTTATATTGAGCCGTTATTGAGTTATTAATCGTAGAATATCACAGTTACTTAATACGGAATTGTTAATATTGTAAAAGTAAGCCGTGTAAATAACAAATGCTGTGCTTGATAATTGACATTTCATTAATTAAATCATCAAAATCGTGAAGCAGTTGGCTGGAAATCCAAGCTTACTCTTGATGTCCTACCGGTGGTTTCATATGTAACTGTGATATTCTACGATTAATAACTCAATAACGGCTCAATATAAAGACAACATATTATATTTTTTAAATCAGAAAGAAAAATCTCTTCAAAAATATACAGGGTGTTACATTAAAAAAAAACATCATATTTTTGTTGCGCCTTGTAAACGGCGGTAACTGAACTATTGATGGCATTTTAAGAAAATTCAGTTAGAACCAAACAACTTTTTATGTACAACTTTTTTTTCTACGAGCAGTAATAACGATAATAAGGGGTGGGTAATCTTATAGTAAATAACCCTGTACAATATATATTCTTCAAAAAATATTTTTTCTGCATTTTTGGTTGCTTGATTAAGGAATTAATGAACATATCGAAATAGGTTTTGTATGAAACCTAACCTTAAAACAGTTGCGTCAATCGCGTACTCGGACGTCGAGTTATTCGACTGACATCGTATCAATCAGGTTGTCGTGCAGACAAAAAAACAAAATCTTAAATTTTAAAATGGTAAAATAGCAATTTTCCAAACAATAAATCGTGAGGACCCGTTTCGAGGCAGATAAATTCACACATACACGAAAATAAAAATACACATAATTTATTTAAGTTCCAAGGCGACAACGAGCGACGAATTTAAGAAAAGCTATCATCTTAAGTAGGGAAATATTTCATATCACGGCATTAAGAGGGGGGATCGCGAAGAAAACAGCCCCGGATGGAAATATAGCGATGTCGTTCGTAATACAGGAATAAGCATACACATAATTTACTACTTGTTATTGCCACCCCCAAGCAGGAATAAGTAAAATTTACTACAATTTTTGTTTAAGCACTGTGTCATGTCAAAAATTTATAACGTAAAGTTTATTGAAAATCCGACGCTCGTGCGCCGCGAAAGCACCTTGACCACCTCTCAACGAAACCGCGATCGTTTATCATCAACAAAGAATTGAACGTAAGGAAAAAGAATAAGAACACGTAATAAGTATGGATTATCAGAGCGAGCGAACGCAAGAACAAAATCGCTTTTTCTTTTAGAGTCTTGCAGTTGCATCCCACTCCAAACCTTAATCGGGTTGAAAAACAACGAGAAAATCGTTTGTAAAAAAGAAAAAACACAAGGAATATATATGACCGCAACTTCTCTGGTATCTGCCCGGTTTTTTTTTTAAATACATCCTTTAATTACGGAGCGGTGGGGGAAGGGGTCGAGCGAGAGATAAGAGAATCCGGCGGGGGTGTGAGTGAAGATGAATTTTTCCTCTTCTTCGGCTCGTACAAATCGAATAGACAATTAATAACGAGTTCTCTTCAAATGTATGTCAAAGTAAGGATGAGGCTAAACAAACACGAAATGTGATCCAACAATGGTAGGACGTACTCTCCAGAGTTACGTTGGAAAGTGCTAGAAATTCAAGAGATTCTGTACCACTCGTCATCAACATCATGTGCGACAATGGCATTTCTAACGAGACAATTTTTAATTGGAGCAAAAGGTGTCAAACGGAATGCGAAATTGTTTTAAGATTTTCTAACTAGAACGCTTCTTTGCATTGTTGTTTTTCATTTGCATCGCGCCAACAAAGACTTCAAAGAATTACGTGCGTCCGTGTGAGAAAATTTAAATTCTTAAATCGGCATCGTTTTCGAGTTAATTTAAGCTTCGGACGCATCATATTCTAAATTTCGAATAGAAATTGATATTGATACGCACTAAACCACAAATTAAGGAACACAACATTTTAAAATTTCAAATAAAAAAATGTTGTTTTACTCAAATCGATTAAGAAAGTTATCATTAAGAGAAATCCCAAATTTCAAATATATCGGAAAACATCATGGCATAGAAATGTAGTTTCCAATCATTTTCAACTTTTCTACAACATTTTAAAAATTCAAATAAGATAATGTTGTTCTCCTTAATATGATCGACTAAGAAGATTTATGATTAATTTTTCAAATTATAAGAAAAGTTCAAATTTTCTAATAGACCTCTTACTAACTTTTGATGAAAACCTGACAAAAAAGCGATAACTCAACTTCCACTAAAATTTTCAAAATTCAAATAGAATGTTGTTCTTCTCAATCTATTAAGAAAGTTTTTCGAATTATAAGAAAAATTCTACAGTATAAAATTTGATGTTTTACTAACATTTAAAAAATATAAAAAAAATCATAGTCAACTTCCATAGATATTTTAAAAATTTAAATAAAATGTTGTTCTAAGCAATCTGATCAATTAAGGAAGTTGTGATTAATTTAACAAACTATAAGAAAAATGCTGCAGTCTAAAATTTTATGTTTTACTAACATTTGAAAAAATATAAAAAAAAATCATAACCAACTTCCATAGATATTTTAAAAATTCAAATAAAATGTTGTTCTAGTCAATCTGATCAATTAAGGAAGTTGTGATTAATTTGACTAGAATTATAAGAAAAATGCTGCAGTCTAAAATTTGATGTTTTATTATCATTTGAAAATATATAAAATAAAATCATAGCCAACTTCCATAGATATTTTAAAAATTCAAATAAAATGTTGTTCTAGTCAATCTGATCAATTAAGGAAGTTATGATTGATTTGACGAATTATAAGAAAATTGCTGCAGTCTATAATTTGATGTTTTACTAACATTTGAAAACATATAAAAAAAATCATAGCCATCTGCCATAGATATTTTAAAAATTTAAATAAAATGTTGTTCTAGGCAATCTGATCAATTAAGGAAGTTGTGATTAATTTGACGAATTATGAGAAAAATGCTGCAGTTTAAAGTTTGATGTTTTACTAACATTTGAAAAAATATAAAAAAAAAATCATAGCCAACTTCCATAGATATTTTAAAAATTCAAATAAAATGTTGTTCTAGTCAATCTGATCAATTAAGGAAGTTGTGATTAATTTGACGAATTATAAGAAAAATGCTGCAGTCTAAAATTTGATGTTTTACTAACATTTGAAAAAATATAAAAAAATCATAGCCAACTTCCATAGATATTTTAAAAATTCAAATAAAATGTTGTTCTAGTCAATCTGATCAATTAAGGAAGTTGTGATTAATTTGACGAATTATAAGAAAAATGCTGCAGTCTAAAATTTGATGTTTTATTATCATTTGAAAATATATAAAATAAAATCATAGCCAACTTCCATAGATATTTTAAAAATTCAAATAAAATGTTGTTCTAGTCAATCTGATCAATTAAGGAAGTTATGATTGATTTGACGAATTATAAGAAAATTGCTGCAGTCTATAATTTGATGTTTACTAACATTTGAAAACATATAGAAAAATCATAGCCATCTGCCATAGATATTTTAAAAATTTAAATAAAATGTTGTTCATAGGCAATCTGATCAATTGAGGAAGTTGTGATTAATTTTACGAATTATGAGAAAAAATGCTGCAGTTTAAAGTTTGATGTTTTACTAACATTTGAAAAAATATAAAAAAATCATAGCCAACTTCCATAGATATTTTAAAATTGAAATAAAATGTTGTTCTAGGCAATCTGATCAATTAAGGAAGTTGTGATTAATTTGACGAATTATAAGAAAAATTCTGCAGTCTAAAATTTGATGTTTACTAACATTTGAAAAAATATACAAAAAATTATAGCCAACTTCCATAGATATTTTAAAATTTAAATAAAATGTTGTTCTACAGCAATCCTGATCAATTAAGGAAGTTGTGATTTAATTTAACAAATTAATAAGGAAAATGCTGCAGTATAAAAATTTGATGTTTATTATCATTTGAAAAATATATAAAATAAAATGCATAGCCAACTTCCATAGATATTTTAAAATTGAAATAAAATGTTGTTCACAAACAATCTGATCAATTAAAGGAAGTTGTGATTAATTTGACGAATTATAAGAAAAATTCTGCAGTCTAAAATTTGATGTTTTACCAACATTTGAAAAAATATACAAAAAAATTATAGCCAACTTCCATAGATATTTTTAAAAATTTAAATAAAAGTGTTCTGCGCAATCTGATCCAATTAAGGAAGTTGTGATTAATTTAACAAATTATAAGAAAAATGCTGCAGTCTAAAATTTGATGTTTTATTATCATTTGAAAAATATAAAAAACAAATCATAGCCAACTTCCATAGATATTTTAAAAATTCAAATAAAATGTTGTTCTAGATAAAATAAGGAAGTTATGATTAATTTGACGAATTATAAGAAAATTGCTGCAGTCTAAAATTTGATGTTATACTAACATTTGAAAAATAAAAAAAAATCATAGCCAACTTCCATAGATATTTTAAAAATTTGAATAAAATGTTCTAGTCAATCTGATCAATTAAGGAAGTTGTGATTAATTTGACGAATTATAAGAAAAATGCTGCAGTCTAAAATTTGATGTTTTATTATCATTTTGAAAAATATAAAACAAAATCATAATAACTTCCATAGATATTTTAAAATTCAAATAAAATGTTGTTCTAGATAAAATAAGGAAGTTATGATTAATTTGACGAATTATAAAGAAAATTGCTGCAGTCTAAAATTTGATGTTATACTAACATTTGAAAAAATAAAAAAAATCATAGCCAACTGCCATAGATATTTTAAAATTTGAATAAAATGTTGTTCTAGTCAATCTGATCAATTAAGGAAGTTGTGATTAATTTGACGAATTATAAGAAAAATGCTGCAGTCTAAAATTTGATGTTTTATTTTCATTTGAAAAATATAAAACAAAATCATAGCCAACTTCCATAGATATTTTAAAAATTCAAATAAAATGTTGTTCTAGTCAATCTGATCAATTAAGGAACTTATCATTAATTTGACGAATTATAAGAAAAATGCTGCAGTCTAAAATTTGATGTTTTACTAACATTTGAAAAAATATAAAAAAAATCATAGCCAACTTCCATAAGTATGTAGCTTAAAAATTCAAATAAAATGTTGTTTTAGTCAATCTAATTAAAATTCTATATAAAATTTCAAATAGACATTTTACTAATTTTTGAAATAATCTGAAAAAATCATGCCCAACTTCTTTAGAAATTTTAAAATTGAAATAAAATATGAATTATACTAACCTTTGAAAAATATAAAAAAAATCGTAGCCAACTTCTATAGATATTTGATAAAAATGTTGTTTGAAAAAATCTGAAAAAAATTCCAATTTCATAAAAATTTTTAATATTCAATATAATGTTCTCACACATGATTAATTAAGAAACTTATGATTAATTTTTCAATTAGTATAAGAAAAATGTGAAGGACAAAATTTCTTATAGACATTTTATTAATTTTATTAAAAAAATTTAAAAAATCAAAGACAACTTCCATAGAAATTATAAAAATTCAAATCCCAATCTGATTGATTAAGAAAGTTGTGGTTGAATAAACTCCAACATTTAAAATAGACATTCTTCAATCTTTGTGAAAAAATCAAAGCCCGCATTCAAAATGTGAATAAAATGTAAAAAATTTCAATTAATGTAAGAATTCACAATTTGACGTACAAAATATTAAAATAAAATTTTGAAATTTAAATCAAATTTTAATCAAACAACACAAGTACTAAAGCACAAATTTACAACATTTTAAAACTTAAATAAGATAATGTTGTTCTATCCAACCTGATCGATTAAGAAAGTTAAAATTAACTTTTCGATTTATAAGGAAAATGCTAAAATACAAAATTTCTAATAAACATTTTACCGACCTTTGAAAAAATCTGAAAGAAATCAAAAACCAACTTCTGTAGAAACATAAAAAAAATTTAAATAAAATGTTGTTCTAAACAATCTAATTGGTTAAGAAAGTTATGATTAATTTTTCGAATTAGTATAAAAAAATGATTAAATACAACATTTTTATAGGCGTTTTATTAATTTTTTAAAAATCATAGCCAATTTCCATACAAGTTTAAAAATTCAATTAAAATGTTCTACTCAATTTAATCAATTAAGAAAGTTATGATTAATTTTTTGAATTAGTATAAGAAACATTTAAAGTCAAAAATTTCATAACACATTTTTATACTTTGAAAAAAAAACTGAAAAAAAAAATCATAACCAACTTCCATAGAAATTTAAAAATTCAAATACAATGTTCTATTCAATCTGATCGATTAAGAAAGTTACGATTAATTTTTCGAATTATGCTAAAATACAAAATTTCAAATTGTCATTTTAATAATCTTTTAAAAAAAATGTAAAAAAATCATAGCCAACTTTAATAGAAATTAAAAAAATTCAAATAAAATGTTGATTCCAATCTGATTGATTAAGAAAGTTGTGATTGAATAAACATTTAAAATAGACATTTACTAATCTTTGAAAAAATCTGAAAAATCATTAAAATGTGAATTAAATGTAAAAATATTTCAAATAATGTGAGAATTCACAATTTGACTTACAAAAATTACTAATGAAAAAATTTAAATTAGTAAATAATTATCAAAAATAAATTTTTAATTTTGAAATAAAACTGTGTTGTTTTAGTAATTTTGAAAAAACTGAAAAAAGCAAAACCAACTTCCATAGAAATTTTAAAATTTGAAAAAATGTGAGAAACGGAGTTTTGAAATTTAAATCAAATTTTAATCCAACTGTGATGATAATTTCCAAGATTACTACTCAGACTACAACTCCTCACTCTGTATATTTACGATATAAATTTTGAAATAAAAGTTGCTTGGCTTCAAAAATTTAACAAAATGGTTTTTGGCTTGTTTATCACTTCAAAGGTTACTAGGAGGTCAAGTTTATTTTTTTTTAATAAAAACGTACTTTTCACAAATATACTGGGTGTAAAGTCGCAATCTGTACATTCCATGTAAAAAAAAATATAATATAATCAATATTTTGAAAAAAATATTTCGATCCTAAACAGTTTTAAAATCAAAAATTAAAATCTATTTCTAACAATAAACAATAAGCAAAAATTGTTGTTTTCTCTGTTTCAAGATGTTTCTGAAGCACTTTTCGTAATAAAGGAGAAACCTGAAACCAGAATTTTTTTAGAATTTCAATCTAGATTTAATTCTGGTGAGATCGTATGTGTGTTTAAAAAAATGTGGTTTTTTAATTTTCGAAGTAAAACACTATTAGTATTTTTTTGAGTATTAATGTTACATACTCACGCCTTATTTTGAATTGAATTTTTAGCATTTTTAAAGCTAGATTTGTTTCTTGCTAGAAGAAGAGTCAATCGTACATACATATTGCACTTTCACATACACAATTTTATCAACAATTTTGTTTCAACGTAGATTTGAAATAAAAAAAAATTACAGATGAAGCAACAATTTTATTAGGCGAATTCTGATTTAGCTTTAGATGTTGCTGAGATTGTATGTATGGTTTTTGTTTTTAATTTTTCGAAGCAACACTATTAATATTTTCTAGTATTTAATGTTTAGCACTTATCACGTTTTTTTTTGTCACAAGAAATTCAATCATAATCACGATTCGTATTGCACTTTCAGATTCACAAATAAAAAAAACCTAGCTTTCGACCTTGCTGAGATCATATGTGGTTAATGTCAAAAAGTTTTTGCAGAATTTTTTTGAAGTTGGTTTTTTGTCGGAAAAGGTTTAATTTTATCCTACTTTCACATACACAATTTTAGCAAATTCGTACTTTGTTTTAAATTCAGAAATTAACAAGATGTTTGGGAGATGAAGCAATGATTTTTTTTTTAAATTCCAATCTAGCTTAGATCTTACGTATGTGGTTTTTAATTTTTTGAAATATTTTCTAGGTTTTAATGTTACTTACTTATTAGGTTTTTTGAAGCTAGTTTTATGTACCTATCGCTCAAAAAAAATTTTTGCATTTTTTAAAACTAGCATTGTTTTATGTCAAAAGTGGTTAATATTGCACTTTCACATACACAATTTTACCAAAAATTTTATTTCATCGTAAATTGAGAAATCTAAAAAAAATTGGGATATGAAGAAATGATTTTTTGGAATTCAATCTAGCTTTAGATCTTGCTGAGATTGTATGACGTTCTTAATTTTTAAGTAACACAGTATTAATATTTTTACTTACCATGTTTTTTAAGCTAGTTTTACGTATTTGACAAAAAGGTTTTTCTGCATTTTTTGAAGCTAGCTTTGTTTTTGTCAAAAGAGATTCAATGATTAATATTGCACTTTCACATAAGCAAATTTTATCAAAATTCTTGTTTCATCGTAAATTCAAAATAAAAAATGAGAGGAGTAGCAATTATTTTTTAGAAATTCAATCCAGCTTTAGATCTTGCTGAGATCGTATGTGGTTTTTCATTTTTGAAATAATACACAATTAATATTTTCTAGGTTTTAATGTTTAACTTTCAAATACACAATTGTATCAAACATTTTTATTTAATAGTAAATTCAGAAATCTAAAAAAAATTGGGAGATGAAGGAATGATTTTTTTAGGGGATTCCACTCTAACTTTAGATCTTGCTGAAATCGTATGTGGTTTTTGTTTTTTGAAATGACTCACTATTCATATTTTCTAATATTTAATGTTACATAAGTACTTATCACGTTTTTTAAAGCTAATTTTATATTTTACGCATTTTTTAAGCTAGCTGTGTTTTTTAGAAGAGATTCAATCGTAGCCCACTAAGATTTATAATGCACTTTTCCATACACAATGTTATTAAAAATTTCTTATTTCACCGAAGATTCAGATATAAAAAAATTGGGAACTAAAGGAATGATTTTTTTAGGAATTCCACTCTAGCTTTAGATCTTGCTGATATCGTATGTGGTTTATAATTTTTGAAGTAACACAGTATTAATATTTTCTAAGTTTTAATTTTACTTAATTATCAGATTTTTTGAAGCTAGTTTTATGTATTGAACAAAAGTTTTTATTGCATTTTTAAAGCTAGCATTGTTTTATGTCAAAAGTGGTTAATATTGCACTTTCACATACATAATTTTATGAACAATTTTTATTTCATTGTAAATTCAGAAATACAAAAAAATTTAAGAGATGAACGAATTATTTTTTAAGAATTCCAATCTAGCTTTAGATCTTCCTGAGATTGTATGTAGTTTTTAATTTTTCGAAGTACCACATTATTAGTATTTTCTAGTATAATGTTACATACTGATCACGTTTTTTAAGGCTAGATTTACTTATATGTAAAAACCTTTTTTTAAATTTTTTTAGCTAGCTTTGTTTCTTGTCGAGAGCCTACTTTCACATACATAATTTTATTACAAATTTCTATTTCATCGTAGATTCAAAAATAAAATAAATGTGGGAAAAGAATCAGTGTTTTTTTGGGAATTCCAATCTAGCTTTAGATCTTGCTGAAATCGTATGTGGTTTTTCATTTTTTTGAAGTATTTAATGTTAAAGTAATTATGGCGTTTTTTAAGCTAGCTTTGTTTTTTTAGAAGAGATTCAATCGTAGCACTTTCACACACACATTGTATCAAAAATTTTTGTTTCAAGCTAGAATTTGATGCTCAAACAAAACAAATGGATGTTTTTAAGTTTACAAAAATACACGCTTGAGCTACGATGAGCTTGAACAAAGCGAAGCACATGTTATTTCTAAATCTGTAAATCTGATTCGCTCATTTTTCACGAATTCCAAGCTAGCGCCCCTTTTGTAGGGATCTTTGTTAGTCTTATGTGAAGTTGTAACACTGTAGGTATATATTCTTACATTGAACTCTTTTTACCACTTAGAATCAATAATTTTTTTTAGGAATTTCAATCTAGCTTCAGATCTTGCTGACAAGTTTACGCATTGGAGGTATGTGGGTTTACATGTGATTTTTGGAAATAACGCACTATCTATATTTTCTAGTTGTTTTTGCAGCTAGCTTTACGTCTACTTAGCAACTTGTTCTATTCTCTAGCTAGCACCCTATGTATATGTAGATGTGGTTTTTTCACTATTAATCTTTATTAGTATTAATATATCTCTCCACCGTATTAATTTTGCTCAATATTTTTTACCAATTCTAATCTGAAGCTAGATTTATGCCTTTGTCAGAAGTTACGTAATCATGGCCTACTCAAGTTATTTTGAATATACTTGGTGCAGTAATATTCACTGCTTGATCGTGTTACTAATGTAACTAGATTTTGGTAGTATAATCGATATTTACTGATATTTAAAGGTACTTTTATCAATAGCCTACTTAGAAATTACTGTAACATGTACAAATTAACTTCCGTGGCTCTCTGTTCTTCTGTTTCCTTGCTTTGTTTCTTTACACTAGCAGTGCTTTACTCACAGCTTACTGCATGTTTACATACCTACAGTGTTTGTGTGTTGTTACAAATGAAGTTGCTTATATGTGCCATTTTTATTTTATATAGGTATTAAGCGCATATATATTGCAGCTTAGATTATTACACCCTGTTGCTGTTGTTTTCTAAACCCAATTATGCAGTCGTTTGTTTTAGTATAATTTTCGGTCGCGACCTCGTGACATCTAGTTGGACATGCGTTAATTTTTTTTCCTTCGAGGGCGAAGGACTGAAGTAAATGTAATGATTTTCACCCGATGGGATTAAAATTGATGTTTGAAAAGATAAGTAAATAGAGTAAAAGAAGAATTTGAATTGGACGTTAAATAATAATGTAAGTTGCTTAACTGTAGGTACCTATAACAAATTTCCCCCAGAGTACAAAGTTCTTAGCGAGATTATAAAGGAGCTGCTTGTTGAACACAAATAATAAAACCCAAACAATTGAGGGTGAAATTTTCAAACGCGAGTATATATTAATTAAACAAGAATGACTTCGGAAAAAAAGTTTTCCGCGGTGGCGGGTTGGGGAGGGGGTTGCGGACGAAAAACGTCGGTCCAAATGGTATATACGTAAGAGTTCGATATTGAACGGGGTTGGCTATCGTAAAAAAACTCCCTATCGGTGACCCCTCTCCATCCTCCTATCGGTGACCCCCTCCGTTCCCGTAACCTCTGACCTCACGACCCGCGTTCGACTTCTTGCGCACAGAACTATAGATGTTCGATTTTTGTGGACGCCGACGCCGTGAGTCGTTTTCCCCGGCGGGAGACGCCCTTGTCGATGCTACTTTGCGATGTAAAAAGTCGAGAGACGGTTTTTTACGCTTCGTTCCGTTTGCTCTTTGCGGTTATTTGCCGGTCGCTCTTATGAACTGGAGAATTTAAAAGAGCAACCGTAACAAATATAAACACTCGTTGTCACTTCTTCGTGGTCGACGTCGAAGACGAGCGTCGCGGTTTCTTCCTCCGGGTCCAGAAGGATGACGTAGGCTCGCGTTATCAACAAAAAATCCGTATACGTGCTCGGCTAAAGAGCTTTTCATGACGATTAACGTTGATTATAATCTAAATCCGTACAAAACCTAAAATACTACAGTTTGACGGCGTTTTAACTAAATTAAGCACCATTTTTTTTAATGTACAATTTGTTGGTAGTTTAGGGACAACACGCGAACTTATTGTGCGCGCCCGTCACCAAATTAAGTTTTACCTACACGAAATTGATTATATCGATGCGGGAGAGGCTCGCCTCGGAAAGAGATGTACACAATTTCCCAGATGTAATCTTATATAGAATTGGTAGACAGAAGAGGAAATAAAAAAGAACACAGACATGTAAAATCGATACCCATTCATTTCCGAAGGAACAAGACTAGACTGCAAAAGTTCGCATCAACTAAATTAGATAATTCAATTCTCCTTTCAGAATTAATTAATTAAGTCTAATCGATGGCGGTGGCGGCGTAAAAATGCGTTTTCCGCACGAGCAGGCGCCCGCGACACTATAGGTCGTTATCAATACCGTTTCGATACTCCGTTATCGGAAGGTATTGACCAATAAGCTTCGAATTCCCATTTCCGTTCAGATGAAGGCTTCGGGTACCGTTTAAAGTGAACGCAGCGGGTTATATACTTGCTTATGTACTCTATATAACAGGTCTGTTATTGGTCGGATATCGCCTATAGGTAGTCATCTATAGCAATGAAATAGCGAACGATCGATTCTGCGCAATACTTTACCCAATCAGCGATTTGTGTAGGAGGGTTGAGTTGTCCTGATCGGAACGATCGGCTGATACTCTGACGCCAATGCATCGGTATCGCCTTTTTTTTCCGCCGCCGAACGCCGATTTACCGATTTATCGGCGCTACGCCGTCACAAGGACCGCCATCCCTGAACGTAAATTTTCAGTTTCATCCTCGGCGGAAAACTCTAATCAAGTGTCCTTATCGATTTTCCCGAAACAGAGATATTAACCTTGTAACGCGTTAAAATGATCGTCGTTTAGTTTTAATTGCGTATAGGCCCGAAATATCGGCGTCGTAAAACAAAAGAACGTATACGACCAATCGGTATCGACGCATGTGATTCATTGCGTTCAATTGTTTTAACGCATTAACCAATAAGCGACTAGAATCAATTGCGTTTATAATATCGATGGAATCCGAAAAAAGTTGGAAGCACTCTGGATTAAAATCTTTAAATTAACAGTAATTCATAATTAATAATGAACAAAAATTTAAAAAAAAAAACAATAATCAATCTGATGCTAACAATATTGACCACGAAAAATATTGTCAATATTGTTAGATCTTAGTAGTCCATGGATATATTTGAAAAAAGCACTACCTACTCTTTCAATTAACAGCCGATTGATATAAGGACTTTAGTTTCTTTGTAAAATAAAAATATTTAAGGAAAGAAAACCTTGTTTTTGTCTATAACCTTTAGAATAGGTAATGACCCATAATTAATAATAAAAAAAAAAATTAAAAAAAACAAAAATCAATCTGATGCTAAGCTTGAGTCGCAATATTGAGTACGAAGACAACTTTTTGCGGAAATTTAAATTTTTTCGTCGCCGAAAAATTCGTTTCATATATTTAAAATTGAGGCCAATAATCTCCATTGTGTTTAACGAATGACCTTTAGTTTATTATGCAATTATGTATATTATGTAATTGTCCCAAAGTTTCACCCACTGGAATCTGGCTTGTAATACAACTTGATTACCTATAAACCTAAGGTCGCTTAAAAAGAAAATATTAGCACACTCGATTATGAATTGCAATTAGCAGAACGTTGCAGAAACTCCAATCAATATACACGTAACGCTCAAGGCATTATGAAAATGTTTTTCTGGGTTGAATCCAGAATTTTTCCGGACCATTGAAAATTTATTCGTTTAATCAAAGAAAACGAGCGATTAAGTAATTACTTGTTTCGTCGATTTCCCTATCAGGAAAACTCGATTGAAAATAATTGAGTTCATCTGTAATCAAAGTAATTGCACCGCGGCGGAATTAAAAAATGAATGTTATCGTTGGGGGTGGCAGTTTTTTTAATTTATTAAACGATAACAAACGGAACAAAATAAGCCTCATTTTATGTACTAGATAAAGAAAAAATATTTTACAGAAACACATACACACGTCATATTAATTACGAGTTTCGGCAAAAAAATTAATTAATTGCATGCTTAACTACTCACAATTTGTTTGTATCGGAAAAGCGTTTTTCCGCGTTCAGTGAAAACTCGACAAAACGACTGACGAATAAAAGCAAAACGTATGTGTCACTAATAAATATGACAATAAAACATATCATTGTCGCGCGTTTGTTATTTTTAATTGGGAAATCGGAAAATCGCTTTTCCATTGTCAAGCCTACGAGTCCGATAAAAATAACATCATTATATACGAGCTGGAACTAAATAATCAATAACATACATTTTCAAGTGCTCGCGATTGTATGCCTGCAACGGGGAAATTGTTTTTCATTAAGAGGAAAATTGAAGATGCGTGACCTTGAATGTGAAACTCCCGAAAAACCGATAATTATTTTTTTGCGTGTCGCATTATCTCATGAGTAGGTCGACGTCAGAAAATCGGAAAACGTTTTTCGTTTGTATCGATTTTCCCGATTGGCAATTACGGAACGCCTTTTTTCGATTGGAAAGCACCGGGAAAGTCGTTTCCTTATTGGAAAATTGAAAGTTACCAATAACGGCCGATTGGTGCTCTCATTCGCGTATCGGAAAAATCGGAAAACTCTTTTCAGCCTCCACAATTTTTTACGAGTAAGATTGGTTTTAAATGCATATACAGGGTGGATCAAAAGTCGAACCATAAAATCGCGATTGGATTTAAAATTTGTGTATTAGCGTTAGTAAAGAGAAAGATAGTAAACAAACTAACGCCCTTTAGTACATCTGACTTCGAAACCACACGCAGTATTTCTTGGCTACTATTTCAAAGGAAATCGGACTTTAGCTCCTCGTACGTAAGAAACTCTCCAAGATCTTTGCTGCAATGTAAATCATTGACTGAACGACTTGGTTCAAAGAGTAAGATGGAACTATGGTATTGTTGTAGGATAAAGTGAAATGAGTGCATGCGATTCCTTAACTGAAACGATATATCTCGCGTTTTTTTCGAGGCGTTTAGAAACCGAAACATATATAGCGGTTTGTGCCCCAGAAGATCTTAAGTTATAGGCCATGTTAAGATGCTACTGCTGTTGCTGTATCGAACGCTAACGCTCCCGTTTTGTGGGAGTTTCTATTTGTCTCGTTTATCTTTTATACTTTTGTCGTTATGTTATGTGCGCGTCTTTTTACTATTTACGCTTTTACAACAAAATTAATTTTTACTTCTTCAAACATCGGCGAAAAACGTTTTACTTCTATTTTCTTTATTCACAGTCACCGCACACTTATTTTCACTCAGCGAAAATGAGTTTTTTCTAATTCGTCGTCAGCTTATGACGTCACGTTCAGTTTATTTTTCAAAGCCTACTTTATTTATTCGCTTTGATAAGTTAGGTTAATTTTTGACAGCAATATTATTTTCGATATAAAACTGTAATAAAACGTCATAAACAGATTTGACAAAAAATAATTGTCCAATTGTAATTTATACAGTGCTTTTTATTTAACATTGGCCATAGGATTTTACATGTTAATTCTTCAATCCCATGTTGGGACATCTGGTATAAACCATTTATGTTAATTATAATTAAGTGATAAAATGTCTATTAGAAAATATTCTTAAATGCATTTGTAAGTTTTTAATTTGATAAAGAAAAAACAAAAAAAAATATTGTCTCGGAGAGGATTCGAACCGACTAGTCTAAGGAACTTTTGTAATTTGACATTGTTACTATGCAACTTCACCACTTGAAGCACCTCGTACGTACTCCAAAACTATCTGAACTCTTTCTTTTACGGTATAAACTGACATGTTCTGTTCAATATTTAAAAATGACAATTTCGTTACTATAGTAACCAAGTCAAATTACAAAAGTCGCTTAGACTCGTCGGTTCGAATACTCCCCGAGACGATATTTTTTTCTTTATTAAATTAAAAACTTACAAATGAGTGTAAGAATATTTTCTAATAGACATTTTACCATTTAATTATAATTAACATAAATGGTTTATTCCAGATGTCCCAACATGGGATTGAAGTATTAACATGTAAAATCCTATGGCCAATGTTAAGCGAAAAAACTGTACACGTGTCCAAGAAAAAAACGAACAGCATAGGGATCTTGAAAACGAAAAGTTGGGCAATTTAAACTATTTCTTACACAATTTGTTGATGGTCTTTCCGAGATGAAATGTTAGATTAAAAATTTTAAAGCACCATTTTCTAAAGCTCTAATTGTCAATGTTTTTAGATTTTTAAAATAAACTCAAAAATGCAAAATAAAAATGCAAACATTTTTTTGTAAAATGTCGAAAACGAAAAATATTCTTAAACTTTTTCAAACACCATATAAATATACTCTAAATTGCCCAACTTTTTTGCAATTTGAGCAACCTTGTATCTTCTACCGTTTTCAAAGATCCCCATGCTGATCATTCTTATGTTCGACACAGTGTATTTTTTGTAGTAGGATTCAAGTTGGAAGCAACATTCTGTATATTACCACAAAACTATGATTAATTGTCAAAAAAAATTTCATCTGAACTATTTTGACAAGAAAATATTGTCACATACCAACATGTCGTTGTCATAAGATGTGATACATTACAAAATTTAAAAATGTTTTTTAGTTGAAAAACAAAATTGTAATAGTAATCTAAAATTTAAAAAAAAAATCAAGAAAGCGCAATTATTTAATAAATTTTTAAAATTATTTAAAAAATTTTAAAAAGCATTTTATGCTCTTAATCAAATTTTAAATAAAAGTAAAATTTTTAGATAAAAAAAAATAAGTAGGTAAACTGTGACCAACCTGTTTTTGTTTTCAAATTAAAAACTTCTATCTAAAGTCAACTAAGTACTGGATCTGAAATTTATTCTAAATAAGAAAAGTCTTAAAAATAACAAAATTAGAATTGTGGTTAAATAATTCAAATGCGGTTTCAATTCAATTAAGAATTTTTAGGGTTCTGGTCTAATATTTGGATTCTAACCAACTTTTTTTTGTCAAACTACACAAACCATTTGCGCGACTAAAAAATAAAATTTTAAGTAAATAATTTGAGTAGGTTTACCCAAGCAACTATTGTATCCAAATTGAAAGCGTTCGATTCAAATCAATTAAAAATTTTGGGTATATTTGCATTCTAGCCAACTTTTTTTCTAACCACACTGATTCTATTGATTTTGTAAAATCATAAAAACTTTGTTTCTAAATTTTTAAACGATTAAATCCAAAATCAACTAAGAATTTTGGGTGTTTTTGAATTCTACCCAAATTTTTTTTTCCTATCTACACTGACTTTATTGATTTTTTATAGACAAAATATAAAGATAAACACTCGAAAATAAACTTTTGAACACATTAGTCAAATAAGTGAGTGGACTTTACTCAAAAAGCAATTTTTGTTTCTAAATTTACAAGGTTCGATCTATTTTTGGGCGTTTTGTCTGATATTTGCATTCTAGCCAACTTTTTTTCAAACGACACCAATTCTATAGATTTTTTATAGATATAGCATTTGCTAGACTAAAAGTTAGAAACATAAAGATCACCACCCCAAAATAATATTTAGAACACTAAAAAATTGAGTAGGCTTACCTAACTCAAACAACTTTTGTTTCCAAATTTAAAGGGTTTGATCCAAAATCGACTAAGAATTTTGGGTGTTCTCATCTGATCTTTGCGTTTTAGCTAATTTTTTTCAAACAACACTGATTTTATTAGTTTTTTAAAAACAAAACATTTGCGTGACTAAAAGTGAGAAAACACTCTAAAATCAAATTTTAAAAAAATGTATTTTATAATTTTTTTTAATTTTCTTTAAGTCAACTAGAAATTTGGGATGGGCTGATCAGGTATTTGGATTCAAACTAATTTTTTAAAAATAACACTGATTCTATTGATTTTTTTATTAACATTAGAAACCGCAGTTTTGTCTCCAAATTTAAAGGGTTCGATCCAAAATCAACTAAGAATTTTGGGTGATATTTGCATTGTACCTAATTTTTTTTTCACACAACACTGATTCTATTGATATTTTATAGACCAAACATTTGCGTGACTAAAAGTTAAAAACATCAAGATCAACATCCCAAAATAGAATTTTGAGCACTACAAAAATTTTAATAAAAAAATTTTGTTTCCAAATTTAAAGGGTTCGATCCAAAATCGACTAAGAGTTTTAGGTGTTCTGATCTGATCTTGGCGTTTTAGCCAATTTGTTTTAAACAACACTGACTTTATTAGTTTTTTATAAACAAAACATTGGCGTGACTAAAAGTGAGAAAACACTCTAAAATAAAATTTTAAAAAAAATTTGAGGGGGTTTTACCCAAGTAACTTTTGTTTCCAAATTTAAAGACTTTGATCCAAAGTCAACTAGGAATTTGGGGTGTTCTGATCTGGTATTTGGATTCTATCTAATTTTTTTAAAACCAACACTGATTCTATTGATTTTTTTATTAACAATACATTTGCGTGGCTAAAATTAGAAACCGCAGTTTTTTTTCCAAATTTAAAGGGTTCGATCCAAAGTCAACTAAGAATTTTAGGTGATTCTATTCAATTTTTTTAAAAACAACACTGATTATATTGATAATTTATAGGAAAAAACATTTACGTGAATAAAAGTTTGAAACATAAAAATCAACACTCCGAAATAAAATTTTGAACACAAAAATATTGAATAGGAGCTTTGTTACCAAATTTAAAAAGTTCGATCCAAAGTCAGCTAGAATTTTTAGTGTTCTGGACTGCATTCCAGCCAATTTATTTTGAAACGACGCCGATGTATTGATTTTGTATAGGCAAAACATTTGCGTGACAAAAATTAGAAACATAAAAATCAACACTCCAGCAAATTTTGTTTCCAAATTTAAAAAGTTCGATTCGAAGTCAATTAAGAATTTTGGGTCTTCTGAACTGATATTTGCAGGTTACCTATTTTTTTAAACTAGATTAATTCTATTGATTGTTTATAGACAAAACATTTGCGTGACAAAAAGTTAGAAACATAAAGATCAACCTTCTAAAATAAAATTTTGAACACACAAAAATTTTTAGAAAAAAAAAATTGAGTAGAAACGTGGTTACCAAAATTAAAGAGTTCAATCCAAAGTCATCTAAGAATTTTGGGTGTAGTATTCTGGTTTGATATTTGCTTTCTAGCCAATTTTTTTTCAAACGACGCTAATTCTATTGATTTTTTATAGGCAAAACATTTGCGTGACTAAAAGTTAGAAACATAAAGATCAATCCTCCAAAATAAAATTTTGCAGACACAAAAATTTTCAGTAAAAAAATTAAAGAGTTCAATCCAAAGTCATATAAGAATTTTGGGTGTAGTGTTCTGATTTGATATTTGCATTCTATCCAATTTGTTTTCAAACGACGCTAATTATATTGATTTTTTACAGACAAAACATTTGCGTGACTAAAAGTTAAAAACATAAAGATCAACTCTCAAAAAAAATTTTGTACACACCAAAATTTTCACTGAAAAAAATTGAGTAGAAACCTGGTTACCAACATTAAAGAGTTCAATCCAAAGTCATCTAAGAATTTTGGGTGTAGTGTTCTGATCTGATATTTGCATTCCAGCCAATTTTTTTTCAAACGACACTGATTTTATTGATTTTTCATACGCAAAACATTTGCGTGACTAAAAGTTAGAAACATAAAGATCAACCCTCCAAAATAAAATTTTGAACCCACACAAATTTTCAGTAAAAAAAATTAAAGAGTTCAACCCAAAGTCATCTAAGAATTTTGGGTGTAGTGTTCTGATCTGATATTTGCATTCTAGCCAATTTTTTTTCAAACGACACTGATTCTATTGATTTTTTATAGGCAAAACATTTGCGTGGCAAAAAGTTAGAAACATAAAGATCGACCCTTCAAAATAAAATTTTGAACACCCAAAAATTTTCAGTAAAAAAAATTGAGTAGAAACTTGGTTACCAAAATTAAAGAGTTCAATCCAAAGTCATCTAAGAATTTTGGGTGTAGTGTTCTGATCTGATATTTGCATTCCAGCCAATTTTTTTCAAACGACACTGATGTTATTGATTTTCATACGCAAAACATTTGCGTGACTAAAAGTTAGAAACATAAAGATCAACCCTCCAAAATAAAATTTTGAACCCACACAAATTTTCAGTAAAAAAAAAATTAAAGAATTCAACCCAATGTCATCTAAGAATTATAGGTGTAGTGTTCTGATCTGATATTTGCATTCTAGCCAATTTTTTTTTCAAACGAAGCTAATTCTAATGATTTTTTATAGGCAAAACATTTGCGTGACTAAAAGTTAGAAACATAAAGATCAATCCTCCAAAATAAAATTTTGCAGACACAAAAATTTTCAATAAAAAAAAAAGAGTTCAACCCAAAGTCATCTAAGAATTTTGGGTGTAGTGTTCTGATCTGATATTTGCATTCTAGCCAATTTTTTTTCAAACGACACTGATTCTATTGATTTTTTATAGGCAAAACATTTGCGTGGC
This sequence comes from Abscondita cerata, assembly GCA_030710515.1. Classification (NCBI taxonomy): domain Eukaryota; kingdom Metazoa; phylum Arthropoda; class Insecta; order Coleoptera; family Lampyridae; genus Abscondita; species Abscondita cerata. The sequence goes on from JALBCR010001076.1 coordinate 218,380, forward strand.
AAAAAGTTAGAAACAAAGATCGACCCTTCAAAATAAAATTTTGAACACCCAAATATTTTCAGTAAAAAAAATTGATTAGAAACTTGGTTACCAAAATTAAAGAGTTCAATCCAAAGTCATCTATGAATTTTGGGTGTAGTGTTCTGATTTGATATTTGCATTCTAGCCAATTTTTTCAAACGACGCTAATTCTATTGATTTTTTATAGGCAAAACATTTGCGTGGCTAAAAGTTAGAAACATAAAGATCGATCCTTCAAAATAAAATTTTGAACACCCAAAAATTTTCAGTAAAAAAATTGAGTAGAAACTTGGTTACCAAAATTAAAGAGTTCAATCCAAAGTCATCTAAGAATTTTGGGTGTAGTGTTCTGATCTGCTATTTGCATTCTATTAAATTTTTTTTCAAACGACACTGATTCTATTGATTCTTTATAGGCAAAACATTTGCGTGACTAAAAGTTAGAAACCTAAAGATCAATCGTCCAAAATAAAATTTTGAACCCACACAAATTTTCAGTAAAAAAAATTAAAGAGTTCAACCCAAAGTCATCTAAGAATTTTGGGCGTAGTGTTCTGATCTGATATTTGCATTCTAGCCAATTTTTTTCAAACGACACTGATTCTATTGATTTTTATAGGTAAAACATTTGCGTGGCAAAAGTTAGAAACATAAAGATCGACCCTTCAAAATAAAATTTTGAACACCCAAAAATTTTCAGTAAAAAAATTGAGTAGAAACTTGGTTACCAAAATTAAAGAGTTCAATCCAAAGTCATCTAAGAATTTTGGGTGTAGTGTTCTGATCTGATATTTGCATTCCAGCCAATTTTTTTTCAAACGACACTGATTTTATTGATTTTCATACGCAAAACATTTGCGTGACTAAAAGTTAGAAACATAAAGATCAACCCTCCAAAATAAAATTTTGAACCCACACAAATTTTCAGTAAAAAAAATTAAAGAGTTCAACCCAAAGTCATCTAAGAATTTTGGGCGTAGTGTTCTGATCTGATATTTGCATTCTAGCCAATTTTTTTCAAACGACACTGATTCTATTGATTTTTATAGGTAAAACATTTGCGTGGCAAAAGTTAGAAACATAAAGATCGACCCTTCAAAATAAAATTTTGAACACCCAAAAATTTTCAGTAAAAAAAATTGAGTAGAAACTTGGTTACCAAAATTAAAGAGTTCAATCCAAAGTCATCTAAGAATTTTGGGTGTAGTGTTCTGATCTGATATTTGCATTCCAGCCAATTTTTTTCAAACGACACTGATTTTATTGATTTTTCATACGCAAAACATTTGCGTGACTAAAAGTTAGAAACATAAAGATCAACCCTCCAAAATAAAATTTTGAACCCACACAAATTTTCAGTAAAAAAATTAAAGAGTTCAACCCAAAGTCATCTAAGAATTTTGGGCGTAGTGTTCTGATCTGATATTTGCATTCTAGCCAATTTTTTTCAAACGACACTGATTCTATTGATTTTTATAGGTAAAACATTTGCGTGGCAAAAAGTTAGAAACATAAAGATCGACCCTTCAAAATAAAATTTTGAACACCCAAAATTTTCAGTAAAAAAAATTGAGTAGAAACTTGGTTACCAAAATTAAAGAGTTCAATCCAAAGTCATCTAAGAATTTTGGGTGTAGTGTTCTGATCTGATATTTGCATTCCAGCCAATTTTTTTCAAACGACACTGATGTTATTGATTTTCATACGCAAAACATTTGCGTGACTAAAAGTTAAAACATAAGATCAACCTTCCAAAATAAAATTTTGAACCCACACAAATTTTCAGTAAAAAAAAATTAAAGAATTCAACCCAATGTCATCTAAGAATTATAGGTGTAGTGTTCTGATCTGATATTTGCATTCTAGCCAATTTTTTTTCAAACGACACTGATTCTATTGATTTTTTATAGGTAAAACATTTGCGTGGCAAAAAGTTAGAAACATAAAGATCGACCCTTCAAAATAAAATTTTGAACACCCAAATATTTTCAGTAAAAAAAATTGAGTAGAAACTTGGTTACCAAAATTAAAGAGTTCAATCCAAAGTCATCTAAGAATTTTGGGTGTAGTGTTCTGATCTGCTATTTGCATTCTATTAAATTTTTTTTCAAACGACACTGATTCTATTGATTCTTTATAGGCAAAACATTTGCGTGACTAAAAAGTTAGAAACCTAAAGATCAATCGTCCAAAATAAAATTTTGAACCCACACAAATTTTCAGTAAAAAAATTAAAGAGTTCAACCCAAAGTCATCTAAGAATTTTTGGGCGTAGTGTTCTGATCTGATATTTGCATTCTAGCCAATTTTTTTCAAACGACACTGATTCTATTGATTTTTTATAGGTAAAACATTTGCGTGGCAAAAGTTAGAAACATAAAGATCGACCCTTCAAAATAAAATTTTGAACACCCAAAATTTTCAGTAAAAAAAATTGAGTAGAAACTTGGTTACCAAAATTAAAGAGTTCAATCCAAAGTCATCTAAGAATTTTGGGTGTAGTGTTCTGATCTGATATTTGCATTCCAGCCAATTTTTTTTCAAACGACACTGATTTTATTGATTTTTCATACGCAAAACATTTGCGTGACTAAAAGTTAGAAACATAAAGATCAACCCTCCAAAATAAAATTTTGAACCCACACAAATTTTCAGTAAAAAAAATTAAAGAGTTCAACCCAAAGTCATCTAAGAATTTTGGGCGTAGTGTTCTGATCTGATATTTGCATTCTAGCCAATTTTTTTCAAACGACACTGATTCTATTGATTTTTATAGGTAAAACATTTGCGTGGCAAAAGTTAGAAACATAAAGATCGACCCTTCAAAATAAAATTTTGAACACCCAAAAATTTTCAGTAAAAAAAAATTGAGTAGAAACTTGGTTACCAAAATTAAAGAGTTCAATCCAAAAGTCATCTAAGAATTTTGGGTGTAGTGTTCTGATCTGATATTTGCATTCCAGCCAATTTTTTTTCAAACGACACTGATTTTATTGATTTTTCATACGCAAAACATTTGCGTGACTAAAAGTTAGAAACATAAAGATCAACCCTCCAAAATAAAATTTTGAACCCACACAAATTTTCAGTAAAAAAAATTAAAGAGTTCAACCCAAAGTCATCTAAGAATTTTGGGCGTAGTGTTCTGATCTGATATTTGCATTCTAGCCAATTTTTTTTCAAACGACACTGATTCTATTGATTTTTTATAGGTAAAACATTTGCGTGGCAAAAAGTTAGAAACATAAAGATCGACCCTTCAAAATAAAATTTTGAACACCCAAAAATTTTCAGTAAAAAAAAATTGAGTAGAAACTTGGTTACCAAAATTAAAGAGTTCAATCCAAAGTCATCTAAGAATTTTGGGTGTAGTGTTCTGATCTGATATTTGCATTCCAGCCAATTTTTTTTCAAACGACACTGATGTTATTGATTTTTCATACGCAAAACATTTGCGTGACTAAAAGTTAGAAACATAAAGATCAACCTTCCAAAATAAAATTTTGAACCCACACAAATTTTCAGTAAAAAAAATTAAAGAATTCAACCCAATGTCATCTAAGAATTATAGGTGTAGTGTTCTGATCTGATATTTGCATTCTAGCCAATTTTTTTTCAAACGACACTGATTCTATTGATTTTTTATAGGTAAAACATTTGCGTGGCAAAAAGTTAGAAACATAAAGATCGACCCTTCAAAATAAAATTTTGAACACCCAAATATTTTCAGTAAAAAAATTGAGTAGAAACTTGGTTACCAAAATTAAAGAGTTCAATCCAAAGTCATCTAAGAATTTTGGGTGTAGTGTTCTGATTTGATATTTGCATTCTAGCCAATTTTTTTTCAAACGACGCTAATTCTATTGATTTTTTATAGGCAAAACATTTGCGTGGCTAAAAGTTAGAAACATAAAGATCAACCCTCCAAAATAAAATTTTGAACCCACACAAATTTTCAGTAAAAAAAAATTAAAGAATTCAACCCAATGTCATCTAAGAATTATAGGTGTAGTGTTCTGATCTGATATTTGCATTCTAGCCAATTTTTTTTCAAACGAAGCTAATTCTAATGATTTTTTATAGGCAAAACATTTGCGTGACTAAAAGTTAGAAACATAAAGATCAATCCTCCAAAATAAAATTTTGCAGACAAAAAAATTTTCAAAAAAAAAAATAAAGAGTTCAACCCAAAGTCATCTAAGAATTTTGGGTGTAGTGTTCTGATCTGATATTTGCATTCTAGCCAATTTTTTCAAACGACACTGATTCTATTGATTTTTTATAGGCAAAACATTTGCGTGGCAAAAGTTAGCAACAAAGATCGACCCTTCAAAATAAAATTTTGAACACCCAAACATTTTCAGTAAAAAAAAATTGAGTAGAAACTTGGTTACCAAAATTAAAGAGTTCAATCCAAAGTCATCTAAGAATTTTGGGTGTAGTGTTCTGATTTGATATTTGCATTCTAGCCAATTTTTTTTCAAACGACGCTAATTCTATTGATTTTTTATACGCAAAACATTTGCGTGACTAAAAGTTAGAAACATAAAAATCAATCCTCCAAAATAAAGTTTTGCAGACACAAAAATTTTCATTAAAAAAAATTAAAGAATTCAATCCAAAGTCATATAAGAATTTTGGGTGTAGTGTTCTAGCATTCTAGCCAATTTTTGTTCCAACGACGCTAATTCTATTGATTTTTTATAGGCAAAACATTTGTGTGACAAATAGTTAGAAACATAAAAATCAACCCTCTATGAACTTTGTTACCAAATTTAAAGAGTTCGATCTAAAGTCACCAAAGAATTTTGGGTGTTCTGAACTGATATTTGCATTCCAGACAATTTTTTTTTGAAACCACACTAACCTATTCATTTTTTATAGACAAAACATTTGCGTGGCTAAAAGTTAGAAACACTCCAAAATAAAATTTTAAATAAAAAAAAATTAGTAGGATCTGGCTAAAAACAACAATGATTCTATTGATTTTTTATAGCCAATACATTTGTGTGACTAAAAGTTAGAAACATAAAAGCTCAAACTAAATAGAAAAACTTAGTAGGCTTTGGTTTGAATGTTTTTGTTGAATCCAAAGCCAACTTACGTATTGGCCGGTTAATGATATACGTAAGTTCAACTTTTATTGTCCAGGCACAAAATTGGATAAAAATGTAAATAAAGCAATGAGTTCATTAGTAGTAGGAATTCATTCAAAAATGCATGTTGAAAAAAATTGCGGAGTAGGCTTTGCTTCCATTTGTTTCCAAAGATCATCCCAAGTCGACTCTGTCAAATCGAGAATCTCCTCGGTGTGCTACGTTTATTGACGTAACGAACTTGTTACTCGCATTATTCGACAACTTCTTTAATTTGTGCTTGTCGTTATTCGCAAAGTTTTTATGCTTTATAAAAGAGAGCATCATCGTTGACCCCTAGAAATAAAATAATATCCAAAAATTGCAACTGGAAACAGTAATAACTCCCAGACGTTCGTTATCGACCTGTTAAAACGTCCCTTCACCGAGAGGGAACAGCTGATTTTGATATGCCACCGCTAACCTACATAACTGAGGGGTTGTTGAGTGACCCAACAATTTTTAAAACGCCCCCGCCTGCACACATACATACACGACGTCTCCCCTCGAAAAGCGGGAAATTTTTGGTCGCCGGAATTTTCGATTTTTATGTTTCGATTCCCACACCCGAAGAATGATCGTTAAGAAAAAACAACGGAACCGCATTAGTTACTTCCTTTTAGGTAAAAATCGTACACAATTGCACTTGTTTTCCCTGACATCACACACATCATAAACTCGTAGAAAAAACAATCTCCTTAACGATTCACGTTATAAAATCACACTTTTTAGATCGTTGACTTGATATTAGCGATTTATAAAATATACCGTATGTTGCTTGCGGTAGGGTTCGTTATCCTATATCTTAGATTTCACGGCTGCACAGCCATAGTGAACTTGAACAATAATAAATATGACTATAATGACAGTTGAAGGCGCTGAGGCATAAAACAATGGCGTAAGAAATTTTAGATTTTTACATGAACTCAACCGAAATGGCATAAGTAGCCTTAATTTGTTTTAAATGAGAAATAATTTGCGTTCAACACGTTTGGACCTCAACCTTTTTCGATAGTTACGAATAGAAAACAGGAAGGAACTTTTATTGTCTTCGGTTCGGTGTACGTTTTTTTTTCTTTTCTCGTCGAAAACAAAACAAACACACAATTGGCTACGCAAAAACAATCGAGAGAAGCGCCTTGAGTAGTAATTTGGATGAAATCGACAGTAGGCGATGACGACACACGTCATTGTTTGGTTAAGAACAATTGCGGGTCGAAATTTAAGATTTTTCCGACACGCGCTGACAATTATCATTTTTACCCAATTTTCATTACCCGACCGAAACCGATGTGAGGTCAAAACTTAGCTACACGTTACTTTCTTGTCAGATCCTATAAATGACGTTGATGTTACGTTTCCTGTACGTCATCTTAAAAATTTTAGTTTTTTATTGCTGCTGATAAATTATTATGCACCATTTGTTTAAAAAAATCTAAAAAGATACCCTAAAATAAAATGTCAACTGGTCCTTCGATCCGGATTAGATTCAATTATAATGTGAACAGCATAATCAAGAGTTCCACGAATTCTGTTACAAGGCGCCCATAATTCCGTTGCGTAAACGAATTCATCTAAATATAACACTTCCGTCCGTATAATTATAAATTATTAACGACTTGCACTCATAGTACATCAGTAATTTAGTTTAGATTTCTGTTCTTAATTGCTTATGCAGGTACCTAATGTGCTTTAAAACATCAGCACAAAATGAAGTCTTGTAGTTCGTACGTTAACACATGCGTACTTTTAAAAACGTATTAATTTATAAGACGGATGTGCGAGATGGAAAACGCGACGAGCGAGAGGGTGGAAGAATTTTCTCATTATACGCGGAATGCAAGAGCAACCAACGTGCATGTTTTGACTTTTGCTTATTTCTATAATTTCACGTAAGCGTTCGACCATTATTACCGTGGTCGGAGAGGAGAAACAAAAAAAAAGGAGTTGTATGTCACAGGCCACATCAGATGGACGGTCCCGGACTAATCAAACAGCAGCTCCTCGATCAATACACGACGAGAGAAAACCTAAACATCGCTACATCGACGCGGAAATAGGACACTTTTCTTTTAGATCGGCGCTCGCCTCCGCATCCACAGAATCCAATCGACAGGAGTATGGTGGAGACCATGACGGAAGACTTACGATCTATTAACTTGTTGATTACATAGATCTGTGTGCTTGTGCGTGTAATTGCAATAAAAATTAATAGGAGTTTGTGGTCATACGCTCAAGCATGAGTTCGCTATTTGCGTCTTTTAAAGCTATGTTCTTCCTAAGCTAAGTGGCTTAAACGAGGCATTAAATTTACTTGTTTCATTCACTTGTAACGTTTTAATGTGTGAAGCGCCGAGGTATTTAAAAATAAAACCCCCAATTGCTTTCTAAATTCCCCTTTTTGTTACTTTTGTGTGAGCTGTTAATCTTTTGTCCACCACAAAACCTCTAATCTCCACTTTTATTCGCAACACTCGGTATACTTTTTTTAAATTCTCGATAGAAATAACAGGTACTATGTGAACAACACATACTTTTACAAAATTGACGAAACAATTGAATAGACGACGACTAGATTTCTACTTTAATAAAAATTGTAGGTATGGCACCCAAAATTTTTATTGAGATGTATGACTAGACTAGACTAGAAATTACAAAGAACGAGATTGTAAAGTGACAAATGACCATAAAAGTAAAAAAAATCAATTCAATTTTTAAACCAACTAGATCTTTTTCAAGAAGTATATTCAGAGCCATAGGGTTCAAAAAACATGTGTTAAGACAGTTTAGCCAACAGTATAGCATGCTATGAAATCAATATTTATTATCTTTATGGGTTCAAAATTCCGGGCTAAATAAATGGCGATAAAAATTACTATTAAGTGTATCTTTAAAACTAGATTGTATCATGTACAAAATCACGTGACTCAACAAATAACCAATAGTGAGAAACATCAAAAATCAATAGATTGGTTTTCTGTCTCCTGCGAAGAACATCAAAAATCAAATTGTAATTTTGCGACATCTAGTGTCGACTCGTGTTAGCGATCACGTACGAAATGGTTCGCATTAAGCAACTTGTCGACAGGTATGTAAACGCAGTTACATAAGTCGATCCTTCGATAATTATAGCAAACATAAGCGTTAGTAAAAAAAAAATCTCGAATCGCCTGCTGTAAATTTGCAAGAGGTTGTACAATAGCAAACAAACACTGAGACTCACTCGACAGCTGTTTCGTCCTTTTGGGACTCTTCAGAAGTGAGAGAACTCAGTGTAAGTTCACTATTGTACAAATGCGTGCTGTCAACTATATTCCCTACTGGAGGGTACATCATATTCAAACTGTAAGTTTTGCAACATCCATGGTCGACTCGTGTTAGCGATCACGTACGCAATGGTTCGCATTAAGTAACTTTGTTGACAGGTATGTAAAAGCAGTAACATAAGTCGATCCTTCGATAATTATAGCAAACATAAGCGTTAGCAAAAAAAAAATCTCAAATCGCCTGCTGTAAATTCGACTCCTGAAGAGTCCCAAAAGGACAAAACAGCTGTCGCGTGATTCTCAGTGCGTGTTTGCTATTGTACAACCTCTTGCGAATTTACAGCAGGCGATTCAAGATTTTTTTTGCTAACGCTTATGTTTGCTATAATTATCGAAGGATCGACTTATGTAACTGCTTTTACATACCTGTCGACGAAGTTGCTTAATCAAAAATCAATTTTACGCATACTATAAAAACTGTATTTTTTTAAGAATCAAAATCATGTGTCTCATGACATGACCAACAGTAAACCATTGAAGTAAAACAAATCAATATTTACGTCCACTTTTGAAACTCCTTTTTTTGAAAGGTCTCAAAAAATGGCAAAGCATGTTTAAAAAAAATGACACTTAAAATGGCCAATTCCGGGCTAAATAATTGACGATAAAAAAATTAATATTCAGGTGTATCTTTAAAACTAGGTTTTTTGAAGTATCATGTACAAAATCACGTGACTCAACAAATAGCCAATAGTGACGAACATCAAAAATCAATAGAATAGTTTTCTTTCTCCTGCGAGGAACATCAAAAATCAATATTTACGGGAACTATAAGAACTGTATTTCTTGAAGAATCAAAATTATGTGACTCATGAAATGATCAACAGTGGAGTATGAAGGTAAAACAAATCAATTTTTAACCCACTTTTGAAAATCCTTTTTTTTAAGGTCTCAAAAAATGGCAAAGCATGTTTAAAAGAAATGGCACTAAAATAAGTGAAATCAATAATTTTTCGGACTATAAAACCAGATTCTTTGATGAATGGGTTTCAAAAAATCATGAGGAATAAGAAATGAGAAATAGTGAGACATGTTGCCAAACAAATGACAATAAAAATCAGTATTTGAAACCTTTTTTTTTGGAAAGATAAGGTTTAAAATCATATGGCTAGTAACGCATGTTGGAAAAACAAATGAGATTATGAGTTGAAAATCATGTGGTTTAAAATGGCCAATTCCGGGCTAAATAAATGACATCAAATCAAAATCATGTGACTCATGAAATGACCAACAGTGAAGCATGAAAGTAAAACAAATCAATTTTAGGCCCACTTTTGAAATTCCTTTTTTGGAAGGTCTTAAAAAATGGCAAAACATGTTCAAAAAATATGACACTAAAATAAGTAAAATCAATAATTTTTCGGACTTTAAAACCAGATTCTTTGATGAATGGGTTTCAAGAAATCATGGGGAATGAGAAATAGTGAGACATGTTACCAAACAAATGGCAATAAAAATCAGTATTTGAAACCTTTTTTTTTGGAAAAATAAGGTTTAAAATCATGTGGCTAGTAAATAAATGACGATAAAAAAATTAATATTACATCTATCTTTACAACTAGATTTTTTGAAGTATCATGTACAAAATCACGTGACTCAACAATTAGCCAATAGTGAGGAACATCAAAAATCAATTGAATGGGTTTCATTCTCCTGCGAGGAACATCAAAAATCAATATTTACGGGGACTATGAAAACTGAATTTTTGAAGAATCAAAATCATGTGACTCATGAAATGACCAACAGTGAAGCATGGAGATAAAATAAAAAAATATTCACGCCCACTTTGAAAATTCCTTTTTTTTTGGAAGGTCTCAAAAAAGGGCAATAAAAATTGACACTAAAATAAGTAAAATCATTAATTTTTCAGTCTTTAAAACCAGATTCTTTGATGAATGGGTTTTAAAAAATCATACGGCACAAGAAATGAAAAATTGTGAGACATGTTGCCAAACAAATTACAATAAAAATCAATATTTGAAACCTTTGTATAACGTTTAAAATCATGTGGTTAGTAACGCATGTTGGAAAAACAAATGAGATTATGAGTTGAAAATCATGTGGTTTAAAATGTCCAATTCCGGGCTAAATAAATGACGATAAAAAAATTAATATTACATCTATCTTTACAACTAGATTTTTGAAGTATCATGTACAAAATCACGTGACTCAACAATTAGCCAATAGTGAGGAACATCAAAATCAATTGAATGGGTTTCATTCTCCTGCGAGGAACATCAAAATCAATATTTACGGGGACTATGAAAACTGAATTTTTGAAGAATCAAAATCATGTGACTCATGAAATGACCAACAATGAAGCATGGAGATAAAATAAAAAATATTCACGCCCACTTTGAAAATTCCTTTTTTTGGAAGGTCTCAAAAAGGGCAAAAAAATTGACACTAAAATAAGTAAAATCATTAATTTTCAGTCTTTAAAACCAGATTCTTTGATGAATGGGTTTTAAAAATCATACGGCACAAGAAATGAGAAATTGTGAGACATGTTGCCAAACAAATTACAATAAAAATCAATATTTGAAACCGTTGTATAACGTTTAAAATCATGTGGTTAGTAACGCATGTTGGAAAAACAAATGAGATTATGAGTTGAAAATCATGTGGTTTAAAATGTCCAATTCCGGGCTAAATAAATGACGATAAAAAAATTAATATTTAGGTGTATCTTTAAAACTAGATTTTTTGAAGTATCATGTACAAAATCACGTGACTCAACAATTAGCCAATAGTGAGGAACATCAAAAATCAATTGAATGGTTTTCATTCTCCTGCGAGGAACATCAAAAATCAATATTTACGGGGACTATGAAAACTGAATTTTTGAAGAATCAAAATCATGTGACTCACGAAATGACCAACAGTGAAGCATGGAGATAAAATAAAAAAATATTCACGCCCACTTTGAAAATTCCTTTTTTTTGGAAGGTCTCAAAAAAGGGCAAAAAAAAATTGACACTAAAATAAGTAAAATCATTAATTTTTCAGTCTTTAAAACCAGATTCTTTGATGAATGGGTTTTAAAAAATCATACGGAACAAGAAATGAGAAATTGTGAGACATGTTGCCAAACAAATTACAATAAAAATCAATATTTGAAACCTTTGTATAACGTTTAAAATTATGTGGTTAGTAACGCACGTTGGAAAAGCAAATGAGATTATGAGTTGAAAATCATGTGGTTTAAAATGTCCAATTCCGGGCTAAATAAATGACGATAAAAAAATTAATATTTAGGTGTATCTTTAAAACTAGGTTTTTGAAGTATCATGTACAAAATCACGTGACTCAACAAATAGCCAATAGTGAGGAACATCAAACATCAATATTCAGGCGGACTATAAAAACTGTATTCTTTGAAGAATCAAAATCATGTGATTCATGAAATGACCAACAGTGAAACATGAAAGTAAAACAAATCAATTTTAGGCCCACTTTTGAAATTCCTTTTTTTGGAAGGTCTTAAAAAATGGCAAAGCATGTTTAAAAAAAATGACACTAAAATAAGTAAAATCAATAATTTTTCGGACTTTAAAACCAGATTCTTTGATGAATGGGTTTCAAGAAGTCATGCGGAATAAGAAATGAGAAATAGTGAGACATGTTGCCAAACAAATGACAATAAAAATCAGTATTTAAAACTTTTTTTAAAAGATAAGGTTTAGAATCATGTACAATATCACGTGAGTCAACAAATAGCCAATAGTGAGAAACATCAAAAATCAATATTTACGGGGACTATGAAAACTGATTTTTTGAAGAATCAAACACATGTCACCCATGAAATGACCAATAGTGAAGCATGGAGATAAAATAAATCAATATTTACGCCTACTTTTGAACATCCATTTTTTTGGAAGGGCTCAAAAAGTGGCTAATAGCAAAGCATGTTTAAAAAACAAATGACACTAAAATAAATAAAATCAATATTTGTCACGTTGTCAAACAAATGACAATAAAAAATCAATAGAAACTTTAAAACTCTTTTATGGAAAAATTCAATTCAAAATCATATAGGTCAAACAACGCGTAATGACCATAAAAACCAATATTTACGCACACTTTTGAAACTCCTATTTTTTTGAAAATGCAAAAAAAAACGCTAATAGCAGAACATGCTTTGATAACAAACTACACTAAAATAAGTAAATTCAATATTTTTTCGGTCTTTAAAACCACATTATTTGATGAGTGGGTTTCAAAAAATCATGCGGAACAAGAAATAATGAGACATGTTGCCAAACAAATTACAATAAAATATTCAACATTTATGACGACTTTTAAAGCCTTTTTTTGGAAGGAAAGATTTAAAATAAAATGGCTCAAAAATAGCTGATGGTAACGCATGTTGAGAAAACAAACGGTCATAGACACTTTAAAACTACTTTTTGGAAGAATTAAATTCAAAATCATATTTGTCAAAAAACGCGTAATGACCACACATATCAATATTTACGCCGGCTTTCAAAACTATTTTTTTCTAACCATTAGGTTCATGCGACCATAAAATGGTCATTACTAAAGCATGTCAAAAATCAATCTTTACTCAGAATTTTTTAAAAACTACACTTTTTTTTTAAGAATTAAGATCAAGATCATGTTACTCAAGTAATGGTCAAAATAGTGAAGCAAGCTGGTAAAACAAATGATAATCAATATTTACGCCCACAATTGAAACTGTTATTGTGAGAATGGTTCCAAAAATGGCTCACCTTATGGTTAAAAATCAAATGACCCTGAAAATAAATAAAATCAATAAATTTTTGCGGACTAAAACTAGAATTGGATTCAAAATCATATGGACCAAGAAATGGAAAATAGTGAGGTATGCTGGCAAAACAAGTGACAACCCCAACTTTTATAAACTTTTCTGAAAGGATAAGGTTCAAAATGATGAGAATCAATAAACGCCACTAGTAACGCATGTTTGAAAAACAAACTACAATCAAAATTTAAAAAGGACCTGTATTCATACTAGATTCAATACCATGTGACTCAGCATATGACATGCTGCCAAACAAATTACAATAAAAAATAATGTTTGCGCTTACTTTTAAGACTATAAATCTTTGAAGTGTTAGATTCAAAATCATGTGCCTCAACAAATCACAATAACGCCAGCAAAAGAAATGACAATAAAAAATATTTATTAACTACATCTTGTAAAACTCTTCTGATGGAAAAATTATATTCAAAAAATGGTTGTAAATGTAAATGTTGCATATTGGCAAAATAAATATCCGTAAAGACAAAAAAAATCAAAATTATACTATATTTTTTTGAAGAATTAAGTTCAAGGTTAGTGAGTCTAAAATTGCCAACAGTGAAGCATGCTGGCAAAACAAACGACAATAAAAAGTCAACATTTATTCCGACTTTTTTTGTGAACAATAGTTATAATCATGTGACTAAAATGGTCATTACTAATGCATGTCAAAAATCAATCTTTACTCGGAATTTTAAAAGTACACTTTTTTTGAAGAATTACGGGAAAAATAACTGACTCAGAAATAGCAAAATAGTGAAGCAAGCTGGCAAAACATATGTCAATCAATTAGGTTATAATCATGTGACTAAATAATGGTCATTACTAATACATGTCAAAAATCAATGTTTACTCGGATTTTTAAAGGTACACTTTTTTTGGAGAATTACGTACAAAAATCACGTAACACAAAAAAATTACGTTCACTGTTGATACTGCTGTTTTGGAAATGACTTTTAGCAACGCATGTTTAAAAAACGAATGATCAGTATTTTCGCGGACTATAAATCTAGATTTTTTGAAGAGTTGGTTGTAAAATCATGTAAACCAAGAAGTAATAAATAGTGAGACTTGGTGGTAAAATAAATGACAATTAAAAAATCAATATTTATACCGACTTAAAAAACTTTTTGAAGTAATAGGTTCAAAATCATGTGACTCAACAAATGGCGATAGTAAGAAACTAGATTTGTTAGAAAAATGATGTTCAAAGAAATGGTGAATAGGGAAGCATACCGAGAAAACAAATGACAATAAAAATCAGAATTTATGTCGACTTCTTGTTGGAACGATTATTCAAAATCAATTGACTCAAAAAATTGCCAATATCAACACATGTAAAAAATCAAAATTAGTATTCCTGCAAAATTTTAAAACAAAAATTTTTTTTATTTAATTTTTTTTAATTGTATGATTCATAAAATAAAAAAAATCAATATTTTCATTTTTTTAAAACGAAGTTTCCTTTTTTAAAGAATTATGTACAATAATGGCTGAAAAAGGTTCAATATCATTATTTACCTTTCATCGTTCTATATCATGTGACTCAACAAATGGCAATACTTAGGCGCGCTATCAAAACAAATAAAATTAAATATTAAAATCTTTTTTGGAAAAATTAGATTCAAAATCATATGGCTCAAAAATGGTTAATAGGGCATTTTGACAAAACAAGTGATCTTAAGAATAAAAAAAAATTAATATTTACGTGGACTTTTCACCGTAGCTTTTTTTTTGAAACATGATATTCAGTCAAGTGAGTATAAAAATGGTGAATAGTGAAGCATGCTGGCAAAAACCATAATTTGCGCCGACTTCTTTTTGGAACGATTATGTTCAAAATTATGTGACTCAAAAAACGACCAATATCAACGTACGTAAAAAATCAAAGAATCATTATTTATTATTATTAAATTTTTTTGGAAAATTGTCTTTAAAATTGTATGACTCAAGAAATGGCTAAGCATCCAGGAAAAACAAATAAACTTTTTTTTTGAAAGCGAAATTTTTTTGAAAAATTATGTTTAATAATGTCTGAAAAAGGTTCAATGTTCAATGATTCCACAAATGGTCAATAGTATGATACGTCAACAAAATAAATAACGATTAAAAATCATATGGTTCAAAAAATGGTTAATAACGCATATTGGCAAAAAATTTAAAGAAAATCTATATTTACGCGGACTTTTAAAACTAGATTAGTTTGAAGAACGATGTTTAAAGTTATGTGACTGAAAAAATGGTGAATAGTAAAGATACTGGCATAACAAATGACAATAATAATCAAAATTTACATGTGACTCAAAAATTTGCCAATATTAACCCATATAAAAAATTAAAAAAAATCAATATTTACGCGAAATTTTTGAAACTAATTTTTTTTAAGAATTATGTTCAAAATCCAATGACTCAAGAAATTGTCAAAATAGTGAAGCATGTCGGTAAAATAAATAAAAAAAACCTACTTTTAAAAATCTTTTTTTAGAAAGATTAGGTCCAGAACCAGTGACTCAAAAACACGTTTTGGCAAAACAAATGATCAAAAAATTTAAACAAAATGAATATTTATACTTTTAAAACGAGTTTTTTTAAGAATTACGTCCGAAAATAGTCGACACATCTTAACAAACAACCAAGCAGGAGTTGGAAAACTAGACCTTTTTTTTGATAATTCAAGTCAATAAAACAATCCCAAAAATCTTATACACATAATAGTATCTTGATTCCTAAAAAAACATCGACTTTTGTAGGGAATTTTGACTGCCAGGCCACTGTTCAGGTGGTTACTCAATCACTCAGTCAGTTTGTTAGTAATCAGTCAGTCAATCAAAAAACAGTCAGTGAGTTCGTTTAATGGCTGACTCGGCATTCTAAAATTAAAAGAATAATTATTAAAAAGAACAAAATGACGAGTTAAGAACACATCCCATGTTGTCAAAATATTGACAACGTGGCAACGGAATCTAAGTTGAATAAATAGTGGCAGGTTAGATTTTATTATCAATTTATTAATTATAAAGCTTGCTTTTCTGACAAACACGTAGAAGTCGTTGTCAAAATGTCAATATTTTTCGGTTTGGTTAAATGCAAATAATTTTTATTTAACTCTAAGTGAATTAATATTTTTAAGTGTTAAACTGTCAGAAGTTTAATAGTAAGAACGTATACACTTAATTGGATTGACAATTACATTGTTGTCAAAATTGCAATATTGCAGTTGTGACTAAGTCAATAGTTTTTGACTTAACAAAGATAAGTAAACTGGTTAAATTAACTAAATCTGCAGTACTTCTGTAGCAACCAACGTACAAGTAACGTAAACATTATTGTCAAGATGTCAATATTTGACGATGTAAATAGTAATTTTCAATATTTTCTTATTTAACCTTAAATGGAATAAAGAATACAAAGTACTATTAATTTACATATAAATTTTTAATAAGATGTTAACATTGGTGCATATGTCTAAATGTTAATTCGCTTTTTTCTGTTCCAATTATCAGGCAATTAATTTATACACCAATAATATCCTCTTCAAAAACTTACTTTAATCGACAATTGGAATAGAAGTTGTTGTCAAAAGTCAATATTTGTTGGTATCACTAAATTCCAATATGTTATGGTTTATCGGACTTCTATCAAGCGTGTGTGTTTTTTACAGAGCGCACTGAAATCAATATTTTACCTAAAACTGGTTGCCAATATTTGTCAATATAACTAAAAATCAGTGTGTTTTGTCTAACGTGAAATAAAATAAATAACTTGTCAAAATATTAATACTATTTTGACAAATTTGCGTATGAAATCTTTACTTCATAAATGTTGATTCATTGTTTTGTCGCGTCTAAAATAAAATCTTTTTTTGTACCTTAGTTTCGGTTATATTAGGCAGATATTATTGTCATGATGTCATAATATTAATTTAATTTTCTTCTATGTTCAATATTACACTGCAATTTTAACCAATTGCTTTGCGTCAATAGTTATAAATATTATTTATCCAAAAATGTCAATATTCTAAGTTTCCAAACTCCACATATTTATTAAATAATAGTCAATGTGTCAAAATTATAAAGGAAAATAATGCAGCTTCATAAATTGTCAAAATGTCATTTTTTACTGTTTGACGAGTTTTTAACCAGTGAATATTTTGACATTTTTGAATATGTTTTGATATCAGGACTTTGTTTTTTTCTAATGGAAAGTTTAAGTGTTTATTTTTATATTCTTACACAAATCTTAATAAGATTTGACTTTCTTCTTACGTTAAACAAAAATATACATTTAGTCATAGCGGGAAATATTTAAATCTTGACAACAGTGTATGTGCGAATTGTCAGTCAAACTAAGTATTGTAAAGAACAAGTAATTTGTATAGAAGTTTTCACAGTTTATCAATTGTTACTATTTATTAAAAATAATTATAGGCAATTAGTCGAAATATTGACAACAATTTGTATTTTAAACTAAGCTTTATTATTAAAAAACTAAGTATTGAAAAATTTGGCGAATAAAACGGTTTGTTTTTCTTCAAGTGTTTTGACTGCAATATTAATATTTTGACAATAATTGTGCGCCAATATTTTGTTTGTTTTCAAAATTTTGTCAAATTGTCTAAAAAATGACATGATCATTATCTCAAGGATTAAATGACGTAAAGTAAGCAAGATAGACTTGTTTATATCCACGTTTGAAAACTAGTTAGTGAACGAATCTGTAGTCTATCAATCGATAACTCTCAGTTAATGAGTCGGTGGGTCAGTAGGTGATTTAATCAGTAGATCAAATTTTTATATCATTAACGTGTAAATTTTACAAGAAACACCTTTATGTAAAATTAACAATTTTGAGATCAAATGGTTAGAATAGTCACGTAAAAGTAGGTTATAAGATTTTTAATCTTCATAGACTACTTGATTACTACTACTTTTAAAAAAGCTTACATTATCCCAGGCCATAATTATGTTATATATCGGTGTCCGAATATTTGTTAGTTGCGGTTAATTTACGCGTTCACACGCCTCAAGTTTTTCCCAACTAGTGTTTATGCAAATTAAACGGATCAAGTAGGATGTTATAACAATTTCAAAGATCACTCGATTATGTAGGTGAAATTATTCGAGGGGAAAAAAACACGATCGCCAATTCCCGCGTAACTTATGCACAAGTACTAAGTGGTGACAATATCAGTTACATACATTTATTAATGACATCATATATTAGTGTCGTTACCATAAAGCTTATTAATGAGTGCTAAATGAGATGGAGTTGTGTGAAAATTATTGCTGCGCAAAGTGGGACGTTCACGTACACCAATTTCGATCTTTTTCCACGCCGCAACCGAACGTCGATTAATTAATTATTAATTTGCACACCTTGCAACCTTGGCATATTTTTATATTATCTGTAGTAACCGGAATGAGTCATATCCGATGGATGGAAAAAAAAATAATCATCCTTGAAGATTCATATGAGAAAATCCGTTCTAGCACCTAAAATTCGTTTGTCTTAATAATAATCGGATGTCGAATAAAAAAGTGAGCATATCCTTTCCCATACGCTTAGCACGCGTAAATACGTAAAGATGACCACTTCACCCTGGTACGTAACAACAGGATGTCTCGTTTTCGAAAAAAAACAGTGCGATAATTTACGGATTAACGAACGATGAGTCAGTCAGATCAAGTCGTCCATGATTGCCAAATTGAAACAATGCTGATGATTCGAACTGATAAGTCGAAACTTGTAAATTAGAGTGATGTGTTTAACCTTCCTTGTTTCCTGTATTGAGAAAATTATTTGTAAAATTGAAGGTTCGCGTTTATCGATAGGGAAATTTTGTGTTTTATTTTTCTGTTTATGGTTCGTGGGCATCAACAGCGAAACGTTCATTGTCTATTATGAAGTTTGGTATTGACGATGGTACATAAATTTGCCTTCATTATAAATTGCCTTTGTGGAATAAACAAAACGATTGAATTTGTTATAGTGAGATTGCGTTTGTTTGAGGATATTATTTATCAAAATATTTAGAAAAGACAAAATATTAAATAAGATATTGGCAAAAGAAACTAAGAAAGGAAAGACACCAATATTGACATTTTATAAAATCTGAAAATATTTTAGAACGCATTTATTTAATAATTTAATATTTAAGTGCAATAAAAATATAGTAAACATTTTTTTAAACAAAAGGTTGAGATAAAAACATGTTCCCTATTGTAAAAATATTGACATTTTGACAAACATATATACAAAATATCATAATTGTAATAATTACTTAAAAAGAAGAATTTTATATTTGTCAAATAAAAACTGTCTGTTTGGCAATTAATTAGGTTAAAATCTGCATCATTTTCCTTCAAAACCTAAAATTTTGACTGTGCGATTGAAAATTAAATATTCCGTTAGAAAGAACACAAACTCAAAAAAAATACTATCCCTATTAATAGTTGGGCGCGACACTGATTGTCTAAATATTGACATCCTGACAATTATTTGATAAGAACAAACTGTTTGTGTAACAGTATAACAATATAAAAATTGACAGTTTGGCAATTTATTAAACCTTAACATAAAATATTATGACAATAGTTAGGAATTTATTTATTGATATTGTGACAATTATTGGAGAAAAATACAGTTTAATATTTGTTAAACATAAACGCAGTAATAATTATCACCTTAAAACCTGCATTATTTTTGTTTAGAACTTAAAATATTGGTTCTCTGACAATAAATATAATATTGTCAAAATATTGGTAACTACTTTATAATACTGGCAAACAATCGGAATAAAAACTTACAGCCAAACAATAGAAACTTTCTTTTAGAACCTAAAATATTAGCTTTAATTATTGCATTAAAAAAAACAAGATCATTTGGTGTCAAAACACAATAATGTATTCAAAATATTGGCATTGTTACAATTATTTAAATATTTCGCAACAGTAAAACTGACAGTTTCCCAATTTATTACCTTAACTATTTTTCTTTTGACAATGTAAAAACTGCACTGTATTATGTCAAATACATTATTTTGCTTTCAAACTTTAAATATTGACACAGAAACATTAAAAAGTATTTTGCTTTAGGCTCGACCAAACAACATACCAAGATTTATGAAGTAACGACTATATACGAAAATATTTTAACAAAATGTTCTGTCAATTATCGGTTAAACTAAGTTCTTAATTTGACAACAGCAATTATTTATTTATTTTAAGTTAGACAAAAACACATTAGTTCTTAGTTATAACAGCAAATATTGACATAAAGACAACAAGTTTTAAGTCAAATATTGGTTGCATATGCTCCGTAAAAATTTGTTGTTTCTATTGACACTAAATTTTATGAATTATAGATAAAATCAACAAATATTGACACCGATATTGACATTTCGATTACAATTTAATATTGGTCTAATTAAGCGCTGTGAAGAAAAATCTGTGATACGGAAAAATTTGTTATCTTTGCAACAACGTCAATCTCGGTTAAAGTAGGCTTTGGGAAAGGTATGTTCTTGCAGCAAAAATTCTAGAATTTTTTTGTTTGATTAATTTTTTCAACAATTTGGCACTTGCAACTCTATTCCATTTAATGTCAGTTTAAAAAATATTGAAAATTATTAATTAAGACGGGTGATGAAATTTTGAAAACAATTTCTATTTCGTTTGTCAGTAAAGTCAATAATTAATAGTTGTTGTCAAAGAAATATTGACAGATTTTAGTAAAAAATTGTTACCATAGAAATATCGACACATTTGTTAATGAAACAGATTCCTTAATTTCAATTATGACAACAATTTGACACTTGCAACTTATTATTCCGTTCTATGTTAGTTACAAAATATTGAAAATGATTTATTAAGACAGGTGATGAAATTTTGACAACAATTTCTATGTTGTTTGTTAGTAAAATAAGTTTTTGTCAAAGAAATATGAAAATGTTTACAACAATTCCTACTTTGTTTGTTAATAAAGATTTTAATTGATAAGTTGTTGCCATAGAAATATTGACACATTTAATATTGAGTCAGCTTCCTTAATTTCTAGTGAAAACTAATGATTTTTAGTTACACTTACAATTTATTTGTTAAATGACGTTCAGGCTAATTTTGACATAGAATATGTTCTTGATATACCTAGATGTTTTAATTTAATTGTTGAAAATTAACCATAATGACAGTTATTGATATCTTAACAACAATATGTTATTTTTTAGTATACTAAGATTTCTAATTAATTAGTTCTTATTTGGTACTTCGATATTTTAATTTCATCTAGCGTTAAATAAAAATTATTTGCAATTACTGATAGCAACAAATATTGACATTTTGACAACAACTTCTACGTGTTTGTCAATAAAGCAAACTTTATTAATAATTTGTTCTCTAAGTATTGACAGCTTTGGTTCATGAAACAGTTCATTTTGTTTGAAGTAATATAAAAATTGACAATTTGGCAATTTATTAAAACTTAGCTTAACATATTGACTCTACGACAATGATTTTTGCTTGTTGATATTGTGACAATTATTGGATGAAAATACAGTTTATTATTTGGTAAACATATAAACGCTCTAATAATTGACAGTTTGGCAATTTATCACCTTAAAACCTGCATCATTTTTTTTTAAATTTAAAATATTGGTTGTTTGACAATAAATCAATATGATTCTTTAAAAAGATTAAAAGTTTGAGAAAAAACGCATTCTCTATTGTCAAAAGATTTCACATTTCATTGTGTTACAAATTACGAACTTTTTTTAGAATTAAATTATTTAAATTCTCTATTTTCAAAATGTTGGTAACTACTTTATAAAAATTGATAATATTGGCAAACCTGATTATAATAAAAACTTACAGTTTGACATTTCATTGTGCTAAAAAAGCTACTACTTATTTTTAGAATTTAAAATATTTACATTCTGAGAAAAGTTTAAATATTGCATTTTGTCAAAATATTGACATTGTTACAATTATTTAAATATTTTTCAACAGTAAAAACTGACAGTTTAATAATTTATTACGTATTTATTACGTTAAAAACTATTATTTTTTTAGGATTTCCCTTTTTCGTTCAGTGTTAGTCAAAAAATATTGAAAATTATTTATTATGGCGGATTGAAACTTTGACAACAATTCCTATGTTGTTTGTCAGTAAACTTTATAATTAATAAGTTGTTGTCAAAAAAAAATTGACGAATTTGAGTAATAAGTTGTTGTCATAAAAATATTGGAACGTTTGATATTGAAAGAGCTTCCTGAATTTCAAGTTTGACAACAATTTGGCACTTGCAACTTATTATTCCGTTCAATGTTAGTTAAAAAATATTCAAAAGACAAAAGATACATTTTTGACAACAATGTTTGTCAGTAAAGTCTATAATTAATAAATTGTTGTCAAAGAAATGTTGAAATTTTGATAAAAATTTTTATGTTGTTTGTCAGTGAAGTTTATAATTAATACATTTTTGTCAAAGAAATATTGACGAATTTGAGTAATAAGTTGTTGCCTTAAAAATATTGACACATTTGATAATGAAAGAGTTTCCTTAATTTTAATTTTGACAAAAAATTGGCACTTGCATTTATTATTCCGTTCAATGTTAGTCAAAAGATGAAATATACATTTTGACAACAATGTTTGTCAGTAAAGTCTATAATCAATAAATTGTTGTCAAAGAAATATTGACGAATTTGTGTAAAAATTTGTTGCCATAAAAATATTGACACATTTTATAATGAAAGAGCTTCCTTAATTTCAATTTTGACAACAGTTTGGCACTTGCAATCCGTTCAATGTTAATTAAAAAATATTGAAAATTATTAATTTTGATAACAAAAATTCTATGTTGTTTGTCAATAATGTGTATAGTTAATAAGTTGTAGCTATCGATTAGTAAAGTGGGATTTTTGCGAAAACGGTGCAATTTATCGAATCTTATGTAGAGTACTTTCTTTGTGGTCCATCTGTCACTAAATCTAAATTTGATAAATAAACATTATTTTACCCATTCGCGAAGATATTTCAATTGTTTAATTATTACAAAACCCGCTAATGGATAACTGACAATTAAAGGTACTGACAAATATTGACATATTGACAATAATGTTATTTTTAGTAAACTGAGATTTCTAACCAGTAAGTTGTTGTTTGCCACTTGGAAACTTTAATTAATTCCATTTAACGTTAAATTAATAATATTGACATTTTAACAACTTCGTCAGTAAATCAAACTGTTTAATTAATAGTTTTCAAGTTTGTGTTCAATTAATCATACTGACAAATGTTCGAATCAATTTTTTAAACTTGCAATATTGAAATTTTGACAATTGCCAATAAAACATAGTTTTATAAAAAAACACGCTCTTGCTAAAGAAGTTTTAACACTTTGAAACTTGAAACTCGTTATTTCATTTGTTAAAATATTGACATTTTGACATTAATTTCACTGAACTAAGCTTTATAATTAATAAAGCTGTTGCTCTAAATAATTATTGTGTTTTGCATTATTAATAATATTTAATTTTTGCAATTATTTATACCAACAAATATTGGCATCTAGGTTGTTTATCAGTAATCTAAACTTTGTAATTAATCAGAAATATTGTCATATTTGATTAATGTAAAAAACACTTTATTTGAACTATTGACTTAATACCTGCAATATTGACAAAAAGTCTTCTAAGTTTTGTGAATTGAAATTTGTTAAATTTTGGTTGTTTAGGTCAAACATTTTGATTCAAAACAAAAGTTTCCACAGCTGATTTGATTTTCTAAAGTTTGTTATTGTCCAAATTTCTTTTGTTTTAACCATAAATTGATATGTTGTCAAAATAACACGATAATCACAGCTGGCTTGTTTAAGAAAACAATGTTTTTCATAAATTGAATTTCTCTGATTATAAAAAATGAAAAAAAACTGTGATTTCCACGACATTAGTTGATTTTTAATACAACATCCAGCTCAAGGATTTTGATCAAAGTTTACATCAAAACTTTTCTAAAATGATAGAAACAATTTCTTATGATTAAAATTGATTACAGAAGAAACCCAAATTTGTTTTTATGGTAAATAGTCATCAATGATCTTATTTTGATTTTCACAACAATTCAAAACTCGTTAATTATGTTTGAAAACATGATCAATGAAACTTTCACAGACGACTTAATTTTCTTTGGGCAACTCAAATTGATTAATTTTTAATGCATGTTTGAACTCGATAAAATATATTACCAAATTTTGAAGTAATTACTAAGCTACTCAAATATTTTTGATTGTCCTTATTTTGATTTCTAATCATTGAGTTTAGTGAGTTTAGTCAAAATATCTTTTGCTAAAAAATGATTTAATTTCTCAATTTAATTTGTTTTAACCAGCAACCGTGACTCTATTAATTTTGATTTTGGTTAAAATTGATTCGATGATTGATTTTACAGATGACTTATTATGTTAATATTGATTAACAAAAATTGATTGAATCAATGATATTCCCTTAGATTTTGTTTAAAAAATAATTTCACTACACTTTGATCAGTTTTCGAAATGATTCGATCAATTGATTATTGATTTTGAACTAACCTTTATCTCAGTATAGCTCATGATTCTATTGAGAAGCTGTGTAATAAAATTGGTTTTTCGTACGTTACGATAAACTTCGATCTTATTGATCAATGTCGCATTTCTCTGTTCGCCGAATGAATCATGTCGCAGGAATGCGTTTCGCGGACGTCGCGAACCGGAAGCTGGATTTTATTTTTGTGGAAAATTGTAAAGCGCAATTGTCACAATAAATTAACGCAATTATTGAAAGTAAGTGCCCCACGTGTTTTTGTTACGAATTAATGGAACGTTCCGTAATTGTAATCAATTAATAGAATGCATATTCTATGTGTTATGTCTCCACTAGTTTAATTGAGTATATCCGGTTTTAAATGCGTGTGGGTATTCGTTAGTTTGTTAATTTGTTTAAAATGATATTGCTTAATTTATTGTCACGCCTAATGAAACGTTTTTTAGTCATTCAGTACGGCGTCCTCGCGCGCTTTGAAACCAACTGTCATTAATCAACCCATTTGGCGATAGCCAACAGCTCGAAATATATAATTCGGATATTAAAACTAGCGCGTAGGTGATACCAGACTCGTCCAATCATTGTAAACTAAACTCATAACGCGTAATTAACAAAGTAGGTTCTAGTTATTCCCACGGACGGAGAAAAAAACGTCATTCTTCATAAAAATCACGTATGCGCTGTAAAAACAAAAACAAAACAACTGAACATCGCACTTTGACAACAAGTAACGCGAGAACTAATTTTGGTTGTGATTAAAAAAAAATACGGTTTTAATTTTAATTAGACTTAAGAGGAGGCATCGACGGACGATTCCGGACCCGCATCTCATACGATCATTATTAATTAGTGCATTTTCGCTCTTAATATTATTATTTCTAATATGTAGTTGCATTATTATTACTGGTATAAAGCATGGTTGGTTAGGTATTACGGCGTTAGTAATAAGGGCCGGTTAGTGCCCTCATCAAACTGTTTTATGAACATCAGTAATTACGTTCCGTAATTGCGTGTAAAAAAAAACGGATCGTGATTGGTCGATCGCGCGAGACAAAAGAAGATTTAGCATTCTGTGACTCAACTTAAATTGTCACTAGCACAAATTGTCAAATAATCACTCAATTATTGAAAACGTAATTGATTATATCAAAAAATACAGTGTCAAATAAAAAAATATTCAGTATATTTTTAAAAAAGTTTAAACTATTTATATAATATAGTAAAAAACAGTTTAATAAAATTTATCAGTGAAATTCTCTCAGAAATTAATATTGAAACAATATTGATAGTTTTGACAATAATCTTTTTAAGCGATCTAACCTTGAAGTCAAATTTTTGTCAAATCGTAAAATTTACCTTTGTAATCTATTAAAACCGAATTCGACAAAAGATGGATTCATGTCAAAAAAAAACAATATAAATATTATTTATCCAACAAGAAATATCAATATTTCGACAAGTAAACGCACACACCAACATAAATTTGTTAATATAACACTATGCATTTACTTTTACTTTCGTCACGAAATATTGACAAAATTATTTTTTAAATGTAAAAATTTGTCAAACTAAATAATATTGACGAGAATTTTAGAGACGCTTATTTAATCTGAAACATTTTACTAATCTTCCATTATTATTAATATTGATAATTTGACTACTTTATGTTAAAATATTAAAGTCAAGTTTTTGTCAAATAATTAAACTTAAAATTGCACTGTATTGTGTCAAATAATTATTTCGCTCTCAAATTTAAAATATTGACACAGAAACTTCAAAAAGCTCGACCAAACAACGTACCAAGATTTATAAAGTAACGACTGTATACAAAAATTTGTCAAACTAGACAATATTAATATTTTAACAAAATTTTCTGTCAATTGTCGGTTAAATTAAATTCTTAATTTGACAATAGCAATTGTTTATTTATTTCAAGTTAGACAAAAACACATTGGTTCTTAGTTCCAACAGCAAATATTGACATAAAGACAACAAGATTTAAGTCAAATATTAGTTGCATATGCTCCGTAAAAATTTGTTGTTTCCATTGAAACTATTATTATACGTGAGACCAATAATATTGACACTTTGATATTTTAGCGAGAATTTAAATAAAATCTAAATTTTGTGAATTATATATAAAATCAACAAATATTGACATTTCGACTACAATTTAATGTTGGTGCAATTAAGCGTGGTGCAGAAAAACCTTAAAAAAATTAGTGATACTGAAAAATTTGTTATCTTTGCAACAACGTCAATCTTGGTTAAAGTAGGTTTTGGGAAAAGTAAGTTCTTGCAGCAAAAATTGATTGTTCGATAATTGGAATTTTTTTTGATTAATTTTGTCAACAATATGGCACTTGCAACTCTATTCTATTCAATGTCAGTTAAAAAATAGTGAAAATTAACAATTTCTATGTTGTTTGTCAGTAAAGTCTATAATTAATAGTTGTTGTCAAAGAAATATTAACAGATTTTAGTAAAAAATTGTTACCATAGAAATATTGACACATTTGTTAATGAAACAGCTTTCTTAATTTCAGTTAGGACAACGGTTTGACGCTTGGAACTTATTATTACGTTCTATCTTAGTTAAAAATATTGAAAATAATTTATTAAGGCAGGTGATGAAATATTGACAACAATTTCTATGTTGTTTGTTAGTAAAATAAGTTTTTATCAAAGAAATATTAAAATGTTTACAACAATTCCTACTTTGTTTGTCAATAAAGATTATAATTGATAAACTGTTGCCATAGAAATATTGACACTTACAATGTATTTGTTAAATCACGTTCATGCTAATTTTGACATAAGTTAAGTTTTTGATATAGATGTTTTGATTAATTGTTGACAATTAAACATAATGACAGATATTGACATCTTAACAACAATAAGTTATTTTTCAGTTTCTAATTAATAAGTTCTTATTTGGCACTTAGATATTTTAATTCCATTTACCGTTAAATAAAAATTATTTGCAATTACTGATACCGACAACTTCTACGTGTTTGTCAATAAAGCAAACTAAAGATATATTCATGTAAAAGAAAAGAATATAAATATTATTTATCCAAAAACAAATTTTAATATTTTGACAAGTAACAGCACACACCAACATAAATTTTGTAATGTAACATAAAATAAATTAATCATTCAATCTATATGCATCAAACAGTATTAACAATTTTTCAGTTTTGACTACTTTTGTCACGAAATATTGACAAAATTATTTATTTAAATGTAAATATCTGTCAAACTAAATAATATTGACGAGAATTTTAGAGACGCTTATTTAATCTGAAACATTTTACTAATCTTCCATTATTAATATTTTGACAATAATTGGTAATTTGTACCAGTACCAGTTTTTATTTACGACCTATGATATTTACTACACTATTTCATAAATGGATTGTTGATATTATGCCATGTGATACAAAATTGACAAACTATAAAACAAAATGAGTAATATTGATAATTTGACTACTTTATGTTAAAATATTAATGTCAAGTTTTTGTCAAACTATGAAACTTACGTCAACGTCAATTTGATCATAATATTGTTTCAGTTGACTGATTAATGACCGATTATTTTGTTATAAATACGTTTAACATTTGACAAACATAGATATCAATTTGTGAGAACAATGTGAAACTTAACGTAGTGATGTGATGTGAATGTATGAATTCTTCAAATATTAAAATTTTTACAATACATGAACAAATTTAATTTAATTGAAAAACAAAAATATGTTGTCAAACTACTAAATACATACAGACTAAATATTCCATTTGGATCAAAAATCTACTTAGTATTTGTTTAATGTTTGTATAGTTTGTCACAAATTCATCATGCGTAATAATTAATTGATTTTAACAATAAATGTGTAAAGTTTTATTATTGACAATTTGAGACATCAAATGCCAATTAATATTTTGACAATCTTACAACATTAACAATAATTAAAGACTTAGTTTTGTTAAAACAATAACAAAAATATTGACAACAATATTGTTTAAGAAATTAAATGATGTTTTGTTTGGCAAGAAAATTCAACAAATATTAAAATCTAAATAATGCATGAACAAATTTAATTTGTATGTGTATAAAAAAAACTTTTGATGTCAAACTACAAAATATAGATTAAATATTCTATTTTGATCAAAAATATATTTGGCAAAAATTCATCATGTCTAATATAATTAATTGATTTATTGGTTTTAATAATAAATATGTCAAATTTTATTCAAATTAAATATTATTGAGAATTTGACTATTTATAATAAATAACATTTTGCTAATACCAAAACATTCAATGCCAAAAACCCATTATTAATATTTTGACAACAGCTTACAACATTAACAATCATTAAGTTTTGTTAAAACATTAACAAAAATATTGACAACCATATTTTCTAGAAAATAATCGATATTTTGTTATGTCGAACAAAAATTTTATAACAGTTATCAATTTCTTGAAATTTGTTAATACGTTCTAGAAGCTAAAACTAAAAAGTTTAATAACATTTGTGTCAAATTCTCTTAGAAATTAATACAGAGAGTCAACAATAAATTGTTGACAGCACATAGTTGTGATTAAAAAAACATTGATAATTTGCCAATAATATTTTTTAGCGTTATAAAACTGAAGTAAAATTCTTGTCCAATTGTAAAATTATTATCTATCTATTAAAACAGAATAGATTGTATCACATCAAATTATATTTCATTTGACAAAAGATAGATTAATGTGATAGAAAACAATATAAATATTCGGGAAACGTATTGGAACAATTTCAAACTACAGTTTGTGCAAGACGTACATACTAAGAACACCTAATGTAAATATACGAACCCTTAAAATTATTTATCCAACAACAAATATATATTAATATTTTGAGAATCACTACCTACAACAGTATGTTTGTTAATTTTATTAATCTTTGCCAAATACATTACGATTCAAACAGTATTAACAAGTTTTAAGTTCTGACTTCACTTGTGTCACTCTTCAAAATATTGACAACATTATAGTTTTAAATATAAAAATTTGTTAAAAACGCTATTTGTCAAACTAAATAATATTGAAAAGAATTTTAGAGCTCCTTATTTAATTTGAAACATTTTACTAAATTTTCATTATTAATATTTTGACAATAATTGGTAATTTGTACCAGTATCAGTTTTTATTTACGACTTATAATAAATAAACTAAAGATTTAGTTAGTAATATTGATAATTTGACAACTATGTTAAAATATTAAAGTCAAGTTTTTGTCAAATTATTAAATGTTAATTGTTGGATTATGTTTGTACATAATATTTTGCCAGTTAACTTATTAATGACCGATTATTTTGTTATAAATACTTTTAACATTTGACCAACGTGGATATCAATATTTTGAAGACAAACGCATTTGATGTAAATGTAAGAAACTCTTTAAATGAATTATTTAACAACAAATATAAACATTTTGGACAAATTTAATAAGCATTTACTTGAAAAATAAAAATTTGTTGTCAAATTATAAAATATAGACCAAATGTTCAATTTCAATAAAAAATCAACTTAGTATTAATAAAGTTTGTCAAAAATCCATTATGTTTAATAATAGTTAATTGATTTATTTGTTTTAATAAGAAATGTGTCAAGTTTAAGTCAAGCTAAATATTATTGACAATTTGACTATAAAGTCTTCTTTTTTAAAAATAAGTAATAACATTTTGTCTATACCAAGACATCAAATGTCAAAGACACACACTATTAATACTTTGACAATAGCTTAGAACATCAACAATTATTAAAAATTTAGTTTTGTTAATACAATAAAAAATATTGATGATCATATTTTTTAAGAAAATAATCGATATTTTATTATGCCAAACAAAAACTATTATGTTATTAATGTGTTTAGGTTTATCTGTCAAATTTTATCGGAAATTAATAGTAACAAAAATTTATAAATATTGATAATTTGGCAATAATATTTTTAAATTTTTAAAAGCTACAACATTGAAGTAAAATGTTTGTCAAATTGTCAAATTTGTTTATCTATCCAAAATTAAATCACAAGGATTCGTGTAAAAAACATTATCAATATTCTGGCAACATTTCGTGCAAAACGTATTAAGGCTGAAGACAAGAACACTTAATGTAAATATTCGAACCTTGATTAATTATTTATTCAACAAATATTAATATTCTGACAATCATTAACAACATATACCAAACACACTTTGCAACAAACTATACAGTATTAACAAATTTTCAATTTTGACTTTACTTATGTCACTCTATAAAATATTGACAACTTATACATTTACATGTAAAAATCTGTTAAAAACGCTATTTGTCAAATTAAATAATATTGACAAAAACTTTAGAGAGTCTTATTTAATTTGAACCAATTTACTGAGCTTCCATTATTAATATTTTGACAATAATTGATAATTTGTACCAGTACCAGTTCTTATTTATAATTTCCTAAATGTATGAACTGAGGTTTTCACGACTATTATTGAAAGAAAAGCGTCTTCCAGAATTAGACCGTGTCGAAATGATAATCTTAGTTGCCAACGTTTCGCCCACTATCGTAGGCGGCGACTGTATCAGGGCGAGAAACTTGAAACGACCGGTTGACGATACGGAGGTTTTTTTCTATTTACCCAAACTTTTTCCAGTCTAGAATCTGGTTTAGTTGATTACCAGAATTTTAGTAGTCTACCTTTAACTCTAGTTTGTTTGTTTCTCACTCTGGTATTGGGCGAAACGTTGGCAACTACGGTTACTATAATTTTAAATTTATCAAAAATTTATCATGTTTAATAGTTAATTGATTTATTGGTTTTAATTGTTTTAGTCAATTGGTATAATAAGTTTTAGTCAAATTTCAAAATATTGACAATTTGACTATAAAATTTTTACTTTTTTGTCAAAAAAATGTCAGTGTATTTTGTATATTTTGAATAAGATCTTTCTTTAAACGTTGATAAATATCGATAAAACCGTTTTAGAAGCGTTTGTCAAAAATCAAATATTACGATTTTAATTAATTGAAAGACTCTTAGCTTGTGTTTGATTGATTTACTGACTTTTGATCTTGATGAGGCGAATTGAATTATCAATTGATTCTTTAATTTATCATCATCTACATCACTCCTTTGTAGGAGCATCTGACTCCCCATATAGGGGTTAAGCCTTACGCTAGTCAGACAGCTTGGAAGGCGATCGATGTATTGTAAAGATTATCGATGGTTTAAGGTGCTCTCCGAAGTTCGATGGAGGCATACTTTTTAGCCGTTAACTGGAATCGAACCAGCACACCGGCGGTGGTCAGTTTACTAATCTGGCGCTCGGATATGTTTCTACTGATTCATTGCTTACTTAGACCATTGATTGAGTTACTCATTGATTAATCATGATAGGACAAATCATGATCAATTAACTAATTTAATATATTGTACAAAGTATGATAATTTAACAAGAATAGACAAATTGATTGAGTCACTAGTTGCAGGTAATCAGTCTTTGGTTGTTGATCTAAATCAATGGTCAATTGATTCACTTAGTATATTATTTAAACACACTAATTTTCCTAACACAAATAAATCAATTATTTCAGCTTATTTTATGACATATTTATTGAATTCGATTTCTAATAATGAATTGATTGATGATTGACATATGATCTTGATTGTTTACAATATGTGTCTGCTGTAATTTTTTTTTACATATTGTCAAACTAGATAATATTGAAAGTTTGACTAAAAAGTCACATTAAAACCTAAACGTGAAAAAAATGAGTCAGGAATTGAGCCAGTGACTGACACTTCCGAAATGAACTGAGTCACTCGATTATTGATTTTAGACAAATATTGATTATATCAGATAATATTCAAAGTTTGACTAAAAAGTCACATTGTAAACGAGAAGAGCGATTGAATCAGTAATTGACACTTCCGAAATAAGTTGAGTCACTCTATTTATTATTGATTTTAGAGGATTATTGTTTTTAATTCAAACGTAGTGTCAGTTTGACAATAGTTCTTATTTGACTGCAAAACAAATTGTTTAATTTTTTTAAAATTATGATTATGACTTTGATCTTGATAGTAGAAATATTTAATTCTAAACGAAGTGCGCATTATACTGTTATTAGATAACTCATTAAATGATCAATTGATTCATTAATTTATAATCATTTACATCACTCTTTTGTAGTAGCGTCTCACTTCTCATTCAAGGGATTCCTTACACTAGTCAGATAGGTCGGAAATCGCTTGATGTTTTGTAACGATTATTCGTGGAGTCAGATCTACTAAAATTGGTTTGAAAAATCTTTAGTTGTTCGGATATGCTTACACTGATTCATTGCTTTCTAAGATCATTCATTGAGTTACTTACTGATTGACTAATTGATTGAGCATGATGGGAGAAATGATTTCCTTTGAATTAAATGGTTAATAGATGTCTCGTTGAATGATTCATTGATTCTATTGATTAGACAAAAAAAACAATTACTGAGTTGTATCAATTGAACAAAGTATAACAACATATGAACGAATTGATTGATTTACTGCAAAGGTTTCTACGGTTTATGTTTGATGCATTGATTAACTAACTGACGTTTGGTGGTTAATCTTGATCCGAGTAAAGGATTCGTTAGTATGTCGATTATACGACTAACTCAATAATCAATTGATTCACGAAGTATATTATTTTAAAAAAAACAAATTTTGATAACAAAAATAAATCAATTGTTCGAGTGTTGTTACAGCAAAAATTTTGCTCACCATACGGTTATTAGATGTCTTACAAATGATCAATTGATTCATTAATTTATCATCATCTTCTTCAACATTTTATAGGAGCATCTCACTTCCTATTTATAGAAGATTTTAGGTCAGTTTATTAATCTCAGACAATTGATTGAGTTACTTATTGATTACTTATGATACATTAATTGATTGTACTGATCTAACTTAAAAGTATTGACAATTTGATGATGATGTTCATCTGCAATACAAAAGAAAACAGTTATTATAATTTGGGGTTACTGACTCCTGAGTTTGTATTTGGTTTATTTTCCAAAATGCTTACTATAAATCGACTAGATGACTGAACAATTGGCTAATTTTGTTATATTGAACAAAGTATGAGCCTGCGAATCAGACTCTGTTATTGTTCGATGGATTTACTAACTAACTGACTGACGTTTGTTAGTTAATTTTGATCAATTGATTCACTTAGTATATTATTTAAACAAACTAATCTTGATCACAAAAATAAATCAATTATTTGAGTGTTATTAAAAATTGATTTTTGAACTATTTGTAACCTCCAAAATTGACTGACTCAGTATATTTATTATTGATTTTTAATCGAAACATATTTGAGATCAGATATTTGACTTAATTGACTGATTGATTGATTAATCAATGTATGATTTCTTTTCTTATTATCAATTGACTGACTTCTGTAAATACTAATCAATTTCAGTAGGTCGTGGCCCAAATATTTTTGTTGAGAATTTGATCACCAAGCCAACACAAAATAAAATTGGCACTTTGATTGACTTATTGATTGATAATATTTCTTTGATTGGGAGTCTGACCGATTCTGTTGGAGGAAGTGACCGATTCGAATTTTTTGTCACAGCTGTCTCTGATTATTTCATTACATTAACGTAAACACAGTCCTTGCTCCGGAAAAAAAGTAAAATTTGCCGCAATTTAGCAATAATCTCAAGGTGTAAAAATTAAGCGATTATGAAACGCGAATGAATACGCAATAAATTAATAAAAAAATTGTGGCAACAATGATAATAATAATTGTTTATATGAAAAGAAATTACCAAAGCTGTATTAAAATTAGAACGTGCGACTCTATTACGTTTTATTGCAACAATAAATTTTTTTCTGCTGTTGCAATAATTCAAAATTACACGAGGAGGAAAAATTTTGTTGAAACAATGAACGACGGTTCCCATGGTCAGAACGACTAAAAATGCCAGTTAATCATAACCTTTGACTCAAAAAATTTTATACGATTTCTTCTTAGAACAATTTACTCGTTTTCGGTTGATTTATTTTCGACGAGCATGTAGTACCGGCTTGTCAAAATATTTATTATTACAACAAGTTTTATGCTTGTGGAGTTACTTAATTAGCGTCCGAGTCCGTCTTTGTCGTGCTTGCGCTTTGACGGGCACACAGTAGCAGCAATAATGTAAATTAACTTGTCGAAAATGTCCCTTTTTCCTTTGTGCATTTTAAAAATTAACAAGCAACAAGTTCAAACAACTAATTATTATGTTATAAGAAGAAGAAATGACGACAAGTCGATAAACATCTTCATGTGACGGTCAGTGACGCTACTGCCGCACGTATCTGCTCGTAACCATCAAATATCATTTTTTAATTCGAAGAATCGGAATATTAACGGCCATTTTGTTTTAAATTTATTATTTATTTGTTTGTGACTTAAAAAAAAACAAAGGACGAACGATGTTCTCACGAAGTGCTTCAACCTAATGCGATCGTCGGCGATGGCGATTTCGAGGTGTCGACGTTTTCATTTCTCGGAAGCCGTAAAATTTCTATTAATTAGCGACTTACACCAAATTTGTTTCTATTATCAATTAATTTTTAAGCGTTTCTAAACTCGTTTTATTGTGACGAATTAGAAAAATTTTACACCCACTGCAATCGAAAGAATCACATTGATTGATCAGTAAATCATGAACAAACCATACACTGATTGACACAGATAGTCGTCAGTCACCCACTTTTACAAAAAAATAAGTCTATTTAATTCAATCTAACCATGAAAACAGATGTTCATTAGCTAAAATCTGAGAACTAATGTGATTTATGTTTATAATCAATTAATTAACTAAAGCATCAGCTGATGTTCAATCAGTGGCTCAATCAGTAATCAATTGGTCAATTAATCAATCAATCAACAATAATCAATAAGTAATCAGTCACTTAATAAATTGTCGGTAATATAATTGAGTGTTGTTCAATTTACCAAAATCATCTAAATTCGGCCGTCTATTAGTTGATCAGTAGATATTAGCTACCGAAAATCAGTCAAGTTAAAAATTTACTCACTCACAGGTCTGTTAATCAATTACTCAAATGATTTCTTTAGTTGATCTCAACACCTAGTCAATTTTTTTTAACTGACAGCTGTTCATGTGAATGTCAATCAATTGTTTTGTTGATTTAGTCAAAGTTCTGATAAACAATCAATTTTGTAGAATTGTGTACATACTTCACTTGGTAATATAATTGCAACTGCTATGTCAACTATTCAGTACAGTATTTAACAAATCAGTGAGTGAAGTCAGTGATCAATTATTGGTCAGTCAATTAAATGATTAGACAAATATTTGTCAGGTATCCTTCGATTATTCATTAAAATGTCAGTCAGTGCTGCAATCGATTTAATAAAAATCAAGTAAAAAAGCTTGGTTATTAGTATTTAAGGAAAGTGAATCAGTTTTAAACTAAAAAATATTTGTATGGTCAATGTATTTCCGAATCCGATTATTTACATCACTGAGTATGAACAATTGTATTGAAAAATGTAATGGTGAATAGTTAATGTATAACTTAATTCAGTCAGTTATTATTGTGTCAGTCATAATTATTTGATCAGCAAATGTTTGTCAAATTTGCCGCGAGTCAAGATTATTGTGGCAGTCAAATTTAGTCAATTATTTGATCAGGAAAACGTTTGTCAGATTCGCCGTCCATCAAGAATGTTGTCAATCAATTGTGTCAGTCAAAATTTAGCCTATCAGTTGATCAGCAAACGTTTGTCAAATTTGTCGCGAGTCAGGCAGAATTTAGTCAATTAGAAAACATTTGTTTTTTCTCACATCTAGTTGGTGTAACAATTAGTCGATGGACAGAAGTCACTCAGTTGTTAAATCAGACAAACTATTAAACTGTCATTCACTGTATGACACTTTAAACTCTTAGGGAGTGAGTTTTTTCCAAGAATCAAGCTATGTAGTCAGGCATCAATTAATCATTTTGTTAGTTGTCAATCAATTACTTCATTAGACAAGCATTTGTAAAGTCATCTGCTAATCAAATATATAACCTATCAGTTTGAAGGTAATTGAACCTTCAGTACTCAGTTTTTTAACTAATTGATCGGTCAGCCAGATGTCTCCGCTAATCAATTAATCTGATAAGGACTTTTACTGGGTTTCGGTATTAGACCATCAGAAAGGTTGGACGTGTTTTCAATTTGTGCGGAAAAAGTCAGTTTAAGTAATTATAATTAAATAATGGACGGGTAGGTTTTGTATGAAGGTGTATGTAATCAATTGTGAAATGCGTTATAGAAGCAGATAACAATGTGTTAAGTGTGATAGGTAGTGATAGGAGATATATGTACATAATATGAACGTAAGTGATAAAGGAACGTATTTATAGTTTATTTTGACTTAATTTAATACATTCGTGAATCTTTATTTAATTGGGGACAGGTTGAACAGTTATTTAATAGAATAAAATTGAACAATTATAGTTAAAACTGGGGATCGTTAGAAATAGGAATTAATAATTCGTGTGTACAAGCGGAATTACTAAAAATGTCAGAATCGGAAGGATCATTGTCGGAAACAAAAAAGAAGAACGGAAGAAGAGCTGTTCAAAGTCTTTAGGAAAAGTAAAAAGTGGGAAGATCACCTGAGAAAGCCGACGAAAGGAGGGAGGAAAAAGTAGAGTTGAGAAAAGCACGGAAGAACTGAAGATGATGAAGAAATAAGAAACATATGGAAAGAAATGCTGAAGGAAATAAAAGAAATCAAATTAAATCAGGTAAAAACTAATGAGGAAATTAAAGAGATGAAAGAAGAAATGAAAAAATTAGTGAAAGGCTGGAACAAAAGTGTAAGACTGTGGAAGAAAAATGCGAAAGTTTAGAGAGAAGAGTAGAATTTCTAGAGAAGGAAGACAAGAAGAAAAATTTGGTGATTAAGGGAGTGGAGATAAGAGGAGGAAGAAAAGAAATAAAAAAGAAATAGAAGATATGATAAAAGAGACGTTAGGAATCGAAAAGAAAATTGAGGAAGCTACGGAAATAAGAAAAGGTATAGTGATAATTAAAATGGAAAATATTGAAGACAAGATAGAAATTCTAAGGAATAAAGGTAAAATGAAAGGCACGAAAATATATATAGATGAAGATTTGACAAAGAAAGAGAGGGAAATTCAAGCAATCATAAGGATGGAGGCAAAGAAATTGGAAAAAGAAGGAAACATAGTGAAAATTGCATACAAAAAATTTGGGTTGGAGGAGAAGAAAGAAGATGGATAGAGAAGGAGAGACAGATAAGAAAATGGTTACCAAAAACTAATCAAAGATATAGGGGGGAAGAGGAAATGGGAAAAGGAGGGGTTAAGAAAAAATGGGAAAAAATTAAAGAAAAAATAAAATACTTTTTGGAACATTGCGGGTATAAAAAATAAGGGGAGAATTTTGGAAATATATAAAGGATTTTAAAATGGTGGGCATGGTGGAAACTTGGATGGAGGAAAAGATTGGGAGGTTTGAAGGACAAAATGCCAAATGAATTTGTATGGGAAATTCAATATGCGGAAAGAAAGGAAAAAGGGGAAGAGCGAAAGGAGGAATAATTATAGGAGTAAAAAGGAGTGGGAAATAGAAGAGGAGGGAAAAGTAGAGAAAATTAAAGGGATGATGAATACGCGAGTAAAAACAGAAAATGGAGAGAAGTATAACATACTGACGATTTATGGAAGAGAGATGGAGGAAACTAAAATGATCATTGAAAAGTATATAAAAGAAAGAGAGGAAGGCAAGCTGATTATAGGGGAGATTTTAATGCCAGAATAGGGGAAGAAGGAGGAATAATGATAAATGGAAGAGTTAAAAATAGGAGATCCATGGACAAAAAATAAATGGACAAGGAAGAAGATTATTAGAGCTATGTGAAGAAAGAGGTTGGATAATTATGAACGGAAATATGGAAGAGGGTGGAAAAGGAGAATATACATACATAAGTGAAAGGGGGCAGTCTGTAATCGACTATGTATTATTAAATGAAAAATGTAAGGAGGACGTGGAATTGCTAAGAATTGGAGATGAAGTGGAATCAGACCACCAACCATTGGAAGTGATCATGTTGGAAGAGGAAGAAGAGAATCAAGATGAAAAAATAAAGAATGGGGAGAAAAGAAAATATGGACAGAAGAGACAGTAAAAAATATAAAGAGAAAATGGAAGAAGAAATGGAAATATCAGGAGAGATGGAAGAAGATATTGAGAGAATACTAATAAAAATGAAGGAGGCGACGGAAAAGAGAAAGTACAGAAAAATAAAAAAGAATTAGGAAACAAGAAAGAATGGTGGAACAAAGAGTGTGATAAGGGGAAAAGAGAAGTGAGGAAAGGAAGACGAAATTGGAAAACAGGAAAGATAGAGATAGAACAATACAAAAGTAAAAGCAAATTTCAAAGAAATATGTGAAAGAAGAAAGAAAGAATATAAAACACAGATGGGGAAAAGGATAGAACAAATAAAAAATGAGGGACAAGCATGGGAATTTATTAACCAAAGAAGGGGAAACAAAAAGGATGGAAATAAAAATAGAAGGAAACGAATGGGAAGAATACTGCAAGAAAATGTTAAAAGGAACGGAAGAAAAGTAACAAGCAAAGAGATGGAGAGGACAAAAATAAGGCATAGAGAAGGCGGGATAGAAAAAGAGGAGATGGAGAGAGCAATAGAAAAAGTGAAAATAGGGAAAGCAGAAGGGACGGATGGAACGCAAGGAGAACAATGGAAATACACTGGAGAAAAAATGAGAGAACAGCTAAGAAGGATATACGAAAGAATATGGAAAGGAGAAGGAATACCCGAAAAATGGAAGGAGGCAATAATATGCCCAATATACAAAGGAGGGGATACAAAACAAGTGAAAAATTACAGAGGGATAAACCTAACGAATGTGGGATACAAGATATATGCTGAAATTATAAGAGCAAGATTAGAAAAACAATTAGACGAGAAGAAAATTATCCCAGACTGGCAAAACGGATTTCGAAAAGGAAGAGGGACGATAGATAATATTTACATACTAAAACACCTAGTTAATCAAGAAATAGAAAAGAAAAGAGGAAAGGTATTTGCTATATTTTTGGACATTAAGGCAGCGTTCGACAACGTGGAAAGGGAACGATTATGGAAAATTATGGGAGAAGTGGGGATAGACAAGGATGTGAAAGACGCAATAGAGGAAATATATGAGGAGACAAAATGTAGAACGAGAGTGGGAATGAAATTGGGAAGAGAGTTTTGGACGGAAAGAGGGCTAAAGCAGGGATGTCCATTAAGCCCTAGCCTATTTTCAATATATATTAGAGATTTAGAAGAAGAAATGAAGAAAAATCAGGTAGGAGGAATTGTAATTGGAAGAAAAAGGTATGGGTGCTGGCGTATGCGGACGATATTGTCGCATTAGCGTCAAAGGAAGAAGAGATGAGAGGGGTGATTAAAGTTTTGAAAAGCTACCTGGAGAAAAAAAATTAGAAGCAAATGTTGAGAAAACGAAAATAATAGAATTTAAGAAGAGAAAAGGAAGACCAAAGGAAAATAAATGGTGGTGGGGGAGGAAGAGATAGAGAGAGTAGATAAGTATAGATATTTAGGGTACACTATTAGATATGACAATAAGGATGGGGATCACATAAAAGTGTTGAGACAGAAAGGAAATAAAATAGTCGGGCAAGTATGGGGGATAGGAGAAAAACATTTGGAAAGGATGTAAGAAAAAGAATATGGATTTTGAGAGGCTAGTAAGAAGTGTGATGTTGTATGGGGCGGAGATTTGGGGATGGAAGGAATGGGATGAACTGGAGAAGATTCAGGAAAAATATGGTAAGTGGACGTTAGGACTTGAGAAAGAGACACCGGGTTATATAGTCGAAGAAGAACTAAAACTAGAAAAAATAAGGATACAAACAGGAAAGAGAGCTTTAAGGTATGAAGAAAAATGGTGAACAGAAAAGATAACGAGATACTCTTTGAATGCTGGAAAGAAGTGGATGGGCAGAAAAGGCGATATGGAGAAGAAGAAAGAAGAAAATATTATGAACGATGCGGGTATGCGAGAGAAGAGATCAAGAGGTTAAGACAAGAAGGAAGGCTTATGGAGGAGGAGATAATAGCAAGGGATAAGGACGTACAAATACAAGAAAGAAGAGTAAGAATAAAAGAAGGTAAATATAACGAGAAGTATAGACAAATTACAACAGAAGAAGTGCCGAAGTACATTACAGACGGTAGAAGCCTAAAAGAAAAAGAATTATAGCAAGATTTAGAGCCGGTAATGAAGAGTATGGAAACAAGTATTGGAGGGGTGAGGAGGAGAGAATGTGCAGGCTGTGTGGAGAGGAATGGGAGGATATAACACACATGAAAGACGGGTGCGCAGAGCTGAGACGTGAGGAAACAGAATGGAAGACGCTGCTAGGGGAGAAGGGAGAGGGGATACAATGGATGAGGGAACTGTTGGAGAGAAGGAAATGGATAGATGATAGGAAAAAGAAATTTGAAGTTAAGTTGATTTGTAAATAAAATAAAATACCGATTCTTTTGTTATTTAAAAAACAAAATAAATATATATTGATTGATTGATTGACTTTTACTGGGTTATTTATTGGACCATTGTCGAAATTGTCCATCAAATATTTTTTTCCTTTGACTAACAGCCCCCCAAAAACTGAAAAAAAAACAAAACAACCAACAAAAAAAACCCACAAACTACTTGTTTCTAAAAAAAAATAATTTTTTATTATCTTTCATTTATTTTTTTTCCCCCTCTACTTATTAAAAAACCAATTATTGGGGCAATTTTTTTTTAATTTTTTTATTTTTTTGAAAGTAGATTTTGGAGTAATAAATGACACTAATTATATAATCATTTGTTTTCGAGATTAAAGGAATCTCTATCAGTTACTTGATTACTCGTTCGACTACTGATTTAACTATTACCCAATAAAAATTAAAACGTATATTAGAGAGTTATTGTGTCAGTCAATCGAATAATCAATAATCTGTCTCTCAATAATCAGTTAATCAATAAAGTTTTTCATTAATTTCAATCAATTTATTGAATTTTTTAGCAAGTTATTATTGAACTAATTGTTTTATTTAATTTATCTCTATTCCGATTTATTAAATAGTCAGTCAGTTACTTCAGCAATGTTATTAAGCTACTTTAATGATTGACTTATTAATTGATTCATTTAGAATATTTACCTTCTGGCTAACAGCCACTCAATAACTTTAACAGAGTGGCAAATAGTCATTAAATAACTCAACCAATCAATCAATGAAGTCAGATATCAATTAACTGTCAGTCAATTACTAATTACTGACTGTACTAAAATGTATTAATATTATTTTATCAGTAACTCGTTTACGCCTTTAACTTATTATACTATTAGTCAATAGGGCAACTCATTTTATAAACATTAATTACTAGATTCTACACCTTGAAATATTGATAATTAATCAAAAAATCATTAATTTTGAATAAAATGATGTAAATTAGTAAAAATCAAATATTATTTTGAAAAGTGGGGAACAATTTTTAAACTGACAAACTTTGGTGTTTGATGGCTGTGATCTTATTTCAATTTTTAATTTATTTTTTACATTTGCGATAGTATTTGAGTAATAAATTACACTAACTAATCAAATGTTGCGTTTTGATCAATTAATAGTGTTGCTTCTTTTAGTTCGTTCAGGTTTTAGTGGTTTTCTAAACCTTGAAACAAATGCTTTGCCAAAACGAACCAATCCACAATTGCTCACGGTTTCGTCACCATACTATACAGGTTTATACTGATCATCTGTGGCACCATATATAACACTTACATCACAATACAATATTAAAAATGAACCATACGAATAAATAAATAAATTCCATATCGGCCCTATATTAATATTTTTGACCTCCAGCTGATAGTAGCATAGTGACAAGTCAGTCATTATATTGATTAGATAATCATTTGTTATCCGTGAATAAATAAATGTCTATCAATTACTTGATTACTCATTCGACTGTTGATTAAACTACCAGTCAATAAATATTAAAACGTATATTGAGGAGAGTTACTGTGTCAGTCAGTCAATCAAATAATCTCTTAATAGCCGTCAATCAATGAAGTGTTCCGTTAGTTTTAATCAATTAATTTATTTTTTAGCTGTTTATTGATCCCATTGGATTATCCAATTTAACTTTGTTCAAGCTAACAGCCTATTAATTAATCTGTCAGTCACTTACTTCAGTGGAGTCAGTAATGTACTTTGATGACTGACTTCATTGAAATAATTCTTCAGTATACTTGTTTCCTGACTGACAGCGGCTCAATAACTTGAACAGAGGTGCTAATAAAGTCAATCATCAATTAATTGATCTATCAATTATTTGATTTGTCAAAAAATTTGTTTATATTATTTATCAGTTTACTGATACTACTCGTTTACGCCTTCAACTGCTTAGTATACTGTCAGTAAATAGAGCACCCGATTTTATAAAAAATCTTCAACTAAAAATTAATTACTGAGTTTAATTTATCTTTGTTCCAGCTAACAGCCGACTAGTTAAATAGTCGGTCAGTTACTTCAGCCGAGTCAGTCAACTACTTTGATTATTGATTTAATTAATTAATTTATTCCAGAATATTTGTTTTCGGCTGACATCCATTCAATAACTTGAACAGAGTAGCGATAATCAATAAATAATTCAACGGATCAATAAATGTAGTCACTTATTAATTAATTGGTCAGTCAATTACTTAATTCAAGGGCTTATTAAACTGTCAGTCACTAGGGCTAATGATTTAAAAATACTGGGTTGTAAACCTAGAAATAATTATAGTTAATAAAGAAATGGCTATGATCTTATTTTAATTTTTGGTTTATTTTTGACATTTGAGTAATAAATTACACTAAGTAATCAGTTATTATTTTTTAATCAATTAATA
Source organism: Abscondita cerata (assembly GCA_030710515.1). NCBI lineage: Eukaryota > Metazoa > Arthropoda > Insecta > Coleoptera > Lampyridae > Abscondita > Abscondita cerata. The sequence goes on from JALBCR010001076.1 coordinate 262,273, forward strand.
ATTCAATTGTCAAAACGTATATTAGAGAATTAGTGTCGGTCAGTCACTCAAACTATTAATAATCTGTCTCTTAATAGTCAGTCAATCACTGAAGTGTTCTATTAGTTCTAATCAATTAATTGATTTTTTAGCTGTAGTTAGTTATTGATCCAATTGGATTATTCAATTTATTTTTGTTTTAGCTAACAGCCGATTAACTAAATTGTCAGTTACTATAGCAGAGCCAGTAAACTACTCTTTTTTTCTGGCTGACGGACACTCAATAACTTGAAAAGAGTGGCTGATAATCATTAAATAACTTAACGAATCAATCAATAAAGTTCGTCATTAATTAATTTATCTGTTAATTACTTGATTTGTTTAAAATTTGTTAATATTATTTATCAGTTACTTGTTTACGCCTACAACTGCTTATTAAACTGTCAGTCAATAAAACAACCAATTTTCTAAAAATCATTAAGTAAAAAATTAAAACGGATACTGGAGAGTTTCTATATTAGTCAGTCAATCAATTAATTAATGATCTGTGTTTTAGTAGTCAGGCAATCAAATAAGTGTTCTTTGAAGGTATCAAAAGTTAAAAAAAAAGTTTTTATATTGAATCAATTAATTGATTTTTTAGCTGTAGTTAGTTATTGATCCAATTGGATTATTCAATTTATTTTTTGTTTTAGCTAACAGCCGATTAACTAAATTGTCAGTTACTGTAGCAGAGCCAGTAAACTACTCTTTCTTCTGGCTGACGGACACTCAATAACTTGAAAAGAGTGGCTGATAATCATTAAATAACTTAACGAATCAATCAATAAAGTTCGTCATTAATTAATTTATCTGTTAATTACTTGATTTGTTTAAGATTTGTTAATATTATTTATCAGTTACTTGTTTACGCCTACAACTGCTTATTAAACTATCAGTCAATAAAACAACCAATTTTCCAAAAATCATTAAGTAAAAAATTAAAACGGATACTGGAGAGTTTCTATATTAGTCAGTCAATCAATTAATTAATGATCTGTGTTTTAGTAGTCAGGCAATCAAATAAGTGTTCTTTGAAGGTATCAAAAATTTAAAAAAAGTTTTTATATTGAATCAATTAATTGATGTTTTAGCTGTAGTTAGTTATTGATCCAATTGGATTATTCAATTTATTTTGTTTTAGCTTACAGCCGATTAACTAAATTGTCAGTTACTATAGCAGAGCCAGTAAACTACTTTTTTTCTGGCTGACGGACACTCAATAACTTGAAAAGAGTGGCTGATAATCATTAAATAACTTAACGAATCAATCAATAAAGTTTGTCATTAATTAATTTATCTGTTAATTACTTGATTTGTTTAAAATTTGTTAATATTATTTATCAGTTACTTGTTTACGCCTACAACTGCTTATTAAACTGTCAGTCAATAAAACAACCAATTTTCCAAAAAATCATTAAGTAAAAAATTAAAACGGATACTGGAGAGTTTCTATATTAGTCAGTCAATCAATTAATTAATGATCTGTGTTTTAGTAGTCAGGCAATCAAATAAGTGTTCTTTGAAGGTATCAAAAGTTTAAAAAAGTTTTTATATTGAATCAATTAATTGATTTTTTAGCTGTAGTTAGTTATTGATCCAATTGGATTATTCAATTTATTTTTGTTTTAGCTACAGCCGATTAACTAAATTGTCAGTTACTATAGCAGAGCCAGTAAACTACTCTTTTTTCTGGCTGACGGACACTCAATAACTTGAAAAGAGTGGCTGATAATCATTAAATAACTTAACGAATCAATCAATAAAGTTTGTCATTAATTAATTTATCTGTTAATTACTTGATTTGTTTAAAATTTGTTAATATTATTTATCAGTTACTTGTTTACGCCTACAACTGCTTATTAAACTGTCAGTCAATAAAACAACCAATTGTCCAAAAAATCATTAAGTAAAAAATTAAAACGGATACTGGAGAGTTTCTATATTAGTCAGTCAATCAATTAATTAATGATCTGTGTTTTAGTAGTCAGGCAATCAAATAAGTGTTCTTTGAAGGTATCAAAAGTTTAAAAAAAAGTTTTTATATTGAATCAATTAATTGATTTTTTAGCTGTAGTTAGTTATTGATCCAATTGGATTATTCAATTTATTTTTGTTTTAGCTTACAGCCGATTAACTAAATTGTCAGTTACTATAGCAGAGCCAGTAAACTACTCTTTTTTCTGGCTGACGGACACTCAATAACTTGAAAAGAGTGGCTGATAATCATTAAATAACTTAACGAATCAATCAATAAAGTTCGTCATTAATTAATTTATCTGTTAATTACTTGATTTGTTTAAAATTTGTTAATATTATTTATCAGTTACTTGTTTACGCCTACAACTGCTTATTAAACTGTCAGTCAATAAAACAACCAATTTTCCAAAAATCATTAAGTAAAAAATTAAAACGGATACTGGAGAGTTTCTATATTAGTCAGTCAATCAATTAATTAATGATCTGTGTTTTAGTAGTCAGGCAATCAAATAAGTGTTCTTTGAAGGTATCAAAAGTTTAAAAAAAGTTTTTATATTGAATCAATTAATTGATTTTTTAGCTGTAGTTAGTTATTGATCCAATTGGATTATTCAATTTATTTTGTTTTAGCTTACAGCCGATTAACTAAATTGTCAGTTACTATAGCAGAGCCAGTAAACTACTCTTTTTTCTGGCTGACGGACACTCAATAACTTGAAAAGAGTGGCTGATAATCATTAAATAACTTAACGAATCAATCAATAAAGTTCGTCATTAATTAATTTATCTGTTAATTACTTGATTTGTTTAAAATTTGTTAATATTATTTATCAGTTACTTGTTTACGCCTACAACTGCTTATTAAACTGTCAGTCAATAAAACAACCAATTTTCCAAAAAATCATTAAGTAAAAAATTAAAACGGATACTGGAGAGTTTCTATATTAGTCAGTCAATCAATTAATTAATGATCTGTGTTTTTAGTAGTCAGGCAATCAAATAAGTGTTCTTTGAAGGTATCAAAAGTTTAAAAAAAGTTTTTATATTGAATCAATTAATTGATTTTTTTCTACTAGTTATGTATTGATGCAATTGAATTATTATTGTTCTAGCTAACAGCCGATTAATTAAATAGTCAATAGGTTACTTCAGCAGAGTTACTAAACCAATTTGATGATTGGTTTCAGTGATTGATTCATTGAGAATATCTGTCTTTTGGCTGACACCACTCAATAACTTAAACAGAGCGCATATAATCAATAAAGAACAAACCAATCAATGGATCAAGTCATCAATTAATTGGTCAGTCAATTACTTTTGGTCCAGAATGTATTAATATTATTTATCAGTTACTCGTTTACGTCTACAATTGGTTATTAAACTGTCAGTCAATAAGGCGACCGATTTTACAAAAATCTTAAAATAAAAAATATCTAAACTTAAATTTTTAATTTTAACCCTCACATAATAAAAATCAAATCTTGTTTTGAAACGGTAACGATTAATTGATTACTAATTGATTAAACTGCCAACCAACAAAAATTTAAACATATATTACAGTAGTTTTAATCAATTAATAGATTTTTTTAACTAGTTATTTATTGATACAATTGAATTATTCAATTTATCTTTGTTCTAGATTAATTAAATAGTCAGTCAGAGTTAGTAAACTACTTTGATGATTGATTTCATTAATTGATTTATTCAGAACATTTGGATTCTGGTTGACAGCCCCTAATAACTTGAACAGAGTAGCAGATAATCAAGAAACAATTGAAGGAAACAGTTAATGAAGTCAGCCTTGAATTAGTTGGTCGGTCAATTACTGAATTGGTCCAACATATATCGGTCAGTCAGAAGTATTTTAATCAAATAATATTACGGCTTCTTTTAGTTATTTATTGATTCAATGTCTAGTCTACTACTAGCTGGTAGTAGCTTAGTGAAACAGTCAGTTATTGTTTTGTTTAGATAATCATTTGTTATCCGTGACTATCTGTTACTTTATTACTAATTCGACTATTGTTTAAACCGTCAGCCAATAAAACGCATTTACAGGGTTTGTGTGTCAGTCAATCAAATAATCAATAATTTGGTCTATTAGGTTTAATCAATTAATCTAATTTTTTTTTAACACTACTACACTTGGGTTAGGTACAGAAAAAATTTTAAAATACACTTTTTAAATGATGAAATGTTAAAGAAGAAATATCTCGTCCAAGGACGAGGTGTAAGGGAGAGTTCCAAGTACACTAGCTACGTTCCCCTCTGGATAGCTAGACTTATGCGTTGGATTAGGTAGGATTTAGATTTAGGTTCCCCAGTCGCATCCTTTAAGCGTCTACCAAGATCATTAGTAAACTGAATGGCCGCATCTCCAAATGAACCTAAAGTCTCCACAGCAAAGGGCAAGAAAAGTAGTCCTCTCTCCACAATATCTGAGTATTTCCTTATCTTGATCGCTGCGGCAGCATTTGCTGTGGCTCCCACTGATTTGGCTGAGGTCTGGATATTGGAGGGCGCAAGGGTATCTGGGCAAGTGGAATCCCATGCTAAGCATTTTCCATTGGACCATGGAATTAAGGTCACACCATCCGCTCTCTTACCATCTTCAGGACTAAGACCTACCGGCTCCAGAAGAGAGGGTATGTGGGCTGAGCTTAAAGCTTTGGCTACGATAGAGTTGATTTCTTGGTGGCGAGAATGTCGACCTGCACTAAAACGGCATGAGAGACCGTGGATTCCAAATTCACTGACTTTATCACCACATTTACATAGGTGGGGTTGGCAAAAACTGATTCCCATACGAAGGGCAACCGAGATTTGAAAGACAATGTCACTCAGTAAAGTTCCAATTGTGCTGATAGGGATGGCGTGTAACCAGGCTCCAGCTTCTGGGGTCATAACTGCATAAAATCTTGCCTTTTCTTGAGTAGATTCAGGTTCGAGGAGGGAAATTAGACGGTGGATATTAAGTAAGTCCCAATTTTTTTTGTTTAAGGGGTCAGCGGGTTGAGGAAGTTCTAACTGGGTCCAAGCATCTTTTGCTTCAAGGTATCCATGAAAAACAGTAGTCTCGGAGGGGAGAGAATAGAGACCATTAGTTCCTCGACGGATGAGATTGAAGATAAAAAGGCGGGCAGGTAGAGATCTTCGAGTTTACGAATGCCTAGTCCTCCAAAGTTCACTGGTAAACTAGACAGGTCATGGTGAGCAGCATCGAAATTCAGATTCGTAATTTTAGTCAGAGCTTCTTTAAAGAAATTGTCAAATTCTTTCAGGATTGCGAGATGATTGTGTAAGGGTGTATTGCGGATTAGGTAGGTTAACTTAGGAATCCCAGTGCAAGATTTCAAGAGAAAGTAAGCTGTGTGTTTGTTAAGATTCAGAATTCTTGATAAGAGCAGTTGGAGTTCGTCAAGTTTAGCCGCAAAGACGTCACTAGTTGCAGAATCAACGAGAGGGGCTCCCAGAAGTGTAAGTTGGCTTGAGGTTATTCTTATGCCGGGAGCAATCGACTGGAAATCTTGGATAACCTTTTCATTTGGTTCAGAGCAAAAGAACAACTCGCATTTTGATGGATTAATTTCTAATCCCAAGTGTTTTCCCGACGAGATAATGTGTTGGAGATCTTTTAGTACCATATCGGGAGATCCTCCTAGAGTACCATCGTCGAGGTACCACACGTTCAATTCTGATGACAGTTCCTGGATAAGATTATTAATGGCGAGGCAGTATAGTAAGGGACCTCCTGGATCGCCCTGCTGGGCTCCGACTTGCGACATTATAATATTATTGCCAAAGAACAAATTAGAGCTTGAACTGTAGCATGAATTGAAAAACGGGAACAGCTTGGGACATATTGTTAATACTTGTTGGAGCATGTTGTCTCGTTCTATTGAATTAAAAGCGTTCTTCTGGTCTATTTTAAGAATAACTTTGTCCGAATTAGCTTTAGAGTTGATGAATGATCTTGTTGAGTGAACGGCTGCTTCACAACCCGCTTTAGTTCCAAATCCTAGCTGTTTCGGTCTGAGAATTGAACCAACTTCCTCTCTAACTGAATGGCAGGCTAATTTGGCAGCTAGACGACGGTATACACATCCAACGGCGATTGGTCGAATACCTCCATCCTTCTTGCTCAGGGCGCAGAGGATGCTCCAAATAGGATAGGAGTAATGACTGAATTGACCTCCCCGGATAGCAAAAGATTGACTAGCTTTGTTAACGAACTGACTAATTTGGCTCCCGTGTTTCCAAGGCCTGTGGCAGTAAGGTCCTTGAGGTGTTGAGGTCGAAGACTGTCCAGACCTCCAGCGGAACCATTGTTAAAGCTTTTAATGGCTTCAAAGACTAGATCACTGGTCGTAACTAAAGATTCCATTGAGTTGTCCATGGTGGGCATGGCTAAATCTCGGGAAGGGCTTGGATGTTTCTTCTTTAGGGACTCCAGGGTGTCTTCGTTGAAGGGGCAAACGAATCATTTGATGACAGAAGGGTGATAGCTCCTCTGATGTCCCCTTCATCCACCTTAGCTTGGACTTTCTTGTTAAGGTTAAATTTCGGTCGGTGGTTTGGCTTGATTAATGTAGGAGGAGATGCGTTGATAATATTCCGTTTGACTGCTGCCGACAGACTTAGGCCAGAGTTTTTGTCGGGTTTTGAAGAGAGGCGTAGGGAAATAGAAGTAAGGTTTTCCATGAGTCGACATCATTGAGTGAAACACAGTTATCTATTAAGTTGGTAAGCTTGGCAGAGGCTGAGATCCTAGCTGCTTTGGGGATTCGGCTTAACACTCTGACGGATGTTTTATACTTTATGAGGATTTCTTCTAAATCTTGCTCTTGGGTCGAATTTAAATCCGTATTCTGAACAATGTTTTTGTGCATGCGGGCTATGTGCGTATTTAGTCCCTTTTGGTGTAGAATTGGTGACAGTGAGGACACTGGGATCGGTCTCCTTGAGTAGATGGAGGCATAGTGTCAAGGAAACAGTCAGAATTTCCCACTTCAAAGTCCGAAAGAAAGGCACCAAAAACGTCGAATCCTGCCCGGAGCGTTGACTTCAAGGGGCCAAAACAGGGTCAGGGCGGGTCGTGGCGTCCGTGAAAATATCCAAATAATAATCCTCGCAGTGCAAGCTCCAAGATGACACCAAAAACTTAAAAAACGGCTGGGTTTTTTTGAAAGTTGTCAAATAAAATCAATTAATTGATTTTTTAACTGATTGATCCGTCAGTTACTTCAAAAGAATCAGTCAGCTACTTGACTGATCATTCAATGGGGTTAGTCAGCAGTCAGTCAATTAATTGATTAGAGAATAATTTCTGAAAGTGTGAGTTCTTCAGCACTTACTGAACTGTCAGTCAGTACTACAAGCGATGTAATCATGAGTAAATAAAAACTTGCGCAGACAATATTTTAAAGAAATCATACATACAGAAACACGACAATGTCTAATAATTTATGACAGACGTAGTTGGTGGAAACGTCAGATCTTATTTCTATTTTTGGTTTACTTTACTTTTGACATTTAATGGATTACATCGATCGGTCGAGTATTTTAAATGCGTTCGAGCAAATACAAGAAGGCGGTATTTAAGCATTTCAAGCCTATAAGTCTCGATTCAACGTTTAAATGTTTTTGTCGCTGCAAGATCTACGACCATGTTAATTTCTTAGGCAAGAAATATAACTTTCTACCCCCTTTAGTTTTGTTGCCGATAAAAAGCATTGGCGCGAAGTTGGCGCAGATCGCTATCGAATTATAAGATTTATTTGTTTGTTATCGATTTCAAGCAACACGATACCGTCCTCGACTTCTTGCAGTCGCCCCGTAAGCGCGCCGCGCGCTGAAACAAAAAAATTATGATCATTAGACATAGTACATTCCGAAATGAAATTGTGGTTTAAACTTAAAGCTTAAAATGTGGCAGAAGGGACATCATCAGTAAATCCCGACCCCTTTTTTGTAAGGCATTTAGATTGCAACCCTTTATCTACTCTTACCAATACCGCCGCCCTTATTGTTCCCCCTAAAATAATTCCCTGGAATCATTGACGCTTAGCCCTTTTTTAAGGGTCTTTAGCACATGTGCACCTAAACAACAAGAACCATCACGCTTGTTATTCTTTTTCTTGTGCTTCTTCGTCGTCGCGCGAGATGGACGACAGTTAATGCGTTCCAAAAATCATATCGATTATGAACGGGAAGATGCGGGCACTTTCTCTTTTCAACCCCTACCCCTTTGTTTTAACAGCAATATTTGAAGAGACACATTAGCGATAGAATTACTCTACGGAGGAACGTAAATTCTAATACATTTAGCAGTGAGGGTGGTTTTTTGGTTCAATTATTATTATTAGTATCGAAAGGGTGCGGCGGCTTTGCCGTTGCGTGAAGATTAAGAAGAAGTTCTTCGGATGTGTCGAATTGATGCACGACTACTAGGGTATTATATTCCCTGTTTTATGTAGAAGCAAAAATAACTACAAGACCATTCTTTATTCCAACTGAAAACCAAGTAGTAGCTTTAAACACATATGCTGTCTTTTGCGTTACGAAAACGAGTGTCTGCACGCGTACGCTTCGATCCTTATCCGTCGAATGAAATTTTATGCGTGACGCGCGAAAAACGAATTGAAAAATAATTCGACGAAATGGCGTAAATTCAGTGTAAGGAATATATGCAAAACCCCTTTCTTGTAATTTACTGAAATAAACATTAACGCTACTAAACGCAATAAAATAAATCAAGCGGGCAAGTATTGCACACTGTTAAATTGAAAATAGTCCACGCTATGGTATTTTCAAAAAATTTATTAACTTCGCATTACGTAAAGGTTGTGCGGTTTATTTGTTCGAGTAGGCGTCGATTGATGGAACAATGAGAGGAAAAAAGTTTCGTGCACTTTTCCGTATTTTATCGTCAGGACTGTTAAATCAACCTTTAAATTTTAAAAACAAAAATTTTAGTTTTCTATTTAATCGGTAATGAAGACAGCGTGTTTCAAATTATATTTTAGGTCCTTCAATTCAAAATATTAAATTAATACCTACATTCGCTATTGCAAAAATTTTTTAAAAAATTGGAGTTGTCTGTTGGAGACCCATTGTTGTTTACAATAAAAATTATTGTTAAAAAAAAAAAATATTTTAAAAAATTTAAAGTCTGGTTAATGTTCATATTAATTCTAAAAAATAAAAAAAACCATAGATTTTGTATGAATGAGTATTGGTTCAAGTAAAACAAAATTTGCCGATTAAAATTATCGTTTCACTTTAACCTATAGTTTTATGTTGAATAAAAATTGTAGTTTGCATTAAAACCTATAGGTTTCATTTTTTAATTAAAATTTTCATTTTTCAAAAATATAATTTTTTAAAATTTGAATAAAATAAAACTTTCCGATTAAAATTATCGTCAACAAAGAAAATATTAGTTTCACTTTAACCTATAGTTTTATTTTTGTTAATTAAAAATTGTAGTCTGCATTAACACGTATGAGATTCATTTTTTTTTACTTTAAAATTGTCATTGTTTAAAAAATTTAATTTTTGAAAATTTGTATGGATGATCATTGATCGAATAAAACAAAATTTACTGATTAAAATTATCGTCAACAAAAAGAAAATTAGAATCACTATAACCTATAGTTTTATGTTGAATAAAAATTGTAGTTTGCATTAAAACCTATAGGTTTCATTTTTTAATTTAAAATTTTCATTTTTCAAAATATAATTTTTAAAATTTGAATAAAATAAAACTTTCCGATTAAAATTATCGTCAACAAAGAAAATATTAGTTTCACTTTAACCTATAGTTTTATTTTTGTTAATTAAAAATTGTAGTCTGCATTAACACGTATGAGATTCATTTTTTTTACTTTAAAATTGTCATTGTTTAAAAAATTTAATTTTGAAAATTTGTATGGATGATCATTGGATCGAATAAAACAAAATTTACTGATTAAAATTATCGTCAACAAAAAGAAAATTAGAATCACTATAACCTATAGTTTTATGTTGAATAAAAATTGTAGTTTGCATTAAAACCTATAGGTTTCATTTTTTAATTTAAAATTTTCATTTTTCAAAAATATTATTTTTTAAAATTTGAATAAAATAAAACTTTCCGATTAAAATTATCGTCAACAAAGAAAAGATTAGTTTCACTTTAACCTATAGTTTTATTTTTGTTAATTAAAAATTGTAGTCTGCATTATCACGTATGAGATTAATTTTTTTTACTTTAAAATTGTCATTGTTTAAAAAATTTAATTTTGAAAATTTGTATGGATGATCATTGATCGAATAAAACAAAATTTACTGATTAAAATTATCGTCAACAAAAGAAAATTAGATTCACTATAACCTATAGTTTTATGTTGAATAAAAATTGTAGTTATAGCATTAAAACCTATAGGTTTCATTTTTAATTAAAATTTTCATTTTTCAAAAAATTTATTTTGAAAATTTGTATGGATAATCATTGGTTTGAATAAAATAAAATTCGCCGATTAAAATTATCAACACCGAGAAGATTAGTTTCACTTTAACCTATAGTTTTACTTTTGTTGATCAAAATTGTAGTTTACGTTAAAACGTATGAAATTCATTTTTAATTTAAAATTATCATTGTTTCAAAAATTTAATTTTGAAAATTTGTATGGATGATCATTGGATTGAATTAAACAAAATTCACCCATTAAAATTATCGTCAACAAAGAGAAAATTAGATTCACTATAACCTATAGTTTCATGTTGAATAAAAATTGTAGTTTGCATTAAAACGTATGAAATTCATTTTTTTATTTAAAATTGTCATTGTTTAAAAAATTGAATTTTAAAAATTTTTATGGATGATCATTGGATCGAATAAAACAAAATTTACTGATTAAAATTATCGTCAACAAAAAGAAAATTAGATTCACTATAACCTATAGTTTTATGTTGAATAAAAATTGTAGTTATAGCATTAAAACCTATAGGTTTCATTTTTTAATTAAACATTTTCATTTTTCAAAAAAATTATTTTTGAAAATTTGTATGGATAATCATTGGTTTGAATAAAATAAAATTCGCCGATTAAAATTATCAACACAGAGAAGATTAGTTTCACTTTAACCTATAGTTTTACTTTTGTTGATCAAAAATTGTAGTTTACGTTAAAACGTATGAAATTCATTTTTTAATTTAAAATTATCATTGTTTCAAAAATTTAATTTTGAAAATTTGTATGGATGATCATTGGTTTGAATTAAACAAAATTCGCCGATTAAAATTATCGTCAACAAAGAGAAAATTAGATTCACTTTAACCTATAGTTTTATGTTGATTAAAAATTGTAGTTTTCATTAAAACGTATGAGATTCATTTTTTTTTAAATTTAAAATTGTCATTGTTTAAAAATTTAATTTTGAAAATTTGTATGGATGATCATTGGATCGAACAAAACAAAAATCACCGATTAAAATTATCTTCAACAAAGAGAAGATTAGTTTCACTTTAACCGATAGTTTTATTTTTGTTGATTAAAAATTGTAGTTTGAATTAAAACGTATGAGTTTCATTTTTAATTTAAAATTGTCATTGTTTAAAAAATTTAATTGTGAAAATTTGTATGGATGATCATTGGATCGAACAAAAATCACCGATTAAAATTATCTTCAACAAAGAGAAAATTAGATTCACTATAACCTATAGTTTTATGTTGAATAAAAATTGTAGTTAGCATTAAAACCTATAGGTTTCATTTTTAATTAAAAATTTCCTATTTTGCAAAAAATTAATTTTTAAACTTTTGAATAAAATAAAATTCGCCGATTAAAATTATCGTCAACTAAGAGAAGATTAGTTTCACTATAACCTATAGTTTTATGTTGAATAGAAATTGTAGTTTGCATTAAAACCTATAAGTTTCATTTTTATTTAAAATTTTCATTTTTCAAAAAATTTATTTTTGAGAATTTGTATAGATTATCATTAGTTTGAATAAAATAAAATTCGCCAATTAAAATTATCGTCAACAAAGAGAAAATTAGTTTTACTTTAACCTATAGTTTTATTTTTGTTGAATAAAAATTGTAGTTTGCATTAAAACCTTTAGGTTTCATTTTTTAATTTAAAATTTTCATTTTTAAAAAATTTATTTTTGATAATTTGTATAGATTTTCATTAGTTTAAATAAAATAAAATTTGCCGATTAAAATTATCTTCAACAAAGAGAAGATTAGTTTCACTTTAACCTATAGTTTTACTTTTGTTGATCAAAATTGTAGTTTACGTTAAAACGTATGAAATTCATTTTTATTTAAAATTATCATTGTTTCAAAAATTTAATTTTGAAAATTTGTATGGATGATCATTGGATTGAATTAAACAAAATTCACCCATTAAAATTATCGTCAACAAAGAGAAAATTAGATTCACTATAACCTATAGTTTTATGTTGAATAAAAATTGTAGTTTGCATTAAAACGTATGAAATTCATTTTTTTATTTAAAATTGTCATTGTTTAAAAAATTGAATTTTAAAAATTTTTATGGATGATCATTGGATCGAATAAAACAAAATTTACTGATTAAAATTATCTTCAACAAAGAGAAGATTAGTTTCACTTTAACCGATAGTTTTATTTTTGTTGATTAAAAATTGTAGTTTGAATTAAAACGTATGAGTTTCATTTTTAATTTAAAATTGTCATTGTTTAAAAATTTAATTGTGAAAATTTGTATGGATGATCATTGGATCGAACAAAAATCACCGATTAAAATTATCTTCAACAAAGAGAAAATTAGATTCACTATAACCTATAGTTTTATGTTGAATAAAAATTGTAGTTAGCATTAAAACCTATAGGTTTCATTTTTTAATTAAAAATTTCCTATTTTGCAAAAAATTAATTTTTAAACTTTTGAATAAAATAAAATTCGCCGATTAAAATTATCGTCAACTAAGAGAAGATTAGTTTCACTATAACCTATAGTTTTATGTTGAATAGAAATTGTAGTTTGCATTAAAACCTATAAGTTTCATTTTTTATTTAAAATTTTCATTTTTCAAAAATTTATTTTTGAGAATTTGTATAGATATCGCCAATTAAAATTATCGTCAACAAAGAGAAAATTAGTTTTACTTTAACCTATAGTTTTATTTTTGTTGAATAAAAATTGTAGTTTGCATTAAAACCTTTAGGTTTCATTTTTTAATTTAAAATTTTCATTTTTTAAAAAATTTATTTTTGATAATTTGTATAGATTTTCATTAGTTGGAATAAAATAAAATTTTCCGATTAAAATTATCTTCAACAAAGAGAAGATTAGTTTCACTTTAACCGATAGTTTTATTTTTGTTGATTAAAAATTGTAGTTTGAATTTAAACGTATGAGTTTCATTTTTAATTTAAAATTGTCATTGTTTAAAAATTTAATTTTGAAAATTTGTATGGATGATCATTGGATCGAACAAAACAAAATCACCGATTAAAATTATCTTCAACAAAGAGAAAATTAGATTCACTATAACCTGTAGTTTTATTTGAATAAAAATTGTAGTTAGCATTAAAACATATAGGTTTCATTTTTTAATTTAAAATTTTCATTTTTTTAAAAATTTAATTTTGAAAATTTGTATAGATGATCATTGGATCGAACAAAATAAAAATCACCGATTAAAATTATCTTCAACAAAGAGAAAATTAGATTCACTATAACCTGTAGTTTTATTTGAATAAAAATTGTAGTTAGCATTAAAACATATAGGTTTCATTTTTTAATTTAAAATTTTCATTTTTTAAAAAATTTAATTTTGAAAATTTGTATGGATGATCATTGGATCGAACAAAATAAAAATCACCGATTAAAATTATCTTCAACAAAAGAAAATTAGATTCACTCTAACCTATAATTTTATGTTGAATAAAAATTGTAGTTAGCATTAAAACCTATAAGTTTCATTTTTTGTTTAAAATTTTCATTTTTCAAAAATTTAATTTTGAAAATTTGTATGGATGATCATTGGATCGAACAAAACAAAATTCACCAATTAAAATTATCGTCAACAATGAGAAAATTAGATTCACTATAACCTATAGTTTTATGTTGAATAAAAATTGTAGTTTGCATTAAAACTTGTTCAATAAATATGACAGTTTGCTTTAAAACTCAAGAGTTTCATTTTGAATTTAAAATTATTATTGTTTCAAAAATTTATTCTGAAAAACTTGTATTGATGATCATTTGCTCAAAAAAAAACACCAAAAAAAGTTATCGCCAACAAAAAAAATTAGTTTTATTAAAACCCATAGTTTTGTTTTGTTCAATAAAAATTATAGTTTGAATTAAAACCCAAGGGTTTCATTTATTTTTATTTTTCAAAAAATTTATGCTAAATAAAATTATAGTTTGCAGTGAAAACCATTGATTTCATTTTTTAATTTAAAATTTTATTCTTCAAAAAATTTATTTTTAAAAACTTGTATGGATGATCATTTGCTCAAATAAAAACAATCGCCGATTAAAGTTGTGGCCAACAAAAAAATTAGTTACACTAAAACCCATAGTTTTATTTTGTTTAATAAAATTATAGTTTGCATTAAACCCAAGGGTTTCATTATTTGATATAAAATTTTTATTGATCAAAAAATTAATTTTGAAAAATTTGTATGCATGATCATTTGCTCAAATAAAAAAAGTTCGCCGATTACAATTATTATTATTATTTAATTTATTTTTGGAGATTTGACATTTGCTCCAATACAAAAATTTGTTTAAACCCAAAAAATTAGTTTGTGTTAAAACCAATGGCTTTAATTTTTTTAATCTAAAATTTCTTTGAATTGTGTCACACCCACATTTTCCCTGACCTTGAACCATAGTTATTGTTTACAACAAAAATTGTCATTGTTCAAAAAAATTATTTTTAAATTTTCTATGCTTGATGTTCATCTGTTCTAAAAAAATTGTTAAAATCCAAAAATTAGTTTGCGTTAAAATCCAAGAGTTTAATTTTTTTAATCAAATTTTTTTTAATCGAATGATTGTGTTACTCACTATTTGGCTGATGGATACTTATAGCCATTATTTACAACAAATATAGTTATTGTTCCTAAAATTATTTTTGAAAGTTTGTACCGATGTTCATTTGTTCAACAAAGAAAAAAATAGTTACACTAAAACCCACAGTTTTCTTTTTGTCAAATAATTTAATTTAATTTTTTTAATTTAAAATTTTTGTAATTGTATTACCCGTAATTTCCAGTTAAAATTATTACCAATAAATAAAAATAGTTTCAATAAAACCCTTTTCTCTTTTTTGTTAAATTAAACATTATAGTTTGAGTTAAAACCCACGGGTTTAATTTTCTTTTAAAATAAAAAAAAATTGGATCGTGTGACTGTTTACCCACAATTTGACTGCTGTTATTGACCATAGTCATTGTTGAAAAATTTATTTTTGTAAATATGGTTGATGATCATTTGTTCTAATAAAAAATCTTGTTGAACAAAAATTAAGAATTTTGTTAAAATCCATAGATTTCATTTTTTAATTTAAAAAAAAAATTGCGGATTTTGTAATTGTGTTACCCGCAATTTGACTGATATACACCTAAGTTATTGTTTATTGTTGAAAAAATTTATTTTTGAAAATTTGAATTGTTGAAGATAATTTCTTCGAATCAAGAAAAAAATTGTAACTAAAACCCATTGTTTTACATTTGTTGAATAAAATATGTGGTAGAAGCCATAGGTTTAATTTTTTTTATTTTAAAAATTTTTTGGATCGTGTGACTGTATTACCCTCAATTTGATTGGTAACGTCAACAAAAAAAGTTAGTTACACGAAAACCCATAGTTGAATTAAAAATTATAATTTTAATTTACAATTTTTTTGTTCAACAAATTTATTTTTGAAAATTTGTTCCAATAAATTTATCGATTAAAATTATAGTCGACTAACAAAAGTTAGTTACATTAAAATTCATAATTTTATTCTTGTTGAATAAAAATGATAGTTTCCATTAAAACCCATGGATCTAATTTTTTAATTTAATGTTTTTAATTTAATTTTTGGGATCGTGTGATTGTGTTACTCCAAATTTCACCCATAGTGATACAGTAAAACAAATTCGTTAAAACCCATGAAATTAATTTGCGTGAAAACTCATGGGTTTCACTTTTTTAATGTAAATTTTTTTTGAATCGTGTGATTGTGTATCTCACAATTTTACTAAAAATATCCATAATTATACAATAAAAGAAATTTGTTAAGACCATGTGTTTCTATTTTTAAATTAGATTTTTTTTTCGTTCGATTATATTACCCATAATTTGACTGATTTTTGATGTTTGCAAAATAAATATTTTTTTGAAAATTTTTATTGTTGAACAAAAAAAAATTGTTACTAAACCCTATAGTTTTATTTTTTGAATTTAAAATTATAGTTTGGGTTAAAAACCCATGAGTTTCATTTTCTTTGAAAATTATAAATTGCTTTGGGATTTACACACAATTGGACTAATATAGACCCATAGTTTTATTTTTGTTAAATTAAAAATTATAGCTTGGGTTTATTTTCTTTTAAAAATTAAAAAAAAAATGCATCCTGTGGTTGTGTTTTTTGATGGTGTGATGGTTGCCCAAAATTTTCCTAATATAGAGCCATAAAATTAAATTGCGTTTAAACCCATGAGATTCAATTTTTGAATTAAAAATTTTGTTTTGAATTATGTGATTGTGTTACCTACAATTTTACTGATGAATACCCACAGTTATTGTTAATTGATTGATTGATGATCATTTCTTCCAATAAAAAAAATTTGTTAAAACCCATGAAATTAGTTTGTGTTAAGACCCATGGATTTAATTTTTTGATTAAAATTTTTTTTTGGTTTTTGTGATTATTCTTTGTAGACTTCGGTTAGAAAAATTGGGTCTAAACCCATAAGAAATTCCAAAAAAAGTTTGTTGGGGATAATTTGTTGGATGTTTTGAGTAAATACAAAAAATATCTGAAATTGTGTTAGAATTTTAATTTTTGGCTTCAAATTTGTTCCCAATAATTACTTTTAAACCCATGCTTAGTTAGTTTCTTGGGTAACCAAATATTTGGTTGCTGCTACTCAAATCTTTGAAGCAGGTGTAAATTTGAATGAGTAAAATTACGTTTAAAACCCATAGTTCTTATTTTTAAAAATTTATTATTTTTGGGTCGGATGATTATGTTTCCAAAAATTGTACATTTTGAAGTAGCTGTTATTAGTTTAGAAAAACAAAGTGTTGCGGCAGAATTACAATTTTGATTAACATTTAACTGATTTTGAATAATAGATTTCAAAAACTACCCCCAAATATGACCTTGATAGAGATGTAAAAGTGATTAAATGTTGATCTCAATATTTCTAGCTAAGTTTTTTAAATGTTGGTTCCAAATGGTAACCTGTCAAAATTTTAAACAAATTGTTGTTTACATCAAATTTATTTAATACAAACATAGCGAGTTCAATAATAAAAAAATATGTATTAGTTATTCGGGTCTAAATGTTTTTGAGTCCAAAATTAAATTTTGTCTGGCTTAATTTTTTTCTAAAAATGCAATGTCTCTGAGCACTTAGCGAACAGAACATTTAAACAACATTTTTTTTCAAACATTTTCAAATGTTTTGAAAAAAGTTTTAAATGTTAACGACAGAAAATTTAAAATATTGTTGCATTATTCTGATAAAAAAAAACATAAGGGTTTGCTTTTTCCTATTAAGTGTTTTTTTAGTTTATTATAACGTACAACATTTTTTGCATAGCAGTTGCACCACTTTTTGACTTTTTTGTTTAAATGATTACATTTTGTGCTGTGTGTTCTGGCATTGAATCTTTGTATTTAAGTGCGAATTATCTCAGTAACAATTATGTTTTAGAAATGTTTAAATGTTGGTCTCAAAATGTTGTGAATTTTTTAGGTATATTTTTTTGTAGTAAATTAAGAAATGACCGCTTTTCATTTAAATACAGTGAATTCTTTTCATCGAAAATCTTGGTTATTAGTTTTCTGATGAAAATTAAAACGATTTTTTTTTAAAAAACTGGCGACCGTAAATGACGCATTGTCAGAAGAAAAACAGAAAATTCACATTTAAAAAGACGTCAACTCTAAATTATGCATTCGAAAAGGCAAGAATCGATATTCATAAACATATTTAAACTCAAAAGGGTCAGTCTTTTCTCTAAGGATTTAAATTTGGGGTGGACAACGCGGGGATAGCGCCAGTGAAACGTGGAAAGGGGGGCACGGAATGAATAGAAAGGGTTAAGTTGTGATTGATAACTTCGTATGAAAGAAACGTTAAGTAATGTTTATAAAACACACGATGTTTACTCAACTTTTTTCTTCTTTTGGACACGAAAGTAAATAAGAAGAGGGACGGGTGAGAGTCGATGACCTTTCGATTTTGACAATCTTTTGCAAGCGTAATAAGCTTGATTCGGATACGGTCAAGTTAAGACAGCAACAGTCAGTGACAAATCTATCCCTTTCAACCCTTCCTGTATCCCTATCCTTTAACGTTCATCAGCCCCACCACAAACCACCCCCGACGCCCGCTTCCAATGTAGCTGTCACAATATGACTGGACGCGCTATGTGAATACAAATACAAATCTATAAATTTAAGGTCGCTTGCAATTTCCATCATCCACCATCTTTACGTTTGATTATTACATATTAAAGTCTCATCAGCGTACCTTTTGCCAATTTTCTTATCCACTGATTTAATTGAAAACCTCGACGTCACAAATTGTGTAATTATTAAATAATTTGAATAGAAGACATTAAGAGCTCAAGATCGGTTACTTACTTACACACACAAAAATATTCTTCTGATGCCTAATTTAGTCACGTTTCGTTTGGAATAATTAAAGTTGATTATAATTACGTGAGGATTCGTATGTCAAATATTAAGAAATATTTCGTGAGTTTTCTTTATGTAACGGTCTTCTGCAATGCAGGTTAAATGTGACATTAGCATTTCTTTGTTTGCGTTTTTCTTAACGCCAAAATCATTTTTTGATTGCTCGGAGAAAGTTTCCGTCTAATTGTTTCGTTTCGTTTTGTTGTACCATCAAATTCGACGACAAGGTGGATGCGAGTTAATTGTTGCGGAAATTACATTAAAAAAAGTGAATATCGATGCGTAACAATTTTTTTTATGAAGCGGCTTAAATCTACAGTTTCAATAAAAATTGTTAAATCGGTATATTTTTGTCAAATTAGACAAAAATTACTTGTATTTATGGCAATATCATAATCAATAAATTTAACAAACATGTTGAAATTGTGTGACATCATTTTTCAACTAATATGTCACTTCGGAAAATTGACAATAAAAACAATTTCTAGACAATGCAGGTTCGAATCCCGTTCGCGGACATTAAATACGGATGTAATCTTGCTAAAAAAATGTTAACGCATTGCAAAATTGGATGATAAGACAGTTATATTGTGAAACAGGTCAGGTACGCTTTAAGTAAGTGCATATGTGTCAAAATATTGACTATGTAGTATTAATAATGTAAGATATTATCACATGTTCAAATAATAGAAACTCACAAAATTATGTTGCATTTAGAAAAGCAGGATCTTCACTTTGTCAAAAATTCTGTGAATATATTTGTGTCAAACATATTTTTCTCAACTCATGTCATTTCGCAAGCTGACAATAAAAAAACTAAGCTAATTTGAACATTAACCCAAAATTAGAGGGTAAAGGTTCAAATCCCGTAACATGCTGTAACAATATAAATAGGCAGATTAGATGATAAGGCCGTTACATTGTCAAAAAGGTTAGGTATCTTTTAAGTAAAAGTATATGTGTCAAAATATTGACTACATAGTATGTTAAACGTGAAAATTGTAGAAACTGACATTAACAGAAAAATTATGTTGCGTTTAAAGAAGCTAGATATTCACTTTGTCTAAAATTCTGTAAATCTATTTATGTCAAACATACTTTTTTTCAGCTGGTGTCATTTCGAAAATTGGTAATAAAAAACTAAGCAACTAAGCAATCAAACCCAAAATTGGAGAGTAAAGGTTCGAATCCCGGTTCTGGACATTCATATTGTTCTAATTTTGACATCTATAACAATAAAAAAATGTTAACACCTTGTCAAATTGAATGATAAGATCGTTACATTGTCAAAAATGTTAGGTATGCTTTTAGTAAAAGCATGTGTCAAACTATTGACTATATAGTATTGAAACTTTGTTGACAACTAAAATATTGTCAAATGTTCAATTTGTAGAAATTTACACTATCGAAAAAAATATGTTGCAAGATATTCACTTTGACAATTTTGAAAATCTATTTGTGTCAAACATTCTTTTTTTTAAGTGTTATTTCGGAAATTAACAATGAAAAACTAAGCAATTGTAATACTTCTAGTTCACTGACCACTATAAGCTTGCTAACCTAAAGTTATAGAGTAAAGGTTAGAATCTCGTTAATATTGATTTAATCCTGTCATCTATGACATGCTGAAACAATTGATTAAGTCAAATTGTATGATAAGACCGTTAAATTGCCAAAAAGGTCAGGTAAGCTTTAACTAAATTTATGTGTCAAAATATTGACTACATAATATTGAAATTTTTGTTGACATTTAAGATATTGTCAAATGTTGTAATTGTAGGAAATCACATTATCGAAAAAATTATGTTGCATTGAGAAAGGCAGGTATGCCTTAACTTAACTCATGTGTCAAAATATTGACTACATAATATTGAAACTTTTGTTGACATTAAAGATATTGTCAAATGTTCAAATTGTAGGAACTCACATTATCGAAAAAAATTATGTTGCATTGAAAAAGGCAAGATGTTCACTTTGTGAAAAATTCTGTAAATCTATTTGGGGCAAATATACTTTTTTCAACTGATGTCATTTCAAAAATTGACAATAAAATACTAAACAATTGTAATATTTTTGGTTCGCTGGTTCCCATAAGCCTGCTTAACCCAAAATTAGAAGACAGCAAATTGGATGATAAGACCGTTACATTATAAAAAAGGTCAGGTATGCCTTAACTAAATTTATGTGTCAAAATATTGACTATCTAATATTAAAACTTTGTTGACATTAAAGATATTGTCAAATGTTCAAATTGTAGGAACTCACATTATCGAAAAAAATTATGTTGCATTGAAAAAGGCAAGATGTTCACTTTGTGAAAAATTCTGTAAATATATTTGGGGCAAATATACTTTTTTCAACTGATGTCATTTCAAAATTAACAATAAAAAACTAAACAATTGTAATATTTTTGGTTCGCTGGTTCCCATAAGCCTGTTTAACCCAAAATTAGAAGAAAGCAAATTAGATGATAAAATCGTTAAATTATCAAAAATGTCAGGTATGCCTTAATTAAATTCTTGTGTCAAAATATTGACTACCTAATATTGAAACTTTGTTGACATTAAAGATATTGTCAAATGATCAAATTGTAGGAACTCACATTATCGAAAAAATTATGTTGCATTGAAAAAGGCAAGATGTTCACTTTGTGAAAAATTCTGTAAATCTATTTGGGGCAAATATACTTTTTTCAACTGTTGTCATTTCAAAATTAACAATAAAAGCTAAACAATTGTAATATTTTTGGTTCGTTGGTTCCCATAAGCCTGCTTAACCCAAAATTAGAATAAGGCAAATTGGATGATAAGACCGTTAAATTACCAAAAAGGTCAGGTATGCCTTAACTAAATTCGTGTGTCAAAATATTGACTATCTAATATTAAAACTTTGTTGACATTAAAGATATTGTCAAATGTTCAAATTGTAGGAACTCACATTATCGAAAAAATTATGTTGCATTGAAAAAGGCAAGATGTTCACTTTGTGAAAAATTCTGTAAATCTATTTGGGGCAAATATACTTTTTCAACTAATGTCATTTCAAAAATTAACAATAAAAACTAAACAATTGTAATATTTTTGGTTCGCTGGTTCCCATAAGTCTATTTAACCCAAAATTAGAAGAAGGTAAATTAAATGATAAAATCGTTAAAGTGTCAAAAGGTCAGGTATGCCTTAACTAAATTCATGTGTCAAAATATTGACTATCTAATATTAAAACTTTATTGACATTAAAGATATTGTCAAATGTTCAAATTGTAGGAACTCACATTATCGAAAAAATTATGTTGCATTGAAAAAGGCAAGATGTTCACTTTGTGAAAAATTCTGTAAATCTATTTGGGGCAAATATACTTTTTCAACTGATGTCATTTCAAAAATTAACAATAAAAAGCTAAACAATTGTAATATTTTTGGTTCGTTGGTTCCCATAAGCCTGCTTAACCCAAAATTAGAATAAGGCAAATTGGATGATAAGACCGTTAAATTACCAAAAAGGTCAGGTATGCCTTAACTAAATTCGTGTGTCAAAATATTGACTATCTAATATTAAAACTTTGTTGACATTAAAGATATTGTCAAATGTTCAAATTGTAGGAACTCACATTATCGAAAAAAATTATGTTGCATTGAAAAAGGCAAGATGTTCACTTTGTGAAAAATTCTGTAAATCTATTTGGGGCAAATATACTTTTTCAACTAATGTCATTTCAAAATTAACAATAAAAAACTAAACAATTGTAATATTTTTGGTTCGCTGGTTCCCATAAGTCTATTTAACCCAAAATTAGAAGAAGGTAAATTAAATGATAAAATCGTTAAAGTGTCAAAAGGTCAGGTATGCCTTAACTAAATTCATGTGTCAAAATATTGACTATCTAATATTAAAACTTTATTGACATTAAAGATATTGTCAAATGTTCAAATTGTAGGAACTCACATTATCGAAAAAAATTATGTTGCATTGAAAAAGGCAAGATGTTCACTTTGTGAAAAATTCTGTAAATCTATTTGGGGCAAATATACTTTTTTCAACTAATGTCATTTCAAAAATTAACAATAAAAAACTAAACAATTGTAATATTTTTGGTTCGCTGGTTCCCATAAGCCTGTTTAACCCAAAATTAGAAGAAGGCAAATTAGATGATAAAATCGTTAAATTGTCAAAAATGTCAGGTATGCCTTAATTAAATTCTTGTGTCAAAATATTGACTACCTAATATTGAAACTTTGTTGACATTAAAGATATTGTCAAATGATCAAATTGTAGGAACTCACATTATCGAAAAAAATTATGTTGCATTGAAAAAGGCAAGATGTTCACTTTGTGAAAAATTCTGTAAATCTATTTGGGGCAAATATACTTTTTTCAACTGATGTCATTTCAAAAATTAACAATAAAAAGCTAAACAATTGTAATATTTTTGGTTCGTTGGTTCCCATAAGCCTGCTTAACCCAAAATTAGAATAAGGCAAATTGGATGATAAGACCGTTAAATTACCAAAAAGGTCAGGTATGCCTTAACTAAATTCGTGTGTCAAAATATTGACTATCTAATATTAAAACTTTGTTGACATTAAAGATATTGTCAAATGTTCAAATTGTAGGAACTCACATTACCGAAAAAAATTATGTTGCAATGAAAAAGGCAAGATGTTCACTTTGTGAAAAATTCTGTAAATCTATTTGGGGCAAATATACTTTTTCAACTGATGTCATTTCAAAAATTAACAATAAAAACTAAACAATTGTAATATTTTGGTTCGCTGGTTCCCATAAGTCTGTTTAACCCAAAATTAGAAGAAGGTAAATTAAATGATAAAATCGTTAAAGTGTCAAAAGGTCAGGTATGCCTTAACTAAATTCATGTGTCAAAATATTGACTATCTAATATTAAAACTTTATTGACATTAAAGATATTGTCAAATGTTCAAATTGTAGGAACTCACATTATCGAAAAAATTATGTTGCATTGAAAAAGGCAAGATGTTCACTTTGTGAAAAATTCTGTAAATCTATTTGGGGCAAATTTACTTTTTCAACTGATGTTATTTCAAAAATTGAAACAATTGTAATATTTTTGTTTCGCTGGTTCCCATAAGTCTACTTAACCCAAAATTAGAAGAAGGCAAATTGGATGATAAAATCGTTAAATTGTCAAAAAGGTCAGGTATGCCTTAACTAAATTCATGTGTCAAAATATTGACTACCTAATATTAAAACTTTGTTGACATTAAAGATATTGTCAAATGTTCAAATTGTAGGAACTCACATTATCGAAAAAAATTATGTTGCACTGAAAAGGCAAGATGTTCACTTTGTGAAAAATTCTGTAAATCTATTTGGGGCAAATATACTTTTTCAACTAATGTCATTTCAAAATTAACAATAAAAACTAAACAATTGTAATATTTTTGGTTCGCTGGTTCCCATAAGCCTGTTTAACCCAAAATTAGAAGAAGGCAAATTAGATGATAAAATCGTTAAATTGTCAAAAAGGTCAGGTATGCCTTAATTAAATTCTTGTGTCAAAATATTGACTATCTAATATTGAAACTTTGTTGACATTAAAGATATTGTCAAATGTTCAAATTGTAGGAACTCACATTATCGAAAAAAATTATGTTGCATTGAAAAAGGCAAGATGTTCACTTTGTGAAAAATTCTGTAAATCTATTTGGGGCAAATATACTTTTTCAACTGATGTCATTTCAAAAATTAACAATAAAAAGCTAAACAATTGTAATATTTTTGGTTCGTTGGTTCCCATAAGCCTGCTTAACCCAAAATTAGAAGAAGGCAAATTGGATGATAAGACCGTTAAATTATCAAAAAGGTCAGGTATGCCTTAACTAAATTCGTGTGTCAAAATATTGACTATCTAATATTAAAACTTTGTTGACATTAAAGATATTGTCAAATGTTCAAATTGTAGGAACTCACATTATCGAAAAAAATTATGTTGCAATGAAAAAGGCAAGATGTTCACTTTGTGAAAAATTCTGTAAATCTATTTGGGGCAAATATACTTTTTTCAACTGATGTCATTTCAAAAATTAACAATAAAAAACTAAACAATTGTAATATTTTTGGTTCGCTGGTTCCCATAAGTCTGTTTAACCCAAAATTAGAAGAAGGTAAATTAGATGATAAAATCGTTAAATTGTCAAAAGGTCAGGTATGCCTTAACTAAATTCATGTGTCAAAATATTGACTATCTAATATTAAAACTTTATTGACATTAAAGATATTGTCAAATGTTCAAATTGTAGGAACTCACATTATCGAAAAAAATTATGTTGCATTGAAAAAGGCAAGATGTTCACTTTGTGAAAAATTCTGTAAATCTATTTGGGGCAAATATACTTTTTTCAACTGATGTCATTTCAAAATTAACAATAAAAACTAAACAATTGTAATATTTTTGGTTCGCTGGTTCCCATAAGTCTGTTTAACCCAAAATTAGAAGAAGGTAAATTAAATGATAAAATCGTTAAAGTGTCAAAAAGGTCAGGTATGCCTTAACTAAATTCATGTGTCAAAATATTGACTATCTAATATTAAAACTTTATTGACATTAAAGATATTGTCAAATGTTCAAATTGTAGGAACTCACATTATCGAAAAAATTATGTTGCATTGAAAAAGGCAAGATGTTCACTTTGTGAAAAATTCTGTAAATCTATTTGGGGCAAATTTACTTTTTCAACTGATGTTATTTCAAAAATTGAAACAATTGTAATATTTTTGTTTCGCTGGTTCCCATAAGTCTACTTAACCCAAAATTAGAAGAAGGCAAATTAGATGATAAAATCGTTAAATTGTCAAAAAGGTCAGGTATGCCTTAACTAAATTCATGTGTCAAAATATTGACTACCTAATATTGAAACTTTGTTGACATTAAAGATATTGTCAAATGTTCAAATTGTAGGAACTCACATTATCGAAAAAAATTATGTTGCACTGAAAAAGGCAAGATGTTCACTTTGTGAAATATTCTGTAAATCTATTTAGGGCAAATATACTTTTTTCAATTGATGTCATTTCAAAAATTGAAACAAATGTAATATTGTTGTTCCGCTTGTTCCCATAAGCCTGCTTAACCCAAAATTAGAAGAAGGCAAATTGGATGATAAAACCGTTAAATTGTCAAAAAGGTCAGGTATGCCTAAACTAAATTTTTGTATCAAAATATTGACTATCTCATATTGAAACTTTGTTTACATTAAAGATATTGTTAAATGTTCAAATTGTAGGAACTCACATTATCGAAAAAAATTATGTTGCATTGAAAAAGGCAAGATGTTCACTTTGTGAAAAATTCTGAAAATCTATTTGGGGCAAATATACTTTTTTCAACTGATGTCATTTCAAAAATTGACAATAAAAAAACTAAACAATTGTAATATTTTTGGTTCGCTGGTTCCCATAAGCCTGCTTAGCCCAAAATTAGAAGAAGACAAATTGGATGATAAGACCGTTACATTATAAAAAAGTTCAGGTATGCTTTAAGTAAACGCATACGTGTCAAAATATTGACTACATAGTATTGAAAGTTTGTTGACATTTAAGATATTGTCAAATGTTCAAATTGTAGGAACTGACATCAAAAAAATTATGTTGCGTTTAGAAAAGTAATATATCCACCTTGTCAAGAACTCTGTGAATCTATTTGTGTCAAACATACTTTCTTTCAACTGATGTCATTTCGAAAATTGAAAATAAAAAACTAAGCAATTGTAACATTTTTAGTTCGCTGACCCCGTAAACCTGATTAATCCAAAATTAGAGAGTAAAGGTTTGAATCCTGTTTCCAGTTGTTAATATTGATCTAATCTTGCTATCTATAATATATTGTAACAATAACAAAAGGTGACACACCTTGTCAAATTGTTGACATTTAAGATATTGTCAACCGTTCAAATTGTAGGAACTCACATTATCAAAATAATTATGTTGCATTTAGAAAAGCAAGATGTTCACTTAGTCAAAAATTCTGTAAATTTATTTGTGTCAAACATCCTTTTTGAACTAATTTCATTTTGCAAATAAGCCTGATTAATCATTATTACGTAAATGTTAGAATTCGTTTCCAGGCGTTAATAATGATCTAATTTTGCTATCTATAGCATATTGTAACAATAAAAAGAATGTTAACATCTTGTCAAATTGGATGATAAGAACGTTACATTGTCAAAATGGTTGTGTATGCTTTTAGTAAGTTCATGCGTTAAAATATTGACTATATAGTATTAAAAGCAAGATATTCACTTCGTCGAACATACTTTCTTCAAGTGACATCGTTTTGGGAATTGATAATAAAAACTATGCAATTGTAATATTTCTAGTTTGCTGACCCCTATAAGTCTGCTTAATCCAAAATTAGGAAGTAAAGGTTCGAATCCCGTTCGTGTATGTTAATATTGATCCAATCTTGCTATCTATAAAATGCTGTAACAATAAAAAAACCCAAATTGAGTGATAAGACCGTTGTATTCTCAAAAAGTATGCTTTAAGTAAATGCATGTGTCAAAATATTGACTATAAAATATTGAAACTTTGTTAACATGTAGATATTGTCAAATGTTCAAATTGTAGGAAATTACATTATCTAGATTAAGTAATTTCATTTGTGTCAAACATACTATTTTGTTGATCTGATTTTGTTGTCTAGGACACATTGTAGCTGTTTAAAAAATATTAACCCATTGACTACTAAAACTAACACGTATACCATCTGTCTCAATTTTGTTTGACAGATTTTGTGTCAAACTATTTTGTAAATTTGGCTTGTAACAGTCAAAAAACGTTAACAAATTTTATTGATTCTTTAAACGTTGTCAAATTTTTCAATCCAATATTATATTGTCGAAAATATTATGTATGTATCTCAAATAAATTTGCACCAGTAGTAAACAATTTGTTTAATTTACACATTTACACGGTCTCAATCAACGTGTTTAAAGTTCTGACTGTTAACGCATTCCTAAATAATGCAAAATGTTGACCTTTCCTTATCTACAATATGTTGTCATAGCAAACAAATTCGTTGTCAAATTATATAAAATTTTTAATATGGTATCATTAAATTTTTAATTTCTTTGTACAATATAATATTAAAAATCAGATCACATTGTTACAATATGATTTAATGTTCAAAATAAAAACAGTCAACTTCTAATGACCTTGAAATTTTACCAAATTTTTGATTGTCTGCCATGAAAACTGAAATTTTACAGTCTGCAAAATGTATGTACAAGTGTTATATTTAAGTTAGATAAAATCTTGGGTAAAATACAATAACAAAGAGCTGCATAAAGGATTAATTCGGAAAATTAATTTGACAACATACCATATTAGTTGATTTGTGTCAAACAAAAATGACAATCTTCTCTTGTAGTTGTAAGGGCCAAACAGTTTTTTGTATTGTTATTATAAAATTTTACGACAATTTGACTGTTTCAATATTTAACTTTTGATTGTCAAAATATTGACGTTGCCAAGAAAACGAATCATGTCAAATTAGACAATTGATCAAATCTGTAACAAATCTTCTACTGCAGTTGTAAAGACCGAACCAATGTTATAATAGTAATTTCCATTTATATTGACACTGTTTTTTTTTTGACAAGGAGGATATTGTCAAATTAAAATGGTTTTAAATTGTAAAATAAATACATAATCTTAGTATTTAGTAATCAAGATATTGACATTGCCAAATTATGAAATACGTCAAATTACACAAATAATATTCTATTGTTCAAAATAAACGTAAATCTCAAAAAAAACTTAATACATTTTTACTGTAGTTGTAAAACCAATCTAATTTTATAATTAAAATTTTTGTATATTTTGACAATTTGTGTTGACTCAGACAACGAAAACATTGTTAAATTACACTTATTACCCAAAATGATTTTTAAATTAGAAACAGATTGTTATAATTAAAAAAAACGTAGCCTGATTACCTAATTTGTTAACCTTTCGCTGTAATATTTGATGAATTTTGTTAATGTAAACATTGCCACGTTAGACAAAGGTTATATGAAACATCTTATACTATAAAAATATAAAATTGATTCCAAACTTTAACAGTTTTAATAGTTTCTTATAGTCAAAATATTGACAATCTTTGACAACGTTTTGCTTCAAATATGTCTAATTGTTTTTAATTTTCTTATATTATTAATAATAGTCAAGAAACGTATGTATAAAGCTATTTCAGGTTTTGTTGACTAATTAAATTATATTAAAATATTGTCAATTGTTTAATCTTGACTATGCATTAATTGAAACTATTTAATCGTAGCAATGTTATTTTCTTATACAATGAAATATTTTGATTCGAGAAAAAATGATTTTTCATAAATCAACTTGTCAAACATATTATTTTCTCAATTTCTACAGTCTATGCCGAAATATTTTTTTTTGTCAAACATCAACTGTATTATAAAAATAAGTAAGCGTTTATGTAGATCGAATATGCATTGATTTTACATTTTCTTTTCTCAAACCAAATGCAAGTAGATGTTAATGTCTCACTAATTAATGAAGCAAAGATATTAATTTTTCGTATAGTTTCCCTCGGGGTTGCTCTTTCGGAGACTTTGACTGATTGTAAGGCCATTACATGTCAAGAATGCTTTAACTAAACATGTATGTGTCAAAATATTTACTATATAATATTGACACTTTATTTGTCTTAATATTGTTTGACAGCACTATCACTGTAGCTTTTGTGTTAAATTATTTTGACAAGGTACT
Source organism: Abscondita cerata (assembly GCA_030710515.1). Taxonomy (NCBI): domain Eukaryota; kingdom Metazoa; phylum Arthropoda; class Insecta; order Coleoptera; family Lampyridae; genus Abscondita; species Abscondita cerata. The sequence continues at coordinate 291,942 of JALBCR010001076.1, forward strand.
GATGATCCAATTTTGCTTGCAACAGTCAAACAATGTTATCAAATTCTTTTGACCCTTTTTATAGTTTCTCTAATTGTACAACTCAACATGATATCGCCAAAAAACGTCAAATTAAAATTTTTGACAACAACTCAACAATATCTTCTGCTGATCAAAATTAAAACAAATGTTCTACTGCAGTTGTCAAGGTAGAACAAATTCTATGTTTCTAATTTTTTTAATTTATTTCGTCAACGAAAATGCCCTAAATGGTTTTCAAATTGTTACAGAATTTTAATTTTACCGTTTCAATATTTAGTATTTGGTAGGCAAAATATTGACATTGCCAGGTCATAAAATATGTCAAACTCAAAATAAGGATTATTGGAAGGGTCAAAATAGACAAATCTGCAGTTGAAAAGGCCGGACAAATTAATTTTGGCAATTTGCGCATATTCTGACACCAAAACCAAACTATGTTTTATAGTCAAATTAAGTATTTATGTTTTGACAATTTTGACAACAGACTACTGGTTTGATGAAAATCGAGTTGGTTAAAAAAATTTGTATTTGTATTTGTGTCAAACAGAATTGTATTACGGAAAAAGATAATCTACAGTCTTGATACTTAGTTTGACAAGTTTTTCTTGACATTTTTGATTAGTTATTTACATCAAATATGTAAAATGAAATTAATTATTTAATTTTAACATAGTCAAAATATTGACACTGATAAAAGAATGAAATTCAGATGAAACTAGTTTTCGAAAATGGCACAGATTATCATGTACTTTTGACTACACAAAATGTTTTTTCAAATTTTATAAATAATAGTCAAGAAAAGTACTTTGACAATGGAAATGTGTATTAAGCTACGAAACACAAATCAAAATTGTTGAGAATTGACATTAGAATTAAATTTGATCACGTATTAATTGAAAGGATTCAATCGCAGAATAATTATTTCCTTTTATAGTATAAAATATTTTGAAAACATTGTCAAATTGTCAATCCTATGCAACAATAATATATTATCAGTCAAACAACAAGTGTGTCATAAAAATATATTTAGTTTTACGTTACACGTTTATTAGATCGAATGTGCGTTGATTTGACATTTTTTTTTGTCAAAACAGAGGCAACTAGATGAACATGTCTCAATAATTGATGAAACAAGAAAAAATGAATGTTCGATGAACAAAATTGCGCTTGTACGACATAACGTGCGACTAGAAAGGCAATCACAATAATCGTCGGTTTAGATATTAATTTTTCGCATAGTTTCGCTCGCGGTGGCTCCTTTGAACCCTTTGATTCAACAGGATATTTAGGTCTCATACGAGAACAAGCCCCAGGTATAGGGAATAGTTGATGCATTCCAGCTTTTAAGCTAAAGAATTCTCTTTCGGTTCATTCGGATATAATCAAAATATTACGGAAGCTTTCAAATTATATTTTCCTTTTCCCCGGACAACAAAAGAAAAGCGGCGCTCGCGCGCTTGTGCATATTTACCGCAAAACTTATTATTATTATTATTATCATAATCGTCATTACTTGTTATTGAATCGAAATTTAGATGCTTCCATGAAATTTGCGATATTTCAAAAGTCGTTTGATGTTTTATAAGCAAAAGCTGTGTAAACCGCACCGAATGGAATATTTTCAAATGTGGACGTTGGAAAAAGTACGAATCGAACGGTATTTATTTGGTCTGCTGTATGAATATTTCGAGTTATCTCGAATACCTTAAAATGTAACCAAAAATATCTGAAAAACCCCGAACCTTTGTGCTAACCCCTTGTGTATCTGTGGGCGCAGATAAGCGTTTCGTAAAAGATACACGAACTGAAAGATCTTTCAGATAAAACGCGAAAATTTATGCTGAAAAATCCTTTTTGGTCCTGAAAATGTGTAATCGACGCCGGTGGTGGTGGTGATTGTGGTGGTGGTGGTCGCCGTTGCCCGCCCGTAATTCTTTTCTCTTGAACGAAGAACAATTACCACGACGCCATCGGCCTGTGAACACGTCACGACATTTCTTCTAATTATTGCTGTCTAACTGAACCTCTTTGTTACATAAGTTCAAATCCTTCTATTGAAACGATTGCATGCGACTACAAGGAACATTTAAACCGTTTATTGCTTAAGAAGCTATTATTATATTGTAGGTATATTAAAAAGTCGCGCTATCTGTAAATCGCAAAGCGTCGCCCAAGCGAAGCAAATGACTGCGGGATGCGTAGAGGAAGCCACCAACTTTTATGTCGTTAGATGGATTACAAGATAATAATGATGCTGTTGACTGATTTTTATTTTTCTTTATTAAATTGTCTCTCTTTATGAAGCTTTTTTAATACGAAAAATTACTCGTACGTATAATTATTCTTCGGCAACGACCTCCGGCTCAATCGGCCACCACATCCGTCATTTTTATAGAATGCTTTTATTCTTATATCCTAGTTGGAACTCTAATTAATTGTTGTGTGTATTAAATGAAGCACGTCTACTTACTTTCCTTAGATGACGACACCATAACCATTAAAAACTTTTTCTTTCCTACAATTGGTTAATAGAACACTATTCTGAAATAGGTTTTGTTTTTATTATGACACCAAATTAAATAAGTTAGAAAAGAACCCTGTTTACAATCGTGTTCTACACATTATAATTAAAACAAGAATCAATTTTTGTTACAATATCTTTTACAAAAAAATTGGAACACTACTCTAAGGGCTTCGCTGTAGCGCATTACGTTAAAACAAAATTGAACAGATTAGAATCGTGTTTAATGCATCAAATGAAACACGTCTAGTTACTTTTCTGAGATTTTAATATTTTTCTTTTCTAAAATTAATTAATAGAACACTATTCTGAAATCAGTTTTGTTTTTATTATGACACCAAATTAAATAAGTTAGAAAAGAACGCTGTTTACAATCGTGTTCTACACATTATAATTAAAACGAGAATCAATTTTTGTTACAATATCTTTTACAAAAAAATTGGAACACTACTCAAAGAGCTTCGCTGTAGCGTTTTGCGTTAAAACAACATTGAACAGATTAGAATAATGTTTTATGCATCAAATGAAACACGTCTAGTTACTTTTAGAGATTGTTAATATTTTTCTTTTTTAAAATTAATTAATAGAACACTATTCTGAAATCAGTTCTGTTTTTATTATGACACCAAATTAAATATGTTAGAAAAGAACCCTGTTTACAATTGTGTTCTACACATTATGATTAAAACGAGAATCAATTTTTGTTACAATATCTTTTATAAAAAAATTGGAACACTACTCAAAGAGCTTCGCTGTAGCGTTTTGCGTTAAAACAACATTGAACAGATTAGAATAATGTTTTATGCATCAAATGAAACACGTCTAGTTACTTTTAGAGATTGTTAATATTTTTCTTTTTTAAAATTAATTAATAGAACACTATTCTGAAATCAGTTTTGTTTTTATTATGACACCAAATTAAATATGTTAGAAAAGAACCCTGTTTACAATCGTGTTCTACACATTATAATTAAAACGAGAATCAATTTTTGTTACAATATGTTTTACAAAAAAATTGGAACACTACTCAAAGAGCTTCGCTGTAGCGTTTTGCGTTAAAACAACATTGAACAGATTAGAATAATGTTTTATGCATCAAATGAAACACGTCTAGTTACTTTTCAGAGATTTTTAATATTTTACTTTTCTAAAACTAATTAATAGAACACTATTCTGAAATCAGTTTGCTTTTATTATGACACCAAATTAAATAAGTTAGAAAAGAACCTTGTTTACAATCGTGTTCTACACATTATAATTAAAACAAGAATCAATTTTTGTTAAAAAAATTGGAACACTACTGTAAGAGCTTCGTTGTAGTGCTTTGCATTAAATAAAATTGAACAGATTAGAATCATGTTCTATGCATCAAATGAAACACGTCTAGTTACTTTTCAGAGATTTTAATATTTTACTTTTCTAAAACTAATTAATAGAACACTATTCTGAAATCAGTTTGCTTTTATTATGACACCAAATTAAATAAGTTAGAAAAGAACCTTGTTTACAATTGTGTTCTACACATTATAATTAAAACGAGAACCAATTTTTGTTAAAATATCTTTTACAAAAAATTGGAACACTACTCTAAGAGCTTCGCTGTAGCGCATTACGTTAAAACAAAATTGAACAGATTAGAATCGTGTTTAATGCATCAAATGAAACACGTCTAGTTACTTTTCTGATATTTTAATATTTTCTTTTCTAAAATTAATTAATAGAACACTATTCTGAAATCAGTTTTGTTTTTATTATGACACCAAATTAAATAAGTTAAAAAAGAACCCTGTTTACAATCGTGTTCTACACATTATAATTAAAACAAGAATCAATTTTTGTTAAAAAAAATTGGAACACTACTGTAAGAGCTTCGTTGTAGTGCTTTGCATTAAATAAAATTGAACAGATTAGAATCATGTTCTATGCATCAAATGAAACACGTCTAGTTACTTTTCAGAGATTTTTAATATTTTACTTTTCTAAAACTAATTAATAGAACACTATTCTGAAATCAGTTTGCTTTTATTATGACACCAAATTAAATAAGTTAGAAAAGAACCTTGTTTACAATCGTGTTCTACACATTATAATTAAAACGAGAACCAATTTTTGTTAAAATATCTTTTACAAAAAATTGGAACACTACTCTAAGAGCTTCGCTGTAGCGCATTACGTTAAAAACAAAATTGAACAGATTAGAATCGTGTTTAATGCATCAAATGAAACACGTCTAGTTACTTTTCAGAGATTTTAATATTTTACTTTTCTAAAACTAATTAATAGAACACTATTCTGAAATCAGTTTGCTTTTATTATGACACCAAATTAAATAAGTTAGAAAAGAACCTTGTTTACAATCGTGTTCTACACATTATAATTAAAACAAGAATCAATTTTTGTTAAAAAAAATTGGAACACTACTGTAAGAGCTTCGTTGTAGTGCTTTGCATTAAATAAAATTGAACAGATTAGAATCATGTTCTATGCATCAAATGAAACACGTCTAGTTACTTGTCAGAGATTTTTAATACTTTACTTTCTAAAACTAATTAATAGAACACTATTCTGAAATCAGTTTGCTTTTATTATGACACCAAATTAAATAAGTTAGAAAAGAACCTTGTTTACAATCGTGTTCTACACATTATAATTAAAACGAGAACCAATTTTTGTTAAAATATCTTTTACAAAAAAATTGGAACACTACTCTAAGAGCTTCGCTGTAGCGCATTACGTTAAAACAAAATTGAACAGATTAGAATCGTGTTTAATGCATCAAATGAAACACGTCTAGTTACTTTTCTGATATTTTTAATATTTTCTTTTCTAAAATTAATTAATAGAACACTATTCTGAAATCAGTTTTGTTTTTATTATGACACCAAATTAAATAAGTTAAAAGAACCCTGTTTACAATCGTGTTCTACACATTATAATTAAAACAAGAATCAATTTTTGTTACAATATCTTTTACAAAAAAATTGGAACACTACTGTAAGAGCTTCGTTGAAGTGCTTTGCATTAAATAAAATTAAACAGATTAGAACCATGTTCTATGCATCAAATGAAACACGTCTAGTTACTTTTCAGAGATTTTTAATATTTTACTTTTCTAAAACTAATTAATAGAACACTATTCTGAAATCAGTTTGCTTTTATTATGACACCAAATTAAATAAGTTAGAAAAGAACCCTGTTTACAATCGTATTCTACACATTATAATTAAAACGAGAACCAATTTTTGTTAAAATATCTCTTACAAAAAAATTGGAACACTACTCTAAGAGCTTTTCTGTAGCGCTTTGCGTTAAAACAAAATTGAACAGATTAGAATCGTGTTTAATGCATCGAATGAAGCACGTCTAGTTACTTTTCTTAAATTTTTAAGGTTTTCCTTTTCTAAAATTGATTATTAGAACACTATTCTCAAATCAGTTTTGTTTTTATTATGACACCAGATTAAATAAGTTAGAAAAGAACCCTGTTTACAATCGTGTTCTACACATTATAATTAAAACAAGAATCAATTTTGTTAAAAAAAAATTGGAACACTACTGTAAGAGCTTCGTTGTAGTGCTTTGCATTAAATAAAATTGAACAGATTAGAATCATGTTCTATGCATCAAATGAAACACGTCTAGTTACTTTTCAGAGATTTTAATATTTTACTTTTCTAAAACTAATTAATAGAACACTATTCTGAAATCAGTTTGCTTTTATTATGACACCAAATTAAATAAGTTAGAAAAGAACCTTGTTTACAATCGTGTTCTACACATTATAATTAAAACGAGAACCAATTTTTGTTAAATATCTTTTACAAAAAAATTGGAACACTACTCTAAGAGCTTCGCTGTAGCGCATTACGTTAAAACAAAATTGAACAGATTAGAATCGTGTTTAATGCATCAAATGAAACACGTCTAGTTACTTTTCTGATATTTTAATATTTTCTTTTCTAAAATTAATTAATAGAACACTATTCTGAAATCAGTTTTGTTTTTATTATGACACCAAATTAAATAAGTTAAAAAGAACCCTGTTTACAATCGTGTTCTACACATTATAATTAAAACAAGAATCAATTTTGTTACAATATCTTTTACAATAAAATTGGAACACTACTGTAAGAGCTTCGTTGTAGTGCTTTGCATTAAATAAAATTGAACAGATTAGAATCATGTTCTATGCATCAAATGAAACACGTCTAGTTACTTTTCAGAGATTTTTAATATTTTACTTTTCTAAAACTAATTAATAGAACACTATTCTGAAATCAGTTTGCTTTTATTATGACACCAAATTAAATAAGTTAGAAAAGAACCCTGTTTACAATCGTGTTCTACACATTATAATTAAAACGAGAACCAATTTTTGTTAAAATATCTTTTACAAAAAAATTGGAACACTACTCTAAGAGCTTTTCTGTAGCGCTTTGCGTTAAAACAAAATTGAACAGATTAGAATCGTGTTTAATGCATCGAATGAAGCACGTCTAGTTACTTTTCCTAAATTTTAAGGTTTTCCTTTTTAAAATTGATTATTAGAACACTATTCTCAAATCAGTTTTGTTTTTATTATGACACCAAATTAAATAAGTTAGAAAAGAACCCTGTTTACAATCGTGTTCTACACATTATAATTAAAACAAGAATCAATTTTTGTTAAAAAAAATTGGAACACTACTGTAAGAGCTTCGTTGTAGTGCTTTGCATTAAATAAAATTGAACAGATTAGAATCATGTTCTATGCATCAAATGAAACACGTCTAGTTACTTTTCAGAGATTTTTAATATTTTACTTTTCTAAAACTAATTAATAGAACACTATTCTGAAATCAGTTTGCTTTTATTATGACACCAAATTAAATAAGTTAGAAAAGAACCTTGTTTACAATCGTGTTCTACACATTATAATTAAAACGAGAACCAATTTTTGTTAAAATATCTTTTACAAAAAATTGGAACACTACTCTAAGAGCTTCGCTGTAGCGCATTACGTTAAAACAAAATTGAACAGATTAGAATCGTGTTTAATGCATCGAATGAAGCACGTCTAGTTACTTTTTCTAAATTTTTAAGGTTTTCCTTTTCTAAAATTGATTATTAGAACACTATTCTCAAATCAGTTTTGTTTTTATTATGACACCAAATTAAATAAGTTAGAAAAGAACCCTGTTTACAATCGTGTTCTACACATTATAATTAAAACGAGAACCAATTTTTGTTAAAATGTCTTTTACAAAAAATTGGAACACTACTCTAAAAGCTTCGCTGTAGCGCATTACGTTAAAACAAAATTGAACAGATTAGAATCGTGTTTAATGCATCAAATGAAACACGTCTAGTTACTTTTCTGATATTTTAAATATTTTTCTTTTCTAAAATTAATTAATAGAACACTATTCTGAAATCAGTTTTGTTTTTATTATGACACCAAATTAAATAAGTTAAAAAAGAACCCTGTTTACAATCGTGTTCTACACATTATAATTAAAACAAGAATCAATTTTTGTTACAATATCTTTTACAAAAATTGGAACACTACTGTAAGAGCTTCGTTGTAGTGCTTTGCATTAAATAAAATTGAACAGATTAGAATCATGTTCTATGCATCAAATGAAACACGTCTAGTTACTTTTCAGAGATTTTTAATATTTTACTTTTCTAAAACTAATTAATAGAACACTATTCTGAAATCAGTTTGCTTTTATTATGACACCAAATTAAATAAGTTAGAAAAGAACCCTGTTTACAATCGTGTTCTACACATTATAATTAAAACGAGAACCAATTTTTGTTAAAATATCTTTTACAAAAAATTGCAACACTACTCTAAGAGCTTTTCTGTAGCGCTTTGCGTTAAAACAAAATTGAACAGATTAGAATCGTGTTTAATGCATCGAATGAAGCACGTCTAGTTACTTTTCTAAATTTTTAAGGTTTTCCTTTTCTAAAATTGATTATTAGAACACTATTCTGAAATCAGTTTTGTTTTTATTATGACACCAAATTAAATATGTTAGAAAAGAACCCTGTTTACAATTGTGTTCTACACATTATGATTAAAACGAGAATCAATTTTTGTTACAATATCTTTTATAAAAAAATTGGAACACTACTCAAAGAGCTTCGCTGTAGCGTTTTGCGTTAAAACAACATTGAACAGATTAGAATAATGTTTTATGCATCAAATGAAACACGTCTAGTTACTTTTAGAGATTGTTAATATTTTTCTTTTTAAAATTAATTAATAGAACACTATTCTGAAATCAGTTTTGTTTTATTATGACACCAAATTAAATATGTTAGAAAAGAACCCTGTTTACAATCGTGTTCTACACATTATAATTAAAACGAGAATCAATTTTTGTTACAATATGTTTTACAAAAAATTGGAACACTACTCAAAGAGCTTCGCTGTAGCGTTTTGCGTTAAAACAACATTGAACAGATTAGAATAATGTTTTATGCATCAAATGAAACACGTCTAGTTACTTTTCAGAGATTTTTAATATTTTACTTTTCTAAAACTAATTAATAGAACACTATTCTGAAATCAGTTTGCTTTTATTATGACACCAAATTAAATAAGTTAGAAAAGAACCTTGTTTACAATCGTGTTCTACACATTATAATTAAAACAAGAATCAATTTTTGTTAAAAAAAAATTGGAACACTACTGTAAGAGCTTCGTTGTAGTGCTTTGCATTAAATAAAATTGAACAGATTAGAATCATGTTCTATGCATCAAATGAAACACGTCTAGTTACTTTTCAGAGATTTTTAATATTTTACTTTTCTAAAACTAATTAATAGAACACTATTCTGAAATCAGTTTGCTTTTATTATGACACCAAATTAAATAAGTTAGAAAAGAACCTTGTTTACAATCGTGTTCTACACATTATAATTAAAACGAGAACCAATTTTGTTAAAATATCTTTTACAAAAAAATTGGAACACTACTCTAAGAGCTTCGCTGTAGCGCATTACGTTAAAACAAAATTGAACAGATTAGAATCGTGTTTAATGCATCAAATGAAACACGTCTAGTTACTTTTCTGATATTTTAATATTTTTCTTTTCTAAAATTAATTAATAGAACACTATTCTGAAATCAGTTTTGTTTTTATTATGACACCAAATTAAATAAGTTAAAAAAGAACCCTGTTTACAATCGTGTTCTACACATTATAATTAAAACAAGAATCAATTTTGTTAAAAAAATTGGAACACTACTGTAAGAGCTTCGTTGTAGTGCTTTGCATTAAATAAAATTGAACAGATTAGAATCATGTTCTATGCATCAAATGAAACACGTCTAGTTACTTTTCAGAGATTTTAATATTTTACTTTTCTAAAACTAATTAATAGAACACTATTCTGAAATCAGTTTGCTTTTATTATGACACCAAATTAAATAAGTTAGAAAAGAACCTTGTTTACAATCGTGTTCTACACATTATAATTAAAACGAGAACCAATTTTTGTTAAAATATCTTTTACAAAAAAATTGGAACACTACTCTAAGAGCTTCGCTGTAGCGCATTACGTTAAAACAAAATTGAACAGATTAGAATCGTGTTTAATGCATCAAATGAAACACGTCTAGTTACTTTTCAGAGATTTTTAATATTTTACTTTTCTAAAACTAATTAATAGAACACTATTCTGAAATCAGTTTGCTTTTATTATGACACCAAATTAAATAAGTTAGAAAAGAACCTTGTTTACAATCGTGTTCTACACATTATAATTAAAACAAGAATCAATTTTTGTTAAAAAAAAATTGGAACACTACTGTAAGAGCTTCGTTGTAGTGCTTTGCATTAAATAAAATTGAACAGATTAGAATCATGTTCTATGCATCAAATGAAACACGTCTAGTTACTTGTCAGAGATTTTTAATACTTTACTTTTCTAAAACTAATTAATAGAACACTATTCTGAAATCAGTTTGCTTTTATTATGACACCAAATTAAATAAGTTAGAAAAGAACCTTGTTTACAATCGTGTTCTACACATTATAATTAAAACGAGAACCAATTTTTGTTAAAATATCTTTTACAAAAAAATTGGAACACTACTCTAAGAGCTTCGCTGTAGCGCATTACGTTAAAACAAAATTGAACAGATTAGAATCGTGTTTAATGCATCAAATGAAACACGTCTAGTTACTTTTCTGATATTTTTAATATTTTTCTTTTCTAAAATTAATTAATAGAACACTATTCTGAAATCAGTTTTGTTTTTATTATGACACCAAATTAAATAAGTTAAAAAAGAACCCTGTTTACAATCGTGTTCTACACATTATAATTAAAACAAGAATCAATTTTTGTTACAATATCTTTTACAAAAAAATTGGAACACTACTGTAAGAGCTTCGTTGAAGTGCTTTGCATTAAATAAAATTAAACAGATTAGAACCATGTTCTATGCATCAAATGAAACACGTCTAGTTACTTTTCAGAGATTTTTAATATTTTACTTTTCTAAAACTAATTAATAGAACACTATTCTGAAATCAGTTTGCTTTTATTATGACACCAAATTAAATAAGTTAGAAAAGAACCCTGTTTACAATCGTATTCTACACATTATAATTAAAACGAGAACCAATTTTTGTTAAAATATCTCTTACAAAAAAATTGGAACACTACTCTAAGAGCTTTTCTGTAGCGCTTTGCGTTAAAACAAAATTGAACAGATTAGAATCGTGTTTAATGCATCGAATGAAGCACGTCTAGTTACTTTTCTTAAATTTTTAAGGTTTTCCTTTTCTAAAATTGATTATTAGAACACTATTCTCAAATCAGTTTTGTTTTTATTATGACACCAAATTAAATAAGTTAGAAAAGAACCCTGTTTACAATCGTGTTCTACACATTATAATTAAAACAAGAATCAATTTTTGTTAAAAAAAATTGGAACACTACTGTAAGAGCTTCGTTGTAGTGCTTTGCATTAAATAAAATTGAACAGATTAGAATCATGTTCTATGCATCAAATGAAACACGTCTAGTTACTTTTCAGAGATTTTTAATATTTTACTTTTCTAAAACTAATTAATAGAACACTATTCTGAAATCAGTTTGCTTTTATTATGACACCAAATTAAATAAGTTAGAAAAGAACCTTGTTTACAATCGTGTTCTACACATTATAATTAAAACGAGAACCAATTTTTGTTAAATATCTTTTACAAAAAATTGGAACACTACTCTAAGAGCTTCGCTGTAGCGCATTACGTTAAAACAAAATTGAACAGATTAGAATCGTGTTTAATGCATCAAATGAAACACGTCTGTTACTTTTCTGATATTTTAATATTTTTCTTTTCTAAAATTAATTAATAGAACACTATTCTGAAATCAGTTTTGTTTTTATTATGACACCAAATTAAATAAGTTAAAAAGAACCCTGTTTACAATCGTGTTCTACACATTATAATTAAAACAAGAATCAATTTTTGTTACAATATCTTTTACAATAAAATTGGAACACTACTGTAAGAGCTTCGTTGTAGTGCTTTGCATTAAATAAAATTGAACAGATTAGAATCATGTTCTATGCATCAAATGAAACACGTCTAGTTACTTTTCAGAGATTTTTAATATTTTACTTTTCTAAAACTAATTAATAGAACACTATTCTGAAATCAGTTTGCTTTTATTATGACACCAAATTAAATAAGTTAGAAAAGAACCCTGTTTACAATCGTGTTCTACACATTATAATTAAAACGAGAACCAATTTTTGTTAAAATATCTTTTACAAAAAAATTGGAACACTACTCTAAGAGCTTTTCTGTAGCGCTTTGCGTTAAAACAAAATTGAACAGATTAGAATCGTGTTTAATGCATCGAATGAAGCACGTCTAGTTACTTTTCCTAAATTTTTAAGGTTTTCCTTTTTAAAATTGATTATTAGAACACTATTCTCAAATCAGTTTTGTTTTTATTATGACACCAAATTAAATAAGTTAGAAAAGAACCCTGTTTACAATCGTGTTCTACACATTATAATTAAAACAAGAATCAATTTTTGTTAAAAAAAAATTGGAACACTACTGTAAGAGCTTCGTTGTAGTGCTTTGCATTAAATAAAATTGAACAGATTAGAATCATGTTCTATGCATCAAATGAAACACGTCTAGTTACTTTTCAGAGATTTTTAATATTTTACTTTTCTAAAACTAATTAATAGAACACTATTCTGAAATCAGTTTGCTTTTATTATGACACCAAATTAAATAAGTTAGAAAAGAACCTTGTTTACAATCGTGTTCTACACATTATAATTAAAACGAGAACCAATTTTTGTTAAAATATCTTTTACAAAAAAATTGGAACACTACTCTAAGAGCTTCGCTGTAGCGCATTACGTTAAAACAAAATTGAACAGATTAGAATCGTGTTTAATGCATCGAATGAAGCACGTCTAGTTACTTTTTCTAAATTTTTAAGGTTTTCCTTTTCTAAAATTGATTATTAGAACACTATTCTCAAATCAGTTTTGTTTTTATTATGACACCAAATTAAATAAGTTAGAAAAGAACCCTGTTTACAATCGTGTTCTACACATTATAATTAAAACGAGAACCAATTTTTGTTAAAATGTCTTTTACAAAAAAAATTGGAACACTACTCTAAAAGCTTCGCTGTAGCGCATTACGTTAAAACAAAATTGAACAGATTAGAATCGTGTTTAATGCATCAAATGAAACACGTCTAGTTACTTTTCTGATATTTTAAATATTTTTCTTTTCTAAAATTAATTAATAGAACACTATTCTGAAATCAGTTTGTTTTTATTATGACACCAAATTAAATAAGTTAAAAAAGAACCCTGTTTACAATCGTGTTCTACACATTATAATTAAAACAAGAATCAATTTTTGTTACAATATCTTTTACAAAAAAATTGGAACACTACTGTAAGAGCTTCGTTGTAGTGCTTTGCATTAAATAAAATTGAACAGATTAGAATCATGTTCTATGCATCAAATGAAACACGTCTAGTTACTTTTCAGAGATTTTTAATATTTTACTTTTCTAAAACTAATTAATAGAACACTATTCTGAAATCAGTTTGCTTTTATTATGACACCAAATTAAATAAGTTAGAAAAGAACCCTGTTTACAATCGTGTTCTACACATTATAATTAAAACGAGAACCAATTTTTGTTAAAATATCTTTTACAAAAAAATTGGAACACTACTCTAAGAGCTTTTCTGTAGCGCTTTGCGTTAAAACAAAATTGAACAGATTAGAATCGTGTTTAATGCATCAAATGAAACACGTCTAGTTACTTTTTCAAATTTTTAATATTTTTCTTTTCTAAAATTAATTAATAGAACACTATTCTGAAATCAGTTTTGTTTTTATTATGACACCAAATTAAATAAGTTAGAAAAGAACCCTGTTTACAATCGTGTTCTACACATTATAATTAAAACGAGAATCAATTTTTGTTACAATATCTTTTACAAAAAATTGGAACACTACTCTAAGAGCTTCGCTGTAGCGCTTTGCGTTAAAACAAAATTGAACAGATTAGAATCATGTTTTATGCATCAAATGAAACACGTCTAGTTACTTTTTAGAGATTTTTAATATTTTCTTTTCTAAAATTAATTAATAGAACACTATTCTGAAATCAGTTTTGTTTTTATTATGACACCAAATTAAATAAGTTAGAAAAGAACCCTGTTTACAATCGTGTTCTACACATTATAATTAAAACGAGAATCAATTTTTGTTACAATATCTTTTACAAAAAAATTGGAACACTACTCTAAGAGCTTCGCTGTAGCGCTTTGCGTTAAAACAAAATTGAACAGATTAGAATCGTGTTTAATGCATCAAATGAAACACGTCTAGTTACTTTTCAGATATTTTAAATATTTTTCTTTTCTAAAATTAATTAATAGAACACTATTCTGAAATCAGTTTTGTTTTTATTATGACACCAAATTAAATAAGTTAAAAAAGAACCCTGTTTACAATCGTGTTCTACACATTATAATTAAAACAAGAATCAATTTTTGTTACAATATCTTTTACAAAAAAATTGGAACACTACTGTAAGAGCTTCGTTGTAGTGCTTTGCATTAAATAAAATTGAACAGATTAGAATCATGTTCTATGCATCAAATGAAACACGTCTAGTTACTTTTCAGAGATTTTTAATATTTTACTTTTCTAAAACTAATTAATAGAACACTATTCTGAAATCAGTTTGCTTTTATTATGACACCAAATTAAATAAGTTAGAAAAGAACCCTGTTTACAATCGTGTTCTACACATTATAATTAAAACGAGAACCAATTTTTGTTAAAATATCTTTTACAAAAAAATTGGAACACTACTCTAAGAGCTTTTCTGTAGCGCTTTGCGTTAAAACAAAATTGAACAGATTAGAATCGTGTTTAATGCATCGAATGAAGCACGTCTAGTTACTTTTCCTAAATTTTTAAGGTTTTCCTTTTCTAAAATTGATTATTAGAACACTATTCTCAAATCAGTTTTGTTTTTATTATGACACCAAATTAAATAAGTTAGAAAAGAACCCTGTTTACAATCGTGTTCTACACATTATAATTAAAACGAGAACCAATTTTTGTTAAAATATCTTTACAAAAAAATTGGAACACTACTCTAAGAGCTTTTCTGTAGCGCTTTGCGTTAAAACAAAATTGAACAGATTAGAATCGTGTTTAATGCATCGAATGAAGCACGTCTAGTTGCTTTTCCTAAATTTTTAAGGTTTTCCTTTTCTAAAATTGATTATTAGAACACTATTCTCAAATCAGTTTTGTTTTTATTATGACACCAAATTAAATAAGTTAGAAAAGAACCCTGTTTACAATCGTGTTCTACACATTATAATTAAAACGAGAACCAATTTTTGTTAAAATATCTTTTACAAAAAAATTGGAACACTACTCTAAGAGCTTTTCTGTAGCGCTTTGCGTTAAAACAAAATTGAACAGATTAGAATCGTGTTTAATGCATCGAATGAAGCACGTCTAGTTACTTTTCCTAAATTTTTAAGGTTTTCCTTTTTAAAATTGATTATTAGAACACTATTCTCAAATCAGTTTTGTTTTTATTATGACACCAAATTAAATAAGTTAGAAAAGAACCCTGTTTACAATCGTGTTCTACACATTATAATTAAAACAAGAATCAATTTTTGTTAAAAAAAAATTGGAACACTACTGTAAGAGCTTCGTTGTAGTGCTTTGCATTAAATAAAATTGAACAGATTAGAATCATGTTCTATGCATCAAATGAAACACGTCTAGTTACTTTTCAGAGATTTTTAATATTTTACTTTTCTAAAACTAATTAATAGAACACTATTCTGAAATCAGTTTGCTTTTATTATGACACCAAATTAAATAAGTTAGAAAAGAACCTTGTTTACAATCGTGTTCTACACATTATAATTAAAACGAGAACCAATTTTTGTTAAAATATCTTTTACAAAAAAATTGGAACACTACTCTAAGAGCTTCGCTGTAGCGCATTACGTTAAAACAAAATTGAACAGATTAGAATCGTGTTTAATGCATCGAATGAAGCACGTCTAGTTACTTTTTCTAAATTTTTAAGGTTTTCCTTTTCTAAAATTGATTATTAGAACACTATTCTCAAATCAGTTTTGTTTTTATTATGACACCAAATTAAATAAGTTAGAAAAGAACCCTGTTTACAATCGTGTTCTACACATTATAATTAAAACGAGAACCAATTTTTGTTAAAATGTCTTTTACAAAAAAATTGGAACACTACTCTAAAAGCTTCGCTGTAGCGCATTACGTTAAAACAAAATTGAACAGATTAGAATCGTGTTTAATGCATCAAATGAAACACGTCTAGTTACTTTTCTGATATTTTAAATATTTTTCTTTTCTAAAATTAATTAATAGAACACTATTCTGAAATCAGTTTTGTTTTTATTATGACACCAAATTAAATAAGTTAAAAAAGAACCCTGTTTACAATCGTGTTCTACACATTATAATTAAAACAAGAATCAATTTTTGTTACAATATCTTTTACAAAAAAATTGGAACACTACTGTAAGAGCTTCGTTGTAGTGCTTTGCATTAAATAAAATTGAACAGATTAGAATCATGTTCTATGCATCAAATGAAACACGTCTAGTTACTTTTCAGAGATTTTTAATATTTTACTTTTCTAAAACTAATTAATAGAACACTATTCTGAAATCAGTTTGCTTTTATTATGACACCAAATTAAATAAGTTAGAAAAGAACCCTGTTTACAATCGTGTTCTACACATTATAATTAAAACGAGAACCAATTTTTGTTAAAATATCTTTTACTAAAAAATTGCAACACTACTCTAAGAGCTTTTCTGTAGCGCTTTGCGTTAAAACAAAATTGAACAGATTAGAATCGTGTTTAATGCATCGAATGAAGCACGTCTAGTTACTTTTTCTAAATTTTTAAGGTTTTCCTTTTCTAAAATTGATTATTAGAACACTATTCTGAAATCAGTTTTGTTTTTATTATGACACCAAATTAAATATGTTAGAAAAGAACCCTGTTTACAATTGTGTTCTACACATTATGATTAAAACGAGAATCAATTTTTGTTACAATATCTTTATAAAAAAATTGGAACACTACTCAAAGAGCTTCGCTGTAGCGTTTTGCGTTAAAACAACATTGAACAGATTAGAATAATGTTTTATGCATCAAATGAAACACGTCTAGTTACTTTTAGAGATTGTTAATATTTTTCTTTTTTAAAATTAATTAATAGAACACTATTCTGAAATCAGTTTTGTTTTTATTATGACACCAAATTAAATAAGTTAGAAAAGAACCCTGTTTACAATCGTGTTCTACACATTATAATTAAAACGAGAATCAATTTTTGTTACAATATGTTTTACAAAAAAATTGGAACACTACTCAAAGAGCTTCGCTGTAGCGTTTGCGTTAAAACAACATTGAACAGATTAGAATCGTGTTTAATGCATCAAATGAAACACGTCTAGTTACTTTTCTGATATTTTAAATATTTTTCTTTTCTAAAATTAATTAATAGAACACTATTCTGAAATCAGTTTTGTTTTTATTATGACACCAAATTAAATAAGTTAAAAAGAACCCTGTTTACAATCGTGTTCTACACATTATAATTAAAACAAGAATCAATTTTTGTTACAATATCTTTTACAAAAAAATTGGAACACTACTGTAAGAGCTTCGTTGTAGTGCTTTGCATTAAATAAAATTGAACAGATTAGAATCATGTTCTATGCATCAAATGAAACACGTCTAGTTACTTTTCAGAGATTTTTAATATTTTACTTTTCTAAAACTAATTAATAGAACACTATTCTGAAATCAGTTTGCTTTTATTATGACACCAAATTAAATAAGTTAGAAAAGAACCCTGTTTACAATCGTGTTCTACACATTATAATTAAAACGAGAACCAATTTTTGTTAAAATATCTTTTACAAAAAATTGCAACACTACTCTAAGAGCTTTTCTGTAGCGCTTTGCGTTAAAACAAAATTGAACAGATTAGAATCGTGTTTAATGCATCGAATGAAGCACGTCTAGTTACTTTTCCTAAATTTTAAGGTTTTCCTTTTCTAAAATTGATTATTAGAACACTATTCTCAAATCAGTTTTGTTTTTATTATGACACCAAATTAAATAAGTTAGAAAAGAACCCTGTTTACAATCGTGTTCTACACATTATAATTAAAACGAGAACCAATTTTTGTTAAAATATCTTTTACAAAAAAATTGGAACACTACTCTAAGAGCTTTTCTGTAGCGCTTGCGTTAAAACAAAATTGAACAGATTAGAATCGTGTTTAATGCATCGAATGAAGCACGTCTAGTTGCTTTTCCTAAATTTTAAGGTTTTCCTTTTCTAAAATTGATTATTAGAACACTATTCTCAAATCAATTTTGTTTTTATTATGACACCAAATTAAATAAGTTAGAAAAGAACCCTGTTTACAATCGTGTTCTACACATTATAATTAAAACGAGAACCAATTTTTGTTAAAATATCTTTTACAAAAAATTGGAACACTACTCTAAGAGTTTTTCTGTAGCGCTTTGCGTTAAAACAAAATTGAACAGATTAGAATCGTGTTTAATGCATCGAATGAAGCACGTCTAGTTACTTTTCCTAAATTTTAAGGTTTTCCTTTTCTAAAATTGATTATTAGAACACTATTCTCAAATCAGTTTTGTTTTATTATGACACCAAATTAAATAAGTTAGAAAAGAACCCTGTTTACAATCGTGTTCTACACATTATAATTAAAACGAGAACCAATTTTTGTTAAAATGTCTTTTACAAAAAAATTGGAACACTACTCTAAAAGCTTTTCTGTAGCGCTTTGCGTTAAAACAAAATTGAACAGATTAGAATCGTGTTTAATGCATCGAATGAAGCACGTCTAGTTACTTTTCCTAAATTTTTAAGGTTTTCCTTTTCTAAAATTGATTATTAGAACACTATTCTCAAATCAGTTTTGTTTTTATTATGGCACCAAATTAAATAAGTTAGAAAAGAACCCTGTTTACAATCGTGTTCTACACATTATAATTAAAACGAGAATCTATTTTTGTTAAAATATCTTTTATAAAAAAATTGGAACACTACTCTAAGAGCTTCGCTGTAGCACTTTGCGTTAAAACAAAATTGAACAGATTAGAATCGTGTTTAATGCATCAAATGAAGCACGTCTAGTTACTTTTCTTAGACTTTTAAAGTTTTCTATTTCTAAAATTGATTAATAGAACACTATTCTGAAATCAGTTTGCTTTTATTGTGACCCTAAATTAATTAAATTAGAAAAGAATCCTATTTACAATCGTGATCTAGGCATCATAATGAGTAAAGATAAATAAATGAGAAAAGAACCCTGTTTAGAATCTTGTTCCACGCATCATAACAAATCATAACACTACCATAAGAAATTTGCTGTACGGCATTGCTTTAAAACGAATTTGAACAGATTAGAATAGAACCGTGTTAGAATCGTGATCTATGCATCAAATGAATTTCGTCTAGTTACTTTTCTTAGACGTTTAAATTTTTCTTTTTTGAAATTGATCAATGGAACATTATTCTGAAATCAATTTTGCTTTTAATGTAATTCCAAATTAAATAATTGAGAAAAGAACCTTATTTAAAATCTTGTTCTACTTATCTTAACAAATTAGAAATCAATTTCTGTAACAATTACTTTTCCCACACATTCATGCCTTAATGAAATGTTGTTTCAACACTGCTCTAAGAACTTTGCTGTACTGCTTTCGATTGAACAAATTAGAATAGAACCGTGTTAGAATCGTGTTCTATGCATCAAATGAAGCTTGTCTGGTTACTTTTCTTAGACTTTTAAAGTTTTTTTTCCGAAATTAATCAATAGAACACAATTCTGAAATCAATTTTACTTTCATTGTGACCCCAAATTATATAAATGAGAAAAAACCCAAGTTATAATCTTGTTCTACGTATTATAACAAATTAGAAATCAATTTCTGTAACAATTTGTTAAAACAAAATTGGAACACTACTCTAAGAGCTTCGCTGTACCTGCTTTGCAGTAACAACTAATTGAACAAATTAGGATAGAACTGTGTTAGAATCGTCCTTAATGCATGTAGTAAATGAAGCACGTCTAGTTATTTTTCTTAGAGATCGACATCGTAACTATTAAAACTTTTTCTTTTCAAAATTGATTAATAGAACACTATTCTGAAATTAGTTTTGTTTTTATTGTGGCACCAAATTAAATAATTTAGAATCGTTTTCTACGCATTATATTTAAAATGGGAATCAATTTTTTTTAAATATCTTTCACAAAAAATTAGAACACTACTCTAAGAGGTTCGCTGTACCAGCTTTGCAGTAACAGCAAATTGAACAGATTATAATAGAACTGTGCTTAGCGCATATAGTAAATGAAGCCGGTCTAGTCATTTTTCTTAGATGACGACACCGTAACAATTAAAAACTTTTCCTTTTTGGAAATTAATTAATAGAACACTATTCTAAAATCAATTTTGCTTTTGCGACACAAATTAAATAAATTAGGAAATAACCGTGTTTAGAGTCGAGTTTTACGCATCATAACAAATTAGAAGTCAATCCCCCTTTACCCTGATTAGGTTGTCGTCAAAAAAACAATAGACACACTACTATAAGAGTTCACTGTTCTCTCTTTGCATCAAATCGAAATTGAACAGTTTAGTTAGAATCGTGTTCTATGCATCAACATTAAGTTAGAAATAAATTTTTAAGCATAGTTTTTGAACGTGTTTTTAGAATCGTGTTCCACCCATGTCGATTTAGTTAAAAACAATTTGTGTTAATTTTAAAAATCATTAATTTACTTCTTTAGATTTCCCGATAGATAAACCTCTATAAAGAGTATAAAGTTGTGTGATTTGTAGTATAGAATATCGTTTTCAAGCTTGGAATCGTGTTCTACCCGTGAAGAACAATTTCTGTAAACGAGTTAAAAATTAATTTTCCTTCTCAAATAGTATAAAGCTGTGTGATTTGAATCACAGATATGATTTTTAAACTTGTATTTAGAATCGTGTTCTACTTATGAAAAATAAGTTATAAACAATTTCTGTATATTTTAAGAATGAAAAATCCATTTCTCTATGTTCTTCCCTGGATATTAAGTTGAAAACCATTCCCTCCGAATAGCATAAAGTTATGTGATCGTTAAACGTGTTCTATCCACTAGGATTTAGTTAGAAACAATTCCTGTAAATTTCAAAAACGACTAGCATAAACAAAAAAAAAATACGTTTTTTAAATTTGTGTTTAGAATCGTGTTCTACATATGAAGATTAAACTGTAAACAATTTCTGCAAGTTTCGCAAATCAAAAATTTATTTTTCTAGTTTTAGCAACAAATTTCTTTAAATGGAATCAAGTTATGTCATTTGATGCATAAAATACGTTTTTTATACGTATGTGAGAATTGTGTTCCACTCATGAACGTTAAATTAGAAACATAAGTTTTACATCAAAAATTTATGTCTCTAGTTTTCACGACAAACAAACTTACCCAAATAGCACAAAATTAAGTGATTTGATGCATAAAATGCGTTTTTCATACGTCGGTTAGAATCGTGTGCTACCCATAAAATTTCTGTGAACTTCACAAATCAAACATTTTTGGGACCAATTAATTTTCTCAATCTTATGCGATTTGTTGCATAAACTACGTTTTTCAAATTTTTGTTTAGAATCGTGTTCTATTTTTGAAGATTAAGTTGGAATCAATTTCGAACTGTTGCAAACTGTGTTTTGATAACCACCATTAGTTCACTGCTTTACTAACTTAAATTTCAAAACTGTAAATTATCGCATAGCTCTTATCGTGTTACTGATGAATTCAGATTTTTACAATTTTACTGTCAATATGTGGCAATGTTCCACGAGGTGGCAGCACTACTATCTTGTATTGTTATTGTGTGGCTAATTCTGTTGAGTGGGTTGGCTAAAATTTGTCTTTGCCAATTAAAAACCATCTTGCAATAATGTATCAAGTGTCGTTAGATTTCTGTTTAGAATGGTGTTCTCCAGTTTAGAATAGTGTTCTCTATATCAAAATTAAATCAAAAATGAATATTTATGTAGATTAGAAATTTATTTTTGCCACAAATAAACTTCGGGTGGTATTCAAAAGTTTGTATAGATTAATATATGGCAATGTTCCATGAAGTGGCACCATCTATTATCGCTTATTGTTATTGTGTGCATAATTCTCTTGAGTGTGGTTGGATAGAAATTTTTCTTTACGAATTAAAAACCATCTTGCATTAATGTATTACGAGTCGTTAGTTTTCTGCTTAGAAAGGTGTTCGTTTAGAATAGTGTTCTCTATAGTAAAATTAAGTCAGAAATGAATATTTACGAAAATTTTGTTACGAAGTGTGGATTAATACATGGTAATCTTCAATGAGGGGCGACACCGACTATCGCTTATTTTTATTGAGTGGGGTTTGATGAATTTTTCTTTAGATTAACATGCATTACATTAATGGATCACTTGTCGTTAGTTTTCTGTTTAGAATTGTGTACTCCAGTGTAGAATGGTGTTCTTCGTATCAAAATTAAGACAGAAATAAATTTTCATGAAAACAAAAAATTAATTTTCTTGCCACTCTGGTGGTATCCAAAAACTTACCTAAGTTGTAAACTCTATTATTACACACTTTTCTAACTTTTCCTTTCTTATTGTAATGGAAAATTATTGTTGAATTTTGTGATGAGTTATTACAAAATTGCCGCAATTCGATGTGCGGAACATCATTCTGAACGGTGGGTGTTTAGAATAGTGTTCTAGGCTCAAAATTGAATTAAAATTTGTTTTGAATATTGTTCTGCGTAAAAGAATTTTTGCGTCATCAACTTTATGTAATTAGATGCACGCAATATTTTTATAATCTACAAAAATTAGTATGTAGAACTCGACTTTAGAAACTGTTTTTTCTTTCTTTTTTTTTGACGGGATTTGTCGTCAATAGTAAGAATTCAAAGTCTTTTTACTGCTTAACCCAATTCACAAGTGAAAGTGTGTTCTACTCATCGGGCTCTAATCGAGCTTGAGAGAGTGCTGTGGGAGGTATCTTGCTTCAATAGAACAAAAACAGAGAGCGTATTTCTATCCCATTTTATATGTGCTTGATAGTAAACTTAATGTTGAAAAAATTACATCCAACTTTCAATTAAGTCTTTAAAATGACTGAGCTTAGCGTACAAAATTGGATACTTTCCAGTGCACGGTTGAAGACCTGTTGATACCACCCCTACTTGCTTACCATTAACAACGACCGGTCCACCAGAGTCGTTCTAAAACGAACAAGACCATCAAAGAACACAAAAACACTAACTACTCACCGCGCATCCGCTTTCTCCTTCCTCACCCCCGAAGCAAATCATGGTCTCAGGATTGAACGCCCAAAGGTAAGCGTCCCCACATCTTTGTTCGCTCGTCTTGGTAACCAAAAGTTTCTGCAGTTGTTCTGGAAGCACGTGGCTTCCACTGTTCGACGTCGACCCCCAACCGGTTAAATAACCTACCGTGTTATCTGAAACCTCGACGGAAGAGATTTCTACTGGTCTTACTTTGTCGCTTAGCTGCAACGCTGACGCCAAAGTAAGGACGCCGACGTCGTTGCTAAACAAGCCGTTATTGTAATCGGGGTGTTCGATTTTGTCTTTTAAAGTGACCAACTGGCCACCTTGTTCGCGCAACGAGCTTCCAGCTCGTACTTTTAACTCGTCCAGTTGGTAACTAAAAAAGAACTAAGATAAATTAAGCTCGAGTTTTCATTTTGGAAAAGTCACTATTTGGTGCAATGGGCGGCCGTCAACACCTTGGTGGGGCTGAGTATGGATCCTCCGCACAAGTGTTTTCCTTGATGCTCAATCGAAACTGTGTAAGGGAATTCTTCGATGCTTGCGTTTTGGCCACCAACTATGCGGTAACCGTGTGCTGAAAGGAGTGTAATGAGTGATGGTATTCAAAAGCTGGAAACTCACCAGCAGAAATTGCTAAGATGAAACATGCGAAACGTAACATTTTGATAACTGTTTCGAGGTGGTTCGAGTACAAGTTTATTAAGGTCGCTTGATCCGATTACGTCAATTTGATTAGATTTAATTTTTAAGTGGTTTAAGATTAAGCTAGGAATTTGCTTAGAAACAAGTAGTTTTTAGAAATTTCGATCTTACTGATTGTTTGATATTGCGAGGCCCTAATTTTAGGTTTTTTGATAGCTAGTTTGTTAGTTGTGACTGACAATTTAAATAATGTCAGTCAACGGTGAACAATTTTTAATCATATTAAACTACATTTGTATTGTATATTCATATGTCTGCTGTTAAATGTCAGTCACACTTTGTTTATTACGGCCGGTTGAAGCGACTACGTAAATTTGATTAGATTTAGTTTTAAGTGGTTTAAGATTAAGCTAGGAACTTACTTAGAAACGAGCAGTTTTTAGAAATTTCGATCTTTTCATTATTTGTATTACAATGGCCTATTTTTAGGTTTTTGATACCTAGTTTGTTAGTTGTGACTGACAATTTAAATAACGTCAGTCACGGTGAACAATTTTCAATCATTCAAATTATTAAACCACATTTGTATATTATATTCATATGCCTGCTGTTAAATGCTGTTGATAATGTCAGTCACGCTTACCGTATTAAAAATTATGAAAGGTAGACATACACTAAAAAATGTAGGCATTGCTAGAAAATGCTACAAAAAAATGTAAGACTTCAGTACAAGATTTAGTTACAATAACTGTCAACAGAGCACAAAATGAATAAACAGATTGTTTGAAAAAGAACCAACTGATTATTGTCAAAGTTTGACTACTTGACAATCTATGAAAAAATTAATATTTTGACTATCTGGTATATGGATTTATTTAAACAACTTACCTACATAAGACTATTTAGATGTAGTACGTGTCATGCAAGAAATGTTATCAAAAAGAATCTGTGGGGTGCTATAAATGTAAACTATACTGAAATTATTGTCAAAGTTTGACTGCTGAGTTAGACTCAGACAATTTCATTATGGTTGAATTTTGACTGAGTACATTCACTAAAGTCTTCAAGTCTTGCATAATGGAAATTGTTTTTCACTATCACCAATTGAGCAGTTGTACGAAAGTGACTTACACTGTAAAGTTAGTTTTCAGAATGTTGATGCTACAACTAACAAAACTGAATGTAAAGGTTGTTAACAAATCGTTACGCACTTTAATAAACGGTCAAACTGTCCACAATAAAACCCTCAGTTGTACCAACAATGACTGACGTTCTTAAAATTCTATTCTGAAATAATAAATAATTTGATGAATTGAATGAATGAGTAGGGACTGACGCAGTAAAAGGTAGAAATTTTATGTATATGTTCCAGTTTCGTTTTGCTCTAGATTCGGGATCTTTCATGATTTTGGGTTTAATAAATTCGTGCTACGAACAACAGTACTGGAAGTAAAGATCGCAAAAAACTGTTATTCACTTTAACAGACTGACAGGCTTTGTAGAATGAAATGACTGACATTCTTAAACCACTCTGACCACTAGAATTGGATGTAATGGTCGTTAATTAATAGTTTTTGGTGGTGATACAGTAAAACGTACGAGGAAAGTTTCAGTTTTGTTCTGGTCTAGATTCAAAATCTTGTATGATTTGGTAAAATATTGAACAAAAATTGTTTGTGCCAAATTTGTCTTAATTTAATGTACTGGTGCTAAGAATAACAGAACAGGAAGTAAAAGTCGCTTAAAAATTGCTATTCCTTTAACACACTAATAAGCTCTGTAGAATGAAATGGTCGGTTGTACCCATATGACTGACGTTTATAAGACACTTTTTTTGGATTTAAGGAATTGATGCTAAGAATAACAGAACTGGTAGTAACGATCTCCTAATTATTCTTATTCATTTTAATCAACTAACAAGTTCGGTACAATCAAAAGGTCAGTCAAACCCATATCACTGACCTTCCTAAGATACTCTTCAGAGAGTTGATGTTGTGATCACCAGAACTGGAAGTAATGGTCGTTAAAAGACAGTTTTGGATTTTGATGAATTGAATTAATAAATGAGTAGAGACTGACACAGTAAATCGTACGATTTCATGTATACATTAAAGTTTAAGTTTTGTTCAGCTCTAGATTTAAAATTCTATATGATTTGTTAAAATATAAAACAAAAGTTGCTTGCGCCATTTTTTTTTCTATTAAAGGAATTGATGCTACGAATAACAGAACTGGAAGTAACGGTCTCCTAATTATTTTTTTTTTATTTTAATCAACTAACAAGCTCGGTACAATCGTAAGGTCAGTCGAACCCATATGACCGACCTTCCTAAAATACTCTTCAGAGAATTGAGGTTGTGATTACCAGAACTGGAAATAATGGTCGTTAAAAGACAGTTTTTGATTGTGATGAATTGAATTAATAAATTAGTAGAGACTGACACAGTAAATTGTACGATTTCATGTATACATTAAAGTTCAAGTTTTGTTTTGCTCTAGATTTAAAATCCTATATGATTTGTTAAAATATCGAACAAAAGTTGCTTGCGCCATTTTATTTTTTATTTACGGATTGATGCTACGAATAACAGAACTGGAAGTGAAGGTCACCTGAAATAAACTGACAAGCTCGTTAGGATGAAAAATTTGGTTGAACTTATATGACTGACGTTCTTAGGACTCTCTTCAAAGAGTTGATGTTGTGATCATCAGAACTGGAAGCAAACAGTTTTTGATTTTGAGGAATTAAATGAATGAACGAGTAGGCAGTGACACAGTAAAACGTACGATTTTATGTATACATTAAAGTTCAAGTTTTGTTCTGATCTAGATTCACGTTCCTACATGATTTGATAAAATATAGAACACAAATCGTTTCTCCCAATTTTTGTAGATTTTAGAATTGGTGCTACGAATAACAGAACTGCAAGTAGAGTCGCTTAAAAACTTCTTATTCACTTTAATGAACTGACAAGATTGGTAAAATAAAAAGGTCGGTTTTACTCATATGACTGACGTTCTTAAGAGACTTCTTTCGGATTTAAGGAATTGATGCTACGAATAACAGAACTTGAAGTAAAAGTTGCTTAAAAAATTGCTATTCCCTTTAACACACTAATAAGCTCTGTAGAATGAAATGGTCGGTTGTACCCATATGACTGACGTTTATAAGATACTTTTTTTGGATTTAAGGAATTGATGCTACGAATAACAGAACTGGAAGTGAAGGTCGCCTAAAATAAACTGACAAGCTCGTTAGGATGAAAAGTTTGGTTGAACTCATATGACTGACGTTTTTAGGACTCTCTTCAGAGAGT
Organism: Abscondita cerata; assembly: GCA_030710515.1. Taxonomy (NCBI): domain Eukaryota; kingdom Metazoa; phylum Arthropoda; class Insecta; order Coleoptera; family Lampyridae; genus Abscondita; species Abscondita cerata. The sequence continues at coordinate 319,420 of JALBCR010001076.1, forward strand.
TGATGTTATGATCATTGGAACTGGAAACCAACAGTTTTTGATTTTAAGGAATTAAATGAATGAACGAGTTGGCAGTGACACAGAAAAACATACAATTTTATGTATACATTAAAGTTCAAGTTTTGTTCTGATCTAGATTCACGATCCTACATGATTTGATAAAATATAGAACACAAATCGTTTCTCCCAATTTTTTGTAGATTTTAAGAATTGGTGCTACGAATAACAGAACTGGAAGTAAAAGTCGCTTAAAAACTTCTTATTCACTTTAATAAACTGACAAGATTGGTAGAATAAAAAGGTCAGTTTTACTCATATGACTGACGTTCTTAAGAGACTTCTTTCGGATTTAAGGAATTGATGCTACGAATAACAGAACTTGAAGTAAAAGTTGCTTAAAAAATTGGTATTCCCTTTAAAACACTAATAAGCTCTGTAGAATGAAATGGTCGGTTGTACCCATATGACTGACGTTTATAAGACACTTTTTTTGAATTTAAGGAATTGATGCTACGAATAACAGAACTGGAAGTGAAGGTCGCCTGAAATAAACTGACAAGCTCGTTAGGATGAAAAATTTGGTTAAACTCATATGACTGACGTTCTTAGGACTCTCTTCAAAGAGTTGATGTTGTGATCATCAGAACTGGAAGCAAACAGTTTTTGATTTTGAGGAATTAAATGAATGAACGAGATGGCAGTGACACAGTAAAACGTACGATTTTATGTATACATTAAAGTTTAACTTTTGTTCTGATCTAGATTCACGATCTTACATGATTTGATAAAATATAGAACACAAATCGTTTCTCCCAATTTTTTGTAGATTTTAAGAATTGGTGCTACGAATAACAGAACTGCAAGTAAGAGTCGCTTAAAAACTTCTTATTCACTTTAATAAACTGACAAGATTGGTAGAATAAAAAGGTCAGTTTTACTCATATGACTGACGTTCTTAAGAGACTTCTTTCGGATTTAAGGAATTGATGCTACGAATAACAGAACTGGAAGTGAAGGTCGCCTGAAATAAACTGACAAGCTCGTTAGGATGAAAAATTTGGTTGAACTCATATGACTGACGTTCTTAGGACTGTCTTCAAAGAGTTGATGTTGTGATCATCAGAACTGGAAGCAAACAGTTTTTGATTTTGAGGAATTAAATGAATGAACGAGATGGCAGTGACACAGTAAAACGTACGATTTTATGTATACTTTAAATTTCAAGTTTTGTTCTGATCTAGAATCACGGTCCTACATGATTCGATAAAATATAGAACACAGATTGCTTCTCTCAACTTTTTTAGATTTTAAGAATTCGTGCTACGAATAACAGAACGGGAAGTAAGGGTCACTTAAAAACTTCTTATTCACTTTAATAAACTGACAAGCTCAGTAGAATAAAAAGGTCGGTTTTACTCATATGACTGACGTTCTTAAGAGACTTCTTTCGGATTTAAGGAATTGATGCTACAAATAACAGAACTTGAAGTAAAAGTTGCTTAAAAAATGGATATTCTCTTTAACACACTAATAAGCTCTGTAGAATAAAATGGTCGGTTGTACCCATATGACTGACGTTTATAAGACACTTTTTTTAGATTTAAGGAATTGATGCTAAGAATAACAGAACTGGAAGTAACGGTCTCTTAATTATTCTTATTCACTTTAATCAACTAACAAACTCGTTACAATCAAAAGGTCAGTCGAACCCATATGACTGACCTTCCTAAGATACTCTTCAGAGAGTTGATGTTGTGATCACCAGAACTGGAAGTAATGGTCGTTAAAAGACAGTTTTTGATTTTAATGAATTGAATTAATAAATGAGTAGAGACTGACACAGTAAATCGTACGATTTTATGTATACATTAAACTTCAAGTTTTGTTCTGCTCTAGATTTAAAATTCTATATGATTTGTTAAAATATCGAACAAAAGTTGTTTGCGCCATTTTTTGAATTTAAGTAATTGATGCTACGAATAACAGAACTGGACGTGAAAATCGCCTGAAATAAACTGACAAGCTCGTTAGGATAAAAAGTTTGGTTAAACTCATATTACTGACGTTTTTAGGACTCACTTCAGAGAGTTGATGTTATAATTATTAGAACTGGAAACCAACAGTTTTTGATTTTAAGGAATTAAATGAATGAACGAGTTGGCAGTGACACAGAAAAACATACAATTTTATGTATACTTTAAATTTCAAGTTTTGTTCTGATCTAGAATCACGGTCCTACATGATTCGATAAAATATAGAACACAGATTGCTTCTCTCAACTTTTTTTTAGATTTTAAGAATTCGTGCTACGAATAACAGAACGGGAAGTAAGGGTCGCTTAAAAACTTCTTATTCACTTTAATAAACTGACAAGCTCAGTAGAATAAAAAGGTCGGTTTTACTCATATGACTGACGTTCTTAAGAGACTTCTTTCGGATTTAAGGAATTGATGCTACGAATAACAGAACTTGAAGTAAAAGTTGCTTAAAAAATGGATATTCTCTTTAACACACTAATAAGCTCTGTAGAATAAAATGGTCGGTTGTACCCATATGACTGACGTTTATAAGACACCTTTTTTAGATTTAAGGAATTGATGCTAAGAATAACAGAACTGGAAGTAACGGTCTCTTAATTATTCTTATTCACTTTAATCAACTAACAAACTCGTTACAATCAAAGGTCAGTCGAACCCATATGACTGACCTTCCTAAGATACTCTTCAGAGAGTTGATGTTGTGATCACCAGAACTGGAAGTAATGGTCGTTAAAAGACAGTTTTTGATTTTAATGAATTGAATTAATAAATGAGTAGAGACTGACACAGTAAATTGTACGATTTTATGTATACATTAAACTTCAAGTTTTGTTCTGCTCTAGATTTAAAATTCTATATGATTTGTTAAAATATCGAACAAAAGTTGTTTGCGCCATTTTTTTTTTAATTTAAGGAATTGATGCTACGAATAACAGAACTGGAAGTGAAAATCGCTTGAAATAAACTGACAAGCTCGTTAGGATAAAAAGTTTGGTTGAACTCATATGACTGACGTTTTTAGGACTCACTTCAGAGAGTTGATGTTATGATTATTAGAACTGGAAACCAACAGTTTTTGATTTTAAGGAAGTAAATGAAAGAACGAGTTGGCAGTGACACAGAAAAACATACAATTTTATGTATACTTTAAATTTCAAGTTTTGTTCTGATCTAGAATCACGGTCCTACATGATTCGATAACATATAGAACACAGATTGCTTCTCTCAACTTTTTTTAGATTTTAAGAATTCGTGCTACGAATAACCGAACGGGAAGTAAAGGTCACTTAAAAACTTCTTATTCACTTTAATAAACTGACAAGCTCAGTAGAATAAAAAGGTCGGTTGTACTCATATGACTGACGTTCTTAAGAGACTTCTTTCGGATTTAAGGAATTGATGCTACGAATAACAGAACTTGAAGTAAAAGTTGCCTAAAAAATTCTTATTCACTTTAACAAACTAACAAGCTTGGTAGAATCAAAAGGTCGGTCGGACCCATATGACTGACATTCTCAAGACACTCTCCAGAGAGTTAATGTTGCGATTATTAAAACTGGAAGTAATGGTTGTTAAAAAACAGTTTTTGATTTAGATGAATTGAATCAATAAATGAGTAGGGACTGACATAGTAAAACGCACGATTTTATGTATACATTAAAGTTCTAGTTTTGTTCTGCTCTAGTTTCAAAATCCTATATAGTTTGTTAAAATATCGAACAAAAATTGATTGTGCCAAATTTTTCTAGATTTGATGAATAGGTATGAGTACAGGTCACTTAAAACAATGTTGTTCACTTTAACAAATTGACAAGTTTGGTGTAATGGCATGGCCAGTTGTGCCCATAATGACTGACGTTCTTAAAACAGTCCTCAGAAAGTTGATGTTGTGATTACCAGAACTGAAAGTTATGGTCGTTAAAAAATAGTTTTTGATTTTAGTAAATTGAATGAATGACTGACACAGTAAAACGTGCGATTTTATGTATACAATCGATTTCAGTTTTCTTCTGTATGCTACTGAACAAAAATTATTTGTGTCAAATTTTATAGATTTAAAGAATTGGTTCTACGAATAACAGAACTGAAAGTAAAGGTAACAAAATGAAGAACTCGATAGAATGAAATGATAATGACTGACGTTTTTATGACACTATAGAGAGTCGATGTTATGACCACTACAACTGAAAGTGAAGGTCGTTAAAAAATAATTTTTGATTTTGATGAATTGAATGAATGAATGAGTAGGGACTGACACAGTAAACGTATCAAGTGTGTAGTACGATAAAATCTAGACTAAATTAATCAAATCTCTTTTGCATGTATGCAAAAATGCGAGAAATTCGGTAAGGCATCCGAACAGACAATCGTAAAGCGAATTCCACATTAAAACGAACATAATGATGGAAAAAGTAGCAATTAAGTTTGATATACAATTAGACATGCCATCGAAATGGTACCTATACCTTATTAACATAAGACATTAACATTATAACAAGTAAAATTTATTCCCAAAAACGACCCGAGGAAATAAACTATACGCACTAATGATTTAGTTTAAATTCCCTCCTTTTAATTTATATTGTGCCTGACTGTTACCGATACAAACTCAACATTCAAACTCGAAACGCAAACTTATAATTCATACTTTAATCGTAAATTATTTACTGTTTTTAGTTTTTAGATTCGAACCCCTCCGTATGTATTACAGATACGCGTAACATTTCCTAAATTTAGATTTAGAAAATTTTAATTAGAAACTTTCGTGCACGTTACTCGAATTGCTTTTTAAAAATATGGAATTATTAACATATGATTAATAAGCATAAATTCCTCGTACATACATATATATGTATATGTACTTAAAGCGAATACATGAAAAATTCTTCGAATTAATTACATATACGAGTAAATTATATATGCTCGCAAATATTTGAATTGGAAAAAAAGCACCTTTGATACTCTCGTGGCAGTGAATTAAAACTTCGGTTCGTAGAAATTTCTCTCTATTACGTGATTTTTGCGTACGGCTAATCTCAGATGCACTTTAATGTAGATAACAACTGGAATACAAGATTTTGAATCTAGAACAGAGCAAAGAGAATGCGAAAATTCAAAAAAGAATAATAAATGTAAAAAAGTTTGACACATAAAGTCTAGCAGACTTTAAGAAATTCAAAAAATATTCATGAAAATGAATGATTTATATCAGAATAGTTTAACACACACCCAATTTTTGTTCGATATTTTAAAAAATTATACAAAATTTTGAATATAAAACCGAACAAAATTGGGGCTTCAGTGTATACATGAAATCTGCTAGGAAGTTTGAGAAATTCAGAAAAATATTCATGAAAATGGATAATTTAAATCTAGAAAAGTTTAACATACACCCAATTTTTGTTTAATATTTTAAAGAATTATACAAAATTTTGATTATAAGACCGAACAAAATTGGGGCTTCAATGTATGAATCAAATCTGCTAGAAAGTTTGAGAAATTGAGAAAAATATTCATGAAAAAGGATAATTTAAATCTGGAAAAGTTTAACACACACACAATTTTTGTTCGATATTTTAAAGAATTACACAAAATTTTGAATATAAAACCGAACAAAATTGGGGCCTCAATGTATGCATCAAATCTGTTAGGAAGTTTAAGAAATTCAGAAAAATATTTATAAAGATGAATGATTTAAATCTAGGAAAGTTTAACATACACCCAATTTTTGTTCAATATTCTAAAGAATTATACAAAATTTTGAATATAAAACCGAACAAAATTGGGGTTTCAATGTATGAATCAAATCTGCTAGAAAGTTTGAGAAATTCAGAAAAATATTCATGAAAATGAATGATGTAATCCTTGAATAGTTTAACACACCCAATATTTTATACAATTATACAAAATTTTGAATATAAAACCCAACAAAATTGGGACTTCACTGTATACATAAAGACTGCTAGGAAGTTTGAGAAATTCAGAAAAATATTCATGAAAATGAATGATGTAATTCTTGAATAGTTTAACACACCCAATATTTTAAAGAATTATACAAAATTTTGAATATAAAACCCAACAAAATTGGGACTTCACTGTATACATAAAGACTGCTAGGAAGTTTGAGAAATTCAGAAAAATATTCATGAAAATGAATGATGTAATTCTTGAATAGTTTAACACACCCAATATTTTAAAGAATTACACAAAATTTTGAATATAAAACATAACAAAATTGGGGTTTCAGTGTATGAATCAAATCTGCTAGAAAGTTTGAGAAATTCAGAAAAATATTCATGAAAATGAATGATGTAATCCTTGAATAGTTCAACACACCCAATATTTTATAGAATTATACAAAACTTGAATATAAAACATAACAAAATTGGGGTTTCAATGTATGAATCAAATCTGCTAGAAAGTTTGAGAAATTCAGAAAAATATTCATGAAAATGAATGATGTAATCCTTGAATAGTTTAACACACCCAATATTTTATAGAATTATACAAAATTTTGAATATAAAACCCAACAAAATTGGGACTTCACTGTATACATAAAGACTGCTAGGAAGTTTGAGAAATTCAGAAAAATATTCATGAAAATGAATGATGTAATTCTTGAATAGTTTAACACACCCAATATTTTAAAGAATTACACAAAATTTTGAATATAAAACATAACAAAATTGGGGTTTCAATGTATGAATCAAATCTGCTAGAAAGTTTGAGAAATTCAGAAAAATATTCATGAAAATGAATGATGTAATCCTTGAATAGTTTAACACACCCAATATTTTAAAGAATTACACAAAATTTTGAATATAAAACATAACAAAATTGGGGTTTCAATGTATGAATCAAATCTGCTAGAAAGTTTGAGAAATTCAGAAAAATATTCATAAAAATGAATGATGTAATCCTTGAATAGTTTAACACACCCAATATTTTATAGAATTATACAAAATTTTGAATATAAAACCGAACAAAATTGGGGCTTCACTGTATACATCAAATCTGCTAGGAAGTTTGAGAAATTCAGAAAAATATTCATGAAAATGGATGATTTAAATCTAGAAAAGTTTAACATACACCCAATTTTTGTTCACTATTTTAAAGAATTATACAAAATTTTGAATATAAGACCGAACAAAATTGGGGCTTCAATGTATGAATCAAATCTGCTAGAAAGTTTCAGAAATTGAGAAAATATTCATGAAAAAGGATAATTTAAATCTGGAAAAGTTTAACACACACACAATTTTTGTTCGATATTTTAAAGAATTACACAAAACTTTGAATATAAAACCAAACCAATTTGGGGCTTTAATGTATGCATCAAATCTGTTAGGAAGTTTAAGAAATTCAGAAAAATATTTATAAAGATGAATAATTTAAATCAAGAAAAGTTTAACACACACCCAATTTTTGTTTGGTATTTTAATGAATCATACGTAATTTTGAATATCAAACCGAACAAAATTGGGACTTCACTGTATACATAAAGTTTGCTAAGAAATTTGAGAAATTCAGAAAAGTATTTATGAAAATGAATGATTTAAACCTAGAATAGTTTAACACACAACCAATCTTTGTTTAATATTTAAAAAAATTATACAAAATTTTGAATATAAAACCGAACAAAATTGAGACTTCGTGTGTACATCAATTCTGCTAGGAAGTTTAAGAAATTGAGATAAATATTCATAAAAATGAATGATTTAAATCTAAAAAAGTTTAACATACACCCAATTTTTGTTCAAATACAAAATTTTGAATATAAAACCGAACAAAATTGGTGCTTCAATGTATGAATCAAATCTGCCAGAAAGTTTGAGAAATTCAGTAAAATATTCATGAAAATAAATGATTTGAATAAAAAAAGTTCACACACACGCAATTTTTGTTCGATATTTTAAAGAACCATACAAAATTTTAAATATAAAACCAAACAAAATTGAGGCTTCAATGTATGCTCTAAATCTGCTAAGAAGTTTGAGTAATTCAGAAAAATATTTTTAAAATGAATGATTTAAATTTTGAAAAGTTTAACACCCACCTAATTTTTGTTCAGTATTTTAATGAATCATCAGAAATTTTGAATATTAAACCGAGCAAAATTGGGACTTCGCTGTATACATAAAATCTGCTAAGAAATTTGAGAAATTCAGAAAAATATTCATGAAAATGAATTATTTAAATTTAGACAAGTTTAACATACACCCAATTTTTGTTCGATATTTTAAAGAATTATATTAAATTTTGAATATAAAACCAAACAAAATTGGTGCTTCAATGTATGAATCAAATCTGCCAGAAAGTTTGAGAAATTCAGAAAAATATTCATGAAAATTAATGATTTAAATCAAAAAAGTTTACACACACGCAATTTTTGTACGATATTTTAAAGAACCATACAAAATTTTAAATATAAAACCGAACAAAATTGGGGCTTCAATGTATGCTCCAAATCTGCTAAGAAGTTTGAGTAATTCAGAAAAATGTTTTTAAAAATGAATGAATTAAATTTAGCAAAGTTTAACACACACCTAATTTTTGTTCAGTATTTTAATGAATCATCCAAAATTTTGAATATTAAACCGAGCAAAATTGGGACTTCGCTGTATACACAAAATCTGCTAGGAAATTTGAGAAATTCAGAAAAGAATTCATGAATATGAATTATTTAAATCTTGACAAGTTTAACATACACTCAATTTTTGTTCGATATTTTAAAGAATTATACAAAATTTTGAATATAAACCAAACAAAATTGGGGTTTCTATGTATGTATCAGATCTGCTAGGAAGTTTATGAGATTCAGAAAAACTTCATGAAAATGATTGATTTAAATCTAGAAAAGTTTAACATACACCCAATTTTGTTCGATATTTTACAGAATTATACAAAATTTTGAATATAAGACCAAACAAAACTGGGGTTTCAATGTATGCATCAGATCTGGTAGGAAGTGTAAGAAATTCAGAAATTCATGAAAATGAATGATTTAAATCAGAAAAGTTTAACACACACACACAATTTTTGTTTGATATTTTAAAAAGTCATTCAAAATTTTGAATATAGAAGCAAACAAAACTGAGTCTTCAATGTGTGCATCAAATCTGCTAAGAAGTTTAAGAAATTCAGAAAAATATTCATGAAAATGAATGATTTAAACCTAGTATAGTTTAACGCACACCCAATTTTTGTTCGATATTTTAAAGAATCATACAAAATTTTTAATATAAAAGTTGGGTTTTAATGAAGGCATCAAGTCTGTTAGGAAGTTTAAAAAATTCAGAAGAAATTCATGAAAATGAATGATTTAAATCAGAAAAGTTCAACACTCAATTTTTGTTTGATATTTCAAAAAATTTTACAAAATTTTGAATATAAAATCGAACAAATTTGGGACTTCAATGTATGCATCAAATCTGCTAGGAAGTTTAAGGAATTCAGAAAAATATTTGAAAAGATAAATAATTTAAATCAAAAAAAGTTTAACACACACCCAATTTTTGTTTGGTATTTTAATGAATCATACGTAATTTTGAATATCAAACCGAACAAAATTGGGACTTCACTGTATACATAAAGTCTGCTAGGAAATTTGAGAAATTTGGAAAAGTATTCATGAAAATGAATGATTTAAACCTAGAATACTTTAACACACAACCAATCTTTGTTTGATATTTTAAAAAATTATACAAAATTTTAAATATAAAACCAAACAAAATTAAGCCTTTAACGTATACATCAAACTGCTAAGAAGTTTGATAAATTTAGAAAAAATTTATGAAAATGAATGATTTAATCCTAGAATAGTTTAACACACCCAATTTATGTTCGAAATTTTAAAGAATTATACAAAATTTTGAATATAAAACAGAAAAAAATTGGGAATTCAATGTATGAATCAAATCGGCTAGAAAGTTAGAGAAATTCAGAAAAATATTCAAGATAATTTAAATCTAGAAAAGTTTAACACACTCACAATTTTTGGTCGATATTTTAAAAAAGCATACAAAATTTTGAATATAAACCGAACAAAATTGAGACTTCGTGTTTACATCAATTCTGCTAGGAAGTGTAAAAATTGAGATTAATATTTATGAAAATGAATGATTTAAATCTAGAAAAGTTTAACATACACCCAATTTTTGTTTAATATTTTAAAGAATTATACAAAATTTTTAATATAAAACCAAACCAAATTGGGGCTTCAATATATGCATGAAATCTGCTAGAAAGTTTAAGAAATTCAGATAAATATTTAGAAAGATGAATAATTTAAATCAAGAAAAGTTTAATACACACCCAATTTTTGTTCGGTATTTTAGTGAATCATACGTAATTTTGAATATCAAACCGAACAAAATTGGGACTTCACTGTATACACAGAGTCTGCTAGGAAATTTGAGAATTTCAGAAAAGTATTCATAAAAATGAATGATTTAAACCTAGAATAGTTTAACACACTCACAATTTTTGGTCGATATTTTAAAAAATTATACAAAATTTTGAACATAAAACCGAACAAAATTGAGATTTCGTGTATACATCAATTCAGCTAATAAGTGTAAGAAATTGAAATAAATATTCATAAAATGAATGATTTAAATCTAGAAACATTTAACATACACCCAATTTTGTTTAATATTTTAAAGAATTATACAAAATTTTTAATATAAACCAAACCAAATTGGGGCTTCAATGTATGAATCAAATCTACTAGAAAGTTTGAGAAATTCAGAAAAATATTCATAAAAATGGATAATTTAAATCTAGGAAAGTTTAACACACTCACAATTTTTGGTCGATATTTTAAAAAATTATACAAAATTTTGAATATAAAACCGAACAAAATTGAGACTTCGTGTATACATCAATTCTGCTAGGAAGTTTAAGAAATTGAAATAAATATTCATAAAAATAAATGATTTAAATCTAGAAAAGTTTAACATACACCCAATTTTTGTTCGATATTTTAAAGAAATATACAAAATTTTCAATATGGAACTAAACGAAACTAGGGTTTCAATGTATGCATCAGATCTGGTAGGAACTGTAAGAAATTCAGAAAAAATTCATGAAAATGAATGATTTAAATCAGAAAAGTTTAACACACGCACAATTTTTGTGTGATATTTAAAAATCATTTAAAATTTTGAATACAGAAGCAAACAAAACTGAGACTTCAATGTGTGCATCAAATCTGCTAAGAAGTTTGAGAAATTCAGAAAAATTTTTAGGAAAATGAATTATTTAAATCTAGACAAGTTTAACATACACATAATTTTTGATTGATTTTTTTTAATCATACAAAATTTTGAATTTCAAACCATACAAAATTGGGACTTCACTGAACGCATAAAATCTGCTAGGAAGTTTGAGAAATTCAGAAAAATATTCATGAAAATGAATTATTTAAATTTACAAAAGTTTAATATACACCCAATTTTTGTTCGATATTTTAAAGAATTATACAAAATTTTGAATATAAAACCGAGCAAAATTGGGGTTTCAATGTAGGCATAAGATCTGGTAGGAAATGTAGGAAATTCAGAAAAATTCATGAAAATGTATGATTTAAGTCAGAAAAGTTTAACACACAGACAATTTTTTGACATTTTAAAAATCATTCAAAATTTTGAATATAGAAGCAAACAAAATTCAGACTTCAATGTGTGCATCAAATCTGCTAGGAAGTTTGAGAAATTCAGAAAAATATTCATTTCATTTCATTTATATTTGAGATCGATCACTCTAATTAACTTTTATATTTGTACGCCCGTATATATATATATATTTTTCGTTTTCTACAAAAAGTATAAAAATTTTGTTAAACCACACTCTTAGTTATAAATACAGTTTGACAACTAAAAAAGCTAACGATCAGTTAAAATTTTTCAATTGCACATAATCTATTAATTTTGTGGTTCCGAAATTAAATTTTTTATCCCTTAGTCCATATTTTTTTTTAAATATAAAACATTAACAACTTTTTTCATTTTGTCAGAAATTAATCACATAATTTTTTAATGATTCGAGCGAGAGCGTTCCAGCTTCCATACTTCATGAAAATGAATTATTTAAATCTACAAAAGTTTAATATACACCCAATTTTTGTTCGATATTTTAAAGAATTATACAAAATTTTGAATATAAAACCGAGCAAAATTGGGGTTTCAATGTAGGCATAAGATCTGGTAGGAAATGTAGGAAATTCAGAAAAATTCATGAAAATGAATGATTTAAGTCAGAAAAGTTTAACACACACACAATTTTTGACATTTTAAAAAATCATTCAAAATTTTGAATATAGAAGCAAACAAAATTCAGACTTCAATGTGTGCTTCAAATCTGCTAAGAAGTTTGAGAAATTCAGAAAAATATTCATGAAAATGAATGATTTAAACCTAGTATAGTTTAACGCACACCCAACTTTTGTTCGATATTTTAAAGAATCATACAAAATTTTTAATATAAATAATTTTGGGGTTTTAATGTACGCATCAAATCTGTTAGGAAGTTTAAAAATTCAGAAAAAATTCATGAAAATGAATGATTTAAATCAGAAAAGTTCAACACACAATTTTTGTTTGATATTTTAAACAATTTTACAAAATTTTGAATATAAAATAAACAAAATTGGGACTTCAATGTATGCATAAAATCTGCTTGGAAGTTTGAGAATTTCAGCAAAATATTCATGAAAATGAATGATTTAAATCTAGAAACACAATTTTTGTTATATTCTTTAAAGAATCACATATGATTTGAATCTAGAACGGAACAAAACTGGATGTATAATATGTTCCAGGAAGTATGAGAAAATCACAAAAATATGCATTGACCAATACACAGTAGTATTGATCAATATACAGTGTGTCCCAAATTCAGTAGCTACCTTTGTTATAAATAAAGATATAATTTTGGGTAATGATGTACAGTTTACTATGCTGATCCAGATTCTTCTAAGAAAACCCAAACATTTCCCAAAATATTCAAAAAATTTAAAACGCTAGCTTATTTGAAAATATCCTATATATTCGTAAATTTGAAAAAAATTTGAAACAAAAATAGCGACACACCGTATTGTCGGGTGCGAAGTACATTGATGAAGACATTGAAATCTTTTCAAATATTGAGAAGAATTAATTTTTATAAGATTTATTGATCAGTATCTTTATATTCAGCAATCTATGAAATTATTAAGAAATGCCAACAATTTTGAAATCTCTTGCGTTAAATAATTACATTGAATAAACGGTGGAGATTATTTTGAAATGATTTTAGTCAAGAAAGTACTATGTACTCTCACTTAATAAGAAAAAGTAGATCACTCCGAAAGTTTCATTTTGTCATAGAATCTTGAACTGTTTGTCAATATTTTTGTTTTGTAATAAATTAATCGTTAGTAGAGTAGAGGTTTAAAATTCAAAACAAAATAGAAAAGTTAGAAAGTTATTGTCAAATATTCACCATGATTGTCAAACTAAAAAATTAATTTTGCAATATTTTGGCAATTTTCGTCATTGATTCAGTAAATAGAAAATATTAGCTCATATGATATAAAATCTTTAGTTTGACAATAATGTATTGGTTCAGAATTATCTGTGACCGACAAATGGACCAATGTCTATAATGAAAGTAAAAAAAATGCGTATTAATCAATTTACAATATTGCCAATATTTATGATGCAATATTTTATTAAATTTTTGGTCTGTTGTTCAATTGTGTTGCCAAATTAGTTCAAATGGTTTATATACATTAACAACCTCTTAACCTGTCCACCTCCGTTCCTCCTCTTTTACAGTATAACTTTTTCTGTATTCTTGACCCAGTTTTATTCTTTTCTTCTTTGTATCCCTTCTTGTACCATCTATTTTTAGTCCCAGTGTTCATTTTCAATACCAACTTTTATATTACCGATTACCTCTCCCCCTCTTTGATATTTTTCCATTTTCTCTTTCAAATATTCAATATAAATTGATAATAGGCTTGGGCTCAACTGACATCCTTACCTAAGTTGTTACATTGTCCGGAATACCTTTCTTCAATTTTCGTTTACTTTATTTATATTTTTTTCTGTGTATATATCTCTGGTTACTTTCACCAAATCTATCTGTATACTTTCTTCTTTCTACCTTCTACTTCTACAATCAGATAGCACCGGTTTTTTTCTATCTCCTCCATACGTTTTCTTAAAACTTTTGCATATGTTTATATCCTGCATGGGTTGTTACTTTCTTGTCCTATTCTTTATTATTCAGTTGTCATCATTCCTTCTTCCTCTCCTCTTCTGGCATTAAAATCTCCTTTTATAATTACATAACTCCAACAATTACTCCTCCTTTTGGCCTACTTCTTCTCTCATTTCTTGCCCCAAATTGTGATCTCCATGTAAACTTTTTTGTTATGTTCCCCTCCCATTCTATCCAACTATTTTCTTCTAGCCATGTTTCTACTAACCGAATTTGTAATATAATTTTATTTCATTTGTGTTTTCCCATCCCTTCCCATCTCCCCTTTACATAGTTTTTTGTTGCCCACTTTCTTAACTCCCCTCCTTCTCATCCCTTCTTTTTCTCCGTTCACCTACTTTTTCTCTAGATTTGTATTTTTATTTTTTTTCGTCAAGTCATCGTCAATAAATATGGGTACTTATTAATTTTTATTATATGTTTCCCCTCCATACTTCCACTTGTCTTTTCCACTTTTCATCTACGCTTAACCTATTTTTCAATATTTTTGCCACCAGATACAGGTACGTTTTTACTTCCACTTACTTTCAATCTTCTTATCAGAAATTTTTTTCCCCCTTTTCCTCATTTCTTCTATTTATTGATGTTGCCAAATTAGTTAAAACTAGAAAAAGGAAAGATTCAATCACTGATAGTAATTCCTATAAAACTTGCGGTATTTGAATCATCAACATCGATGAACACACCTGATTTGTACCACAAAGCTACTGATTAAAAAGTCAGAAGGTATTTAAAGCATCAACATAACGATTGTCATTAAACCAAGCAAAGCCGGTAATTATTTCGTAATTGTCTCTGAAATCAGTGGTATCCCACCAAATTGCTCAAGAAATTACTTGCATTAGCGACACGAAAAAAAATTGTCTAAAAACAATTAATAATAAGGTCGTCTTAAATCGATCCTTTTTTCCTCTCTTCAACGCTCGAATTACGAGGTGACATGTTTTCTATGGATGTTAATGTTGATTAAATTACTTTTGTTAGAATTAACCGTCTCCGCGTGTGCAAAGAAAAAAAAATCGGACGATATTATGTGTCGACGTAATTTGCCATTTATCAAAGTATTTCATGTGTGGATTGTCCTTGCTTTAAATTACTTTTACTTACATTGTTTAGATTCATGAAATGCTTATTAATTCTTTCAAATTCAATACCGCGGTTTTCTATTTCTTTGAAATGACGACGATGTGGTGGAACCGCGCAATCAATGTATCGAATCAATTGATTCCGCATTTTTTTAAAAATTATTTTGATTACAGATTTTTTATTCAATTCCAAAAATTTCATTACAAAAAATTATTGATTCTGAATCGAAAAAAAAAATCATTTTTTGCAGACTAAGACTATAAGTTAAAATGGAGAACTTGTCAAAAATTCTTTGAAATAGTAATTTAGGGATAGAAATTGTATTGTTTGATACGCCTACGCCATCTGTGATTAAAGGAACTTACTTTTGAACCAAAATGTACGTTTGATTTTTTTTAAAATCATTTTTGAAATTTTCAAGAGTCATTCTACAGTCACTCACTCACTCATCCATTCTGCCCTGACTAGCATCTCTTTCCAGTTTCTCTCAATCTACTAAGTACTTTGGAATTCTGTCTACTATTAAATCTTTGTCCTTGTTTAGTTTTAACTCTTTTTTCCTGCTCTGGTTATCCTTGTCTCTTATTACCATCTCATCTTCCATCTTTCTTCAATCACTTCTTATTTTTTCTATTTGTTCTCTAGCGCTTTTTTCCCTTGGATAATACGCTTTTCTATCTTCTTCTGCGTATTTTACTTTTGTTCCTCTCTCTCTTTCCATTACATTCGTACAGTAAATCATTATGTTTCTTGGTTTAGATCCTTTCCTGTAGTCTCTATCCAGTCTAACGTACATCTCCAGTATTTTTGCTGTGTTTTCTCAAATTCTTACCATTCCCTTCATTTCTTCACTTCCGCTCTATACATCATTATACTTTTTACTAGTTTTCAGACATCCATTTTTCTTGACTTTTTTTCAAATTTCTCATACTAGTCTTAATATTCTGTTATTACTTAAATTTATCCACCATTTCTCCTATTATGCCCTCCCTTATTTCTTTAACATTTTTCTTTCTATTCTATAAAATGGTGGTTTTCTATCATTCGGAAAACTTCCTTCGTTACATTTTTTTTCGAAAGCTCTTCTTATTTTCTCATCTTATCGCTTGTATTTTTTATGTTTACTTTGAGTCTCATCCGTGCATTATGTCTTTTTTTAGAGTATTTTGTATCTCTTCTAATTATTAATCTTTCCTTCCTTTTCTATCTTTTTTTTTTTGGTTTTCCAGTCTCTTCTGTCTATTCTTGCTTTAGTCCATTTTTGTTATTGTTTTATTTACAAACTTCCATGCTTATCCTTTGTTCTTTATTTCTTCAATTGCTTTCTCAATCAGTCTTTGATACTTCGCTTTTCTTCCTTACTTCAATATCTACTATTTCTTTCTTCCACCTTTTCACGATCTTCTCGTTCCTTTTTGCTTGCTCGTTACCCAATTCCGCTCTTCTTTCTACTTTCTTATTTGTTTTCTGAATCTCCTCTTTTTGCCTTTTTTTGTTCTTCTTCCAATTTATATAGTTCTGCACTTTATTTACCATTTTTTCTACTCCTCCTTTTCTTTCTCTCCTCATCTTCTATTATGCTTATTTCTATTGACTAATGATATGATTTCTCTCATTACTTATTTTCCACGTCTTACTTACTTTTCGTCTAAAATTACATAACTACTAATTATTGTTCTCCTCTTTTACATTCCCATTTTTTGCCTACTTTCGTGTTCCCATTCACTATTGCTCATCTCCTTTCCTCACATAATTTTACCAGTTCTTTTTTTGGTCCGTTTGTTTTTTCTCCTCTCCGTTTATTATCATTTCTCCTTCCATCCCTGTTCTTACATTGAAGTCTTCTCTAATAATTAATTTTCCTTCATCACCATCTTTGATTATTTTTTCTAATTTTTGTTTAGTGTATTCTTTATTATTTCGTAATTATCGCTTTCTTTTGTTTTTACTGGAGTTTTAATCATCTTTTATCTCTCCCTTTTTTTATTTTTTCTTTTTTCTACTCTTATCTTACCCCTGCACCACCTTTAATGTTTCCATTCGTGTTCTCACTTTTTCCGTACTGAATTTTCCATTTAAATTTCTCCGCCTAATCTCAAAATTTTGTATTATATATTTTCAGAACTCCACCTTTTAATTTTTAAACCCGCTATCTACCAAAACAGTATTTTAATAATTAAAATTTGGATTTGATTTAGTTTGGAGTCAAGATCATGACGAAATTATAAATTTTTTTGGATTTGATTACTTTCGATGGCAAAATAATAAAATAAAGTTTTACTTTGGTCTTAGATTCTAAAAACGTCAAAAGGGATCAGTAATTAACTATCTGATGGTTGACGAGAAAAGTATAGAAGATGTAGACATTTTTAGAGTAGAGAAAAAAGAAGAATCAACATCAATCAAGAAGAGGAAATATGGAATTGGAGAAAAGATGGACAGAAGAAACTTTAAAAGATATAAGACGAAACGAAACTATAGTAAATTGAGTATAGAATGAACATGAAAGTGATAGAAAAAAGAAATTTGGTGAAATAGTAGATGTGAAATAATAGAAGTGGAAGAGTACAAAATGTTGAGGAAAAACTAAAGAAAAAAAATGAAAGAAAGAGTACAGATAGAAAATACACAAAATAATACAGGATATAACAAACGATGGGCGATGCAGTATTTTTTAAATACAGAAAAAAGTGGCGAATAGATGAAATGAAATAGAATGCTGTAGAAAGAAAAAAGGAATGTATAAACAACGAAGAAAGAAAATAATAGACGAGGAGGTATATAAATAAAAAGCAGAAGAAACAAAGGCTTGAGACAGAGGCGCAACTGAACAGTAGAGGGATGTCATAATATGTTCATTATATAAAGGAGGAGAAAAGAAAGTAATTAAAAACTATATAGGTAGCATAACAAATACAAAAAGTTAAAAAAAATGTGTGGAGAAGGAGATCGAAGAAAAAAAAATGTTATCTGACAAGTACTCAATATAGAAATAGAAAAAAAAAGAGGGAATATATACGCTATGTTTATCGGCATAAAAGCTGCGTTAAGAAGAAATAGACAAATATCAAAAAGGGGGAGTGGTATCATTTACAGAAAAACTTATGGCAAATGCAAATAAACAAAGATACGGGTTTTTTTAAAAAAAGGAGAGAACAAAGAAAAAAGAAAGTTAGTGGGGGAGAAGAGGAGATCGAAAGTGTAGATGAGTGTAGATATTTAGGACGATAATAATAAATGTCTTATAAAGAAATTAATGCAGATGAGAATTGATTGTAGGGGAAGTATGGGGGTTAGGAGAAAGAATGTTTAGAAATGATATGGAAAGAAAAAGGAATAGTTTAAGTGAGGTACTGAAAATTGACAATATGACTAGGAAAACAGACGCTAAGCTACATAGTAGAAGAAGAATGTAATTTGGAAAAGATAAGAATATTGGTAGTGTAGTTGATAATGTGATACGAAGAAGGGATATAGAAAGAAGGGGAAAATGCAACTTTTAGTGCTGGAAAGCGGTAACGAAGAAAATAATAGAATGGAGTAGTAAATTAAATTATAAAAAAACTAAAAAACTAAAAAGGGGCAAAGGGAAGGGGAAGGAGAAGGGAAAATATTAATACACGGAAGAATATAAAAAAAAGATACGCAAAAGTGAAATATTATTTGAAACATTGGGGGCTAAAGAACAAACGAAAAGAATTTTCGAGATAGAAACATGGATGGAGCAAATAGATTAGAAAATATGGAGTAATAAATTGCTAGGAGAAGGGCAAGTACTGTGGTAAAAAGAGTGGGTGAAAAAAATTTGATAGATATGAATGAGACAAAAGGGCGATAAGAACTATAGTAAAGGTAGAGGAAGAAGGAAAATACAAAATTATAACGCTATGTGGAAAAAATAAAGAAGTTCAAGGAAATGCTATATAAAATGATTAAATAAGGAGAGAAAAATTATATTATAAGAGTTTGAATGCAAAAGTAGGGAAGAACGTAAGGTGGTAATAAATGGGAAACAAAAAAAATTGAATTTGAAGGATACAAAAATAAACGGACAGGGTAAAAATTATTAGTATTATGTCAAGAGGGAATAAAATTAAATGGAAATATGTAGGAAAGGGAAAAGGAGAGTTAACTTTTATAGGAGGAAAAGAAGAATCCGTAACAGATTATGTATTTGCAAACGTGAATAGTAAAAGAATATAGAATTTATGATTTATGGGAAGAAATAAAATATGGACAGAAGAAAGTTCGGAAATATATTTGCAAAATGGAAGAAGAACAAGGAACTACAGGGGTGGAAGAAAAGTTAAGAAGTATAATAGAGAAAATGGGTAAAATCGATTGGTGAAAGAAGAAGCAGAAGCAAGTGGAGAAAAGAAAAAATAAAAGTAGAAGAATATAAAAAAAATAGAGCAAAATATAGAAAAGGATGCAAGAAGAGAAAATATAATATAGAGAAAGGATCAAACAGAAGATAAAAGAAATCAAAAATGAAGAACAAGCAGGAGAGTTTGTTAAAAGGAGCAATGTAAAAATGGATGGAGAAAAATGTGAAAACCATATGATAAATACACTACAAAAAAGAAGAAAAACACATAGTGCATATAGAAAAATGAAAGAAAAAGATATCAGAGTAGGAGAAAGAAAAATAGAAGAGTTGGGCGAAGCTTTAAGAATTTTGAAGATGAGAAAAGCTTCATGCACGGATGAAACACAGTGAGAACAGTGGAAATACACAGAAGACAATATAAGAGATAGAATCAGAAAAGTAAAGGAAACGATCTGGCAACAGGAAGGATTGCCAGAGAGCTGGTAAAAAGCAATATTGTGCTCAATATATAAGGAGATTGGCAAAATAAGTGGAAGTGAAAAAAATTGTATTTGGAAAAATGGAAGAAGAACAAGGAACAACAGGGGGTGGAGGAAAAGTTGAGAAGTATAATAGAGAAAATGGGTGAAATCAATTGGTGGAATGGGTTATGCAAGAGCAAAAAAAGAAGAAGCAGAAGCAAATGGAGAAATGAAAAAATAAAAGTAGGAGAATATAAAAAAAGTTAGAGCAGAATTTAAAAAGGATGTGAGAAACGAAATAGAATATAGGGAAAGGATCAATCAGAAGATAAAAGAAATCAAGAATGAAGAACAAGCATGGGAGTTTGTAAATAGAAAAAAGGAGCAATTTAAAAATAGATGTAGAGAAATGTGAAAACCATATGATAAATACGCTACAAAGAAAAGAAAAGAAACACATAGTACATATAGAAAGAATGCAAGAAAAAGAAATCAGAGTAGGAGGAAGAAAAATAGAAGAGTTGGGCAAAGCTTTAAAAATTTTTAAGATGGCAAAAGCGGCAGGCACGGATGGTACACAGTGAGAACAGTGCAAATACACAGGAGACAATATAAGAGATAGAATCAGTAAAGTAATGGAAAGGATATGGCAAGGGGAAGCGTTGCCAAAGAGCTAGAAAAAAGCAATATTGTTCCCAATATATGGGCAAAATAAGTAGAAGTGAAAAAAATTATTTCAGATTAGCAGACAGGTAATAATACTCATATACTAAAACGAGAATAAAAGCAGTTTTTGACAGAGTGGGTAGATGAATACTATGGGAGATAATGAAAAGCAATGAAATAAAGGAAGACATAATAGGAAGACGGGAAACTGGGAAAAGAAAGGATGTTCTCTAAGCCCAATGTTATCCTCTCTATATATAAAAGACCTAGACGAGGAACTGCGTAAACATTAAGTGAGAGGAATAAACATTGGAAAATAAACCTAATAACACTAGCCTATGCAGATGATATAGTGATCTTTACTGGAATGGAGGAGGAAATGTGAAAACAGAAGTAATGATTCAAGAAGAAAAAGAAAGAGAGAGGAAGAAAAAAGTGGTGGTAGGAAGGAGGGAAGATAAAAAAAGTAATATGAAAAAGAGGAAATTGTTGTTTGAGTGGGAAGAGCTGGAAGGGATACAGGAAAGACATTGGAAATAGCCGCTAGGTTTGGAGAGAGCTATGTTTAGTAAAGGAAGAAATTAAACTGAAGAAGGTAAGAGTAGAAAAATGAAGATTTGAGGAAAGAATGGAGAATAGGAAAGATTTTGTATGAATGTTCAGAGGAGATAGAACCAGAAAAACTAAATCACGGAGAAGAAGAAAGAGAAGCATATTATATAAGAGGACGTTACGCGAGTGAAGGAGCAAGACGGTTAATAAGAAAACGAACAAAGATGGAAGATGAAATAACAAAGAGGGACAAAGATAATCAGATACAAGAAAGAAAAATGATGATCAAGAAATTAAGATACAGTATGGGATACGTGGAAGGAATTCCAAGGTACTTAACAAGGCGGCCGACAATACGAAAAAGGACAATAGCTAGGTGTAGAATAAGAAATGAAGAAAACGAAAATATATATTGGACAAAAAACAAAGAAAGATAGAAGATGAAATAACAAAGAGGGACAAAAATAATCAGATACAAGAAAGAAAAATGATGATCAAGAAAAGAAAGATACACTATAGGATACGTGGAAGGAATTCCAAGGTACTTAACAGAGCGGCCGAAAATACACGAACAAGGACGATAACTAGGTGTAGAATAAGAAATGAAGAAAACGAAATTATATATTGGACAAAAAACAAAGAAAGATGGAAGATGAAATAACAAAGAGGGACAAAAATAATCAGATACAAGAAAGAAAAATGATGATCAAGAAAGGAAGATACAATATGGGATACGTGGAAGGAATTTCAAGATACTTAACAAGGCGGCCTACAATACACGAAAAAGGACGATAGCTAGGTGTAGAATAAGGAATGAAGAAAACGAAAATAAATATTGGACAAAAATAATCAGATACAAGAAGAAAAATGATGATTAAGAAAGGAAGATACACTATGGGATACGTGGAAGGAATTCAAGGTACTTAACAGGACGGCCGAAAATACACGAACAAGGACGATAACTAGGTGTAGAATAAGAAATGAAGAAAACGAAAATAAATATTACACAAAAACAAAGATAGATGGAGAAGATGAAATAACAAAGAGGGACAAAAATAATCAGATACAAGAAAGAAAAATGATGATCAAGAAAGGAAGATACAGTATGGGATACGTGGAAGGAATTCCAAGATACTTAACAAGGCGGCCGACAATACACGAAAAAGGACAATAGCTAGGTGTAGAATAGGGAATGAAGAAAACGAATATAAATATTGGACAAAAAACGAAAAAAGATGGAAGATGAAATAACAAAGAGGGACAAAAATAATCAGATACAAGAAAGAAAAATGATGATCAAGAAAGGAAGATACAGTATGGGATACGTGGAAGGAATTCCAAGGTACTTAACAGGGCGGCCGAAAATACACGAACAAAGGACGATAACTAGGTGTAGAATAAGAAATGAAAAAACGAAAATATATATTGGACAAAAACAAAGGAAGATGAAATAACAAAGAGGGACTAAAAAATAATCAGATACAAGAAAGAAAAATGATGATCAAGAAAGGAAATACAATATGGGATACGTGGAAGAAATTCTAAGGTACTTAACTGGGCGGCCGAAAATACACGAACAAGGACGATAACTAGGTGTAGAATAAGAAATGAAGAAAACGAAAATATATATTGGACAAAAAACAAGAAAGATGGAAGATGAAATAACAAAGAGGGACAAAATAATCAGATACAAGAAAGAAAAATGATGATCAAGAAAGGAAGATACAGTATGGGATACGTGGAAGGAATTCCAAGATACTTAACAAGGCGGCCGACAATACACGAAAAAGGACGATAGCTAGGTGTAGAATAAGGAATGAAGAAAACGAATATAAATATTGGACAAAAAACGAAAAAAGATGGAAGATGAAATAACAAAGAGGGACAAAAATAATCAGATACAAGAAAGAAAAATGATGATCAAGAAAGGAAGATACAGTATGGGATACGTGGAAGGAATTCCAAGGTATAACAGGGCGGCCGAAAATACACGAACAAGGACGATAACTAGGTGTAGAATAAGAAATGAAGAAAACGAAAATATATATTGGACAGAAAACAAAAAAGATGGAAGATGAAATAACAAAGAGGACAAAAATAATCAGATACAAGAAAGAAAATTGATGATCAAGAAAGGAAGATACAGTATGGGATACGTGGAAGGAATTTTAAGATACTTAACAAGGCGGCCGACAATACATGAAAAAGGACGATAGCTAGGTGTAGAATAAGGAATGAAGAAAACGAAAATAAATATTGGACAAAAAACGAAGAAAGGTAATGCAGAATACGTGGAAATGGGTGAGAAAATCTCAAACACATGAGGTAGGAGTGTGATAATTTGAAAATGGATAAAAGAGGAATGAAAGTTTTATTAGAAGAAAGAAGAGCTATGCCAAATTTCGTGAGGTAACAAAATTAGTAAGTTACCGCGTGTGTAAATAAACTTGTCAGTCATAACCGACACGGGTAACAATCAATAGGTCAGTGACCTACATGTCAAATAAATCATTAACTCTTCTTTTATTGAAAAAAAAACAAATTTCTGAAATTTTAAATTTCCCATTTACTATGTAAGCCATGTTCAGTCATATATGGGTCATTTGTAGAGATCTGAAATATTTAATCTGCACATCTAAGGTATGGTAAACGATCATCAGAAGCTTAGTCCATTAATACCTGCCAATGCCGAACGGATGTGCGAAATGCTAGTTATCTCTAAAACAAATGAATAAATTTATTGATGAAGATCAAAGAGTGCGATTAACGGCAGGCGGCCGAGAAGCGGTTTCCAACCAATTTTTTCACAAAAAAAAAAAACATCGTTTTATCCGCTCTTCTGGTGGCCATTACTATCATTTGTTTTTGCACGACCAACTAGGATTAATGCAATAAAGTATTGATTAGTCGACTGTGGGGACCGAAGTGGACACAATCGGAACAGGTTCTGCTTCTGTTACATCAAAGACGTTCGGATACGGTGATTAGTCAAGGACTTATTGTAATTCAGTCTGTCAGATCGTCTATGATATATGAATCGAATCATATATCAAGTGGCATTTGGAATTTGTAACGAGCACAAGACAGTTCCATCTTTGTTGATTTTGTCCGATTCTGTAAGTAAACTTGAGGACAATACAAATCCGACGCGCAAATTTCAACGAAAAGGTGCGCAAGCCACAATAGAGAGAAACCGCCAGAACCGCAAAGGGATTTTTTTTCAGGGGGATTTTTTCGCAACCCTCGTTTTTATTCAACAGGTTGCTATTGATATCAGTTTATTGGAAAATAGGGGATTTTACAAGAGCTTTCCGTGTTTTACGCGTTTACTGTCGATTCATCCGCCCCCGCAGTTCGCGAGTTTGTTCCGATCTAATAAACGTTATAGGGGGCTGGTGTACGTTTATTTGCCGTTTGACAGGTTTCGATGTTCGGATGTTGTCAGTTGTCAGTCATTTGTTTTAAGATTAATCGAGTATTGTTTATGCTTATTGGTTTTATTCATTGCGATTGTTTTATTACCGAACGACTGGATCCTATGAATGAAGTGTTTTGATTTGCGTTTTTTTTTTGTATTTATTTCCCTTGCGATTGAAATGTTACCAATTTGCTTGTATTGAATGTTCATTTATCAAACAGCCATTGTCTTTTGTATGTGTGTGTATTTTTCCGTTGCTGATTTATTGCTCGATTGTTTTTTTCGCAATGTCACTTTGATTTTCGCATTTTCCGATTTTATCTTTAGTGATCCGTATCGTTTTCCAAATATTTTTTTTTACATCTCTGTTATTTCTAGTTTCATTTGTTCAGATTAGTATAAAGTTTTTAGAAGTGGCCCACTTTGGGCGCCAATTCTTTTTTTTAATAAATACTTATTAAATCCATCTTTTATGATAATAACGTTTGTGAGTCTAATGTAAAATGATCAAAAACCAAAATTACTTCTTGACTGATTGATAAAAATTAAAAATTAAAATAAGGTCACAACATTGCTCGATAGCTGTAAATATGAAATGAAAATTAGACTCAACTTTAAATTATATCTTCTTGACCTTTTGTAAGAATATGTAGCGAATGACGTTTGTCTCACTTCAGCACTTAAGCTAAATGAGGTCACAATCAAATTTATTACTAAATGAGGTTTGTATATTTCTTCAGAATTTCTTCGTTTAAAACGAATTTCACCGAAGAAATCAATCATTTTGAAGGTTTTCAAAGGTTAAATCAAAATATTTTTTCAAATAACGTAGGTCTACTAAAGTAAAAAAATTAAGTTTTTGAAATTAAGGTCAAAATCAAAATTAAGGAAGGTCAATATTTGATTCGAATGTTTATAGTCAAATAAGTTCGCAAATAAATACTAATTAGATTCATTTAAATTAACATTTTTAAATTAACATTGTTTCTGACTACCTATAGGTACATAAAAAAGATTTGACACGTTACCAAATGACACTAAACTCAATATATTTTTTTAAATAAGGTCAAGCTTATCTACTTACAATAAAAATTTTTAACGCTTGACAGATTTTTCTGAAAAAATATGTTTGACTCAACTTATTTGGTAAGCTAATAGTAAATGAGGTCAATAATTTTCCGCCTTAACAAAATTATAAATTGGCCTTTTTAAGCAGTAAAAATTCAAACATATTATTAAGGTCACGACCAAAATTTTTATAGCTCAGTGATCTATTGAGGTCAAAATGAATTCAATTTTTTTGATGGTTTTGGAACGTCATCAAATAGAGATAGATTGAAGTCAAAATCCGAACTAATTTTTTTGGATTTAAAGTCAATACTTCTTTTGATTTTTTTAATAATCAAATAATCTCATAATTTAATACATTAGATTTATCCATCAAAACATTCAAATTTGCGACACAAAACTTTTGTTAAAAAATTAATCAAATACAAGGTCAACATTTTTTTTAAATTGTTTTGTATTTGAGTTCTTGAAATCGACATAATGAAACATTGAAAAGTTTTGACAATTATTAGATTTGAGTTTTTTTACTGAAATAAAGCTTATTGTTTAGTTTGATTGAATAATTTGGGTTCAATAATGTTCAAATAAGGTTTTAATTGGATGTATACTATTATTGCTTCGTCAGATCATCAAAATAAGGCAACAATAAAAACAATTTAAAAAAAGTTTTTTATCAATAAAAAAAAACGAAATTGATATAATCAAACTTTCAAAAATTGTTAGCACCATTGTCAGATAGTCAAAATAAAAATTAAGGTCAAACTTTATGCTAATTTTAAAATAACCGGAAATATAACGTTTTATGACTCTTTTCTCAGTTGAATACAATCTTTGGGTTGTTGAACCAATTCTTCAACAATAAATATCAATCAGGGTCAAATTTTGAGGTCAAACTTGAGTTTAAGTTTATTTGATGGCTTTGACCCGTCATCAAATCAGTATAATTTTTTGGACATTGTCATTCTCAAAAATTAGAAATATCTTCCAAAAATTATACAGTAATGTTAAGATAAATTAAGGTCAATTTCTTTAACATTCTTATAAAGTGATAAACACTTACCTTTTTGAAAAGTTTTTAAAAAAAATGTGATGTTTACTCGGCGTTCAGTACAAAATGAGGCTACAACTTACTTTTTGACCTTAGACTTTTAATGAAACGGTCGGTTATTAGAATAAGGTCAAATTAAAAATTATACTCAAAGTACCTGAATAGAAAAAAATTGAAAATGATCTAGAAAATTAAATTGAATTGTTAATCTTTTAAAATTAAGGACGGGTTGTTTGATTTCTTTGAAGTAAAATTTTTAATTAATCTTTTTAAAGAGGTCAATGTTTGGATGGATTGTTTGTCTTTTTTTATATCAAAATAAGGTAACAACTGAGTACTAATCAGGTTGATTTACCAAAATTTTTTAAATTTGTGTCTGAAAAACTTTTTTTTACATATTAGTCGAACATAAGGTCAAAATTATTTTTTTAATATCTGTATTAAATGAGCAAGTAAGGTCACAAAATTTTTTATTAATTTTAAGATAATTATACATTAGAAAGGTTAGATTGTAGTTAACCAACATTTTTTAAAAGTAAGGTCATTTTTTAACATCTTTTTGAAGTGACAGTTGTTTAACTTTTGAAAAGTTTTGTGAAAAATTTATACACTAATATGATATTCATTTGACAATGAGACAAAATAAACTAGAATTTTAATAATTTGATCTGTTTTTAGAATAAGGTCAAATTAAAAATTATATTCAAAGTACTTGAATAGAAAAAAAATTCAAACTGATTTAGGAAATAATAAAAAATTGATGCAATACAATATATTTGTAAGCATTAAATTGAGTTCAAAATCCTTTTAAAATTAAGGTCAACGTTTAGACGAATTGTTAGATTGAATACAAATCAGGTTTATTTATACATTTTTTAAATTTTGCCTGAAAAACTATATACACATTTTATTTTACAAATTAGTTGAACGTAAAGTCAAAATTGTTTTTTTTAATATCTGTATTTAATGAGCTAGTAAAGTACCAAAAACTTTATTTATTTTTAAAAATAAAGTCAATTTTTTAACATCTTTTGAAGTGACAGTTGCTTAACTGTTGAAAAGTTTTTGTGAAAAATTCATACATTAATATGATATTCATTTGCCGATTAGACAAAATAAGGCTAGAAGTTTTTGAAGTTAGAATTTTAATGATTTTATCTGTCATTAGAATGAAGTCAAATTATACTCCAATAGAAAAAAAAAATTAAAATGATCTAAAAATTAATAAAAAATTTGATGTAATACAACATATTTGTAAACATTAAATTAAGTTCAAAACTCAATTAAATTTTTAATGTTGAGGTCAATGTTTGGATGGACTGTTTGATTTCTTTGTCGTAAAACAAGGTCAGAATTGAAAACAAATTAGATTTATTTATCAATTTTTTAACTTGTGCGTAAAATACTATACACCTACACATTTTTTTACAAATTAAGTCAAATTAACCAATATTTTTTTAAAAGTAAGGTCAATTTTTTTAAATCATTTTGAAGGGATTGTTACTTAACTTTTGAAAAGTTTTTCTGAAAAATTCATATACTAATATGATATTCATTTGATAATTAGTTTAAAATAAGGCTAGAACTTTCTGAAGTTAGAATTTTAATGATTTGATCTGTTATTAGAATAAGGTCAAACTAAAAATTACACTCAAAGTACTTAAATAAAAATAAAATTAAAACTAACCTAGAAAAATAATAAAAAAATTATGTAATACAATATATTTGTAAGCATTAAATTGAGTTCAAAACCCAATTAACCTTTTTAAAGTTGAGGTCAATATTTGGATGGATTGTTTGATTTTTTTTATAATAAAATAAGGAAACAACTGAATACAAATTAGGTTTATTTATCAAAAAAATTTTTAATTTGTGCCTGAAAAACTATACACACAATTTTTTTTATAAATTAGTATAATCTAAGGTCAAAATCGTTTTTTTTTAATATTTGTGTTAAATGGGCAAGAAAATATTTTTATAAATTTTCTTAAAATTGTAATTTTTAATTTGTTATTAATTTTCAGATAATAATACATTAGAAATATTACAAATTTTTTTAAATAAGGTCATTTTTTAATAAAAATATTTAATAATCATTTTTGTACCTAAAAACTTTTATTTGGTTTACTGAATAGATTTAAGATGTTACCAAAATGAGGTCAAAATAAATATATTTTTTTAAATATAGTCAAGCTTTATTTATAATAAAAATAGTTTTTCTAAAAAATATTTTACATGACAGATTTTTAAGAATAACAATGAGAACCGAAGGTGTTCGCAAGTGCGTTGATAGGTCATCATTAACAAAATAAAATAAAATATGTTGAATTAAAAAAATTAAATTAATTTATCAGAAGATTGTGTTAAGGTCAAAACCAAAATAATTTTTTTGCCAATATGTGCTTGGTAATAATTGAATCCAACTTTTTGATGGTTTTGGCATCTCATCAAATGGAAATAGAATGAGGTCAAAACCAACTTTGGAGTTGAGGTCAAAAAATTAGTTGAACATAAGGTCAAAATTATTTTTTATTTATTTTAAGTATTAAACGGATTAGTTAGATCACAACAACCACTGTTGCTATTTCAGCTGAAAAAATTGATTTTGTATTTGATTTTTTTAAATAGAAGAAACCACACATTTTTACAAGCATCAGATTTAAATTCGTTTATCGAAAGCTCAATATTTTGTTTGATTGATTGTTTTTGGTTAAACAATGATTAAATAAAATTAGAATTGATCAAATTTTTTGAAGTTTGATTTATGTAATAGTTGTCTTTAAATCATTAATTATAAGGTCAAAATAAATTTAGTTGAAACCGCAACAAAAAATTAAATTCTATTTAACGCAAAACCGTTTCATCTATTAAGGCTTGATTTGGTTTCTGACAATTATTCAAGAAAATGCATGAAATAAAAAGTTTTACGCATTTGATTATTTCCTTCGAACTTTTAACATTCAAAACGAATCTCGCTGAAAAAAAAGCCGAACGACGAATAATTTTTAGGTCCTTCGAGCGAGGAGATCAACTTGTTGATTTGTACGTTCGGCGTATACGCTTCAGGTGACGAAATTTTAAGAAAATTATGCGTAAAAGCTAATTGAATTTTAAGTTCAGTGCCGTTTTGGGTTGCAAATGAAGGTGGCGGGTTGGGTTTGAAAAAAAAAGATGTAAATTTTTTTTCGGTCGTCGTCGTCGCGATCGCAAAACGATCGAATCGAACGGATGATGGCGGCGTTCGTACATTGCCTAAATTTAATTCAAAATGAACAAAATGTGTGGTCGGGGGCGCACCGGGAGCCATAAGCAAGCAAACGAGTAAAGCCCCGTCGTAATAATTCATAAATTGAATGTTTCACAATTGCTAATTCAACATCATTCACACACAGTCCGCTTGTTCTTAACTGGAAATGTATGTAATTAAGTTTGTTTTCTATTATGTTCCGTATAGGTACTGGTTGACCAAAGCATAAATAATTTAATTGTTCAAACAAACCGCCAAGTAAACACTCCGAACAGGTCTATGAGCCACAATGCGGAATACTCGATTGGGCTAACGGCAGGGTTAGTTAAATTAAGTTTTGCTTTAGAGAGTGGCGTATTGCGGCTGCTACATTGTATAATTCCTTTAGGGTAACTAAAAGTCACTCAAAATGGTGTATTTTGGTTGCATGCGCCTCCTGTTTTGGTCTTTTAAACGACGTTTACCTGCCGGACATACAACATACACCAATTATGATTCCTAATTTCTCGACAAACCCCCGTGGCAATTCTATATGCGAATGTTTAACTTAAGATAGAAAACAGGTCCAACATATAAATTTCATGGACCACGCTAATTGCATTAGTTTGAATATTTTTGACGCGCCCCGGCTGCCAAAACGTCTTTTTTTTTCAAATATTTGACGTTGAATTGACTCGCGAGCGATCAATTTTTGGGGTTGCCGCGCTAATTAAACCCGATTACTTATTTATCTTCAATTAAAACAATTTAGATGATTTAACTCGTACGGGAATCGAAGGGAAAATTTTAATAACATCGAAGGTTCTGGCGGTTCGAATGCGCATATAAATATGCAAGGGTTTGCTTTGTAAACGTGGACAACGAAACGTATACGTCAAAATTTAAGAAAGAGATCGAAATGTCAAAACGCTTATTGACTGATTTTCTCATCTTATTTTTCATAAAAAATAGTGGTTCATAGTTTAATTTTGGTACGACTTGAGTTTCTACTAAATCAAGTAAACCTAATATTTATGTAAATTAAAATGTCAATATATTGTGTCAAAAACTGTAAAATAATGTCAAAAAAATTAATATTAATTTACCCGTTTAATACTTAAAATAAATAAAATAATTTTTTGACCTCAATTCCAAAAAAAAAATTTGTTGGTTCTGACCTCATTCTATTTCCATTTGAGCTGCCAAAACCATCAAAAGTTGGATTCAATTATGACCATGCACATATTGCCAGAAAAATAATTTTGGTTTTGACCTTAATAAAATCTTTGGATAAATTAATTTAATTTTTTTTTAATTGAACATATTCTATTTTATTTTTTTAATGATGACCTTTTGACGCACTTGCGAACACATTCGGTTCTCATCGTTAATCTTAAAAATCTGTCAAGTAAAAATATTTTTAGAAAAACTATTTTATTATAAATAAAGCTTGACTATATTTTAAAAAATATATTTATTTTGACCTCATTTTGGTAACATCCCAAATCTATTGGAATTCTCCTTAAAATTTCTAATTGTAGGTTTCAATTTCTACGTAGTGGCCTTTCAAGAGGAGTCAAGGTCCGATTGCTAATATTTAAAAATTATTTTGACCTTAGATAATAAAAATTGTGTGTATACTTTTTCAGACACAAATTAGAATTTTTTGATAAATGAAACTAATTTGTATTTAGTTGTTACCTTATTTTATTATAGAAAATCAAAAAAATCTATCTAAATATAGACCTCAACTTTAAAAAGGTTAATTTCGTTATAAAATCAATTTTTGTATTTTTTTCTAAATCAGTTTTAATTTTTTTTCTGTTTAAGTACTTTCAGTATAATTTTTAATTTGACCTTATTCTAATGTCAGATCAAATCATTAAATTCTAACTTCAAAAAGTTCTAGTCTTATTTTGAACTAATCATCAAATGAATATCATATTAATGTATGAATTTTTAGAAAAACTTTTCAAAAGTTAAGTAACTGTCCTTTCAAACAGATTTAAAAAAATTGACCTTACTTTTAAAAAATATTGGTTAATTTTGACCTTATGTTTGACTAATTTGTAAAACAATGTGTATATAGTTTTTCACGCACAAATTAAAACAAATTAATTAATAAATCTAATTTGTATTCAATTCTGATCTTATTTTACAACAAAAAATAAAACAATCCATTCAAACATTGACCTTAATTTTAAAAAGATTAATTTGGTTTTGAACTCAATTTAATCTTTACAAATATTATTACATCAATTTTTTGATTTTTTAGATCATTTTAATTTTTTTTTTTATTCAAGTACATGGAGTATAATTTTTATTTGACTTCATTCTAATGACAGTTCAAATCATCAAAATTCTAGCCTTATTTTGTCTAATCGTCAAATGAATATCATATTGATGTATAAATTTTTCACAAAAACTTTTCAAAAGTTAAACAACTGTCACTTCAAAAGATGTTAAAAAATGACCTTATTTAAAAAAAATAAATAAAGAATTTTTGTTACTTTACTAGCTCATTAAATACAGACTATTTTGACCTTTCGTTTGACTAGTTTCTAAAAAAAATATGTATATAGTTTTTCAGGCAAAATTTTTAAAAAAATGTATAAATAAACCTGATTTGTATTCAATTCAACAAAGAAATCTAACAATTCGTCCAAACGTTGACCTTAATCAAAGAAAGGAACACTAACTGCAGCGTCGATTTAACAACAGACCTTAATTTTAAAAAGGTTAATTGGGTTTTGAACTCAATTTAATGCTAAAAAATATATTGTACTGCATCAATTTTTTTATTATTTTCTAAATCAGTTTGATTTTTTTTCTATTCAAGTACTGTGAGCATAATTTTTAATTCGACCTTATTCTAAAAGCAGATTAAATTTTTAAAATTCTAACTTCAGAAAGTTTTAGCCTTATTTTGTCTAATCGTCAAATGAATATAATATTGGTGTATCAATTTTTCACAAAAAACTTTTAAACCGTCACTTTAAAAGATGAATTTTGTGACCTTACTCGCTCATTTAATACAGATATTAAAAAATAATTTTGACCTTATGTTCGACTAATTTAAAAATTTTGATAAATCAACTTGATTAATATTCAGTTGTTACCTTATTTTATTGTAAAAAAGTCAAACAATCCATCCAAACATTGACCTCAACTTTAAAAAATTAATTAAAAATTTTTGACAAATATATATCTAATTAATTAGTATTAGTATTTTATGTCAAAGAAATCAAACAATCCATCGAAACATTTTCCTTAATTTTAAAAAGATTAGTAACTCAATTTAATTTTCTAGATCATTTTCAATTTCTTTTCTATTCAAGTACTTTGAGAATAACTTTTAATTTGACCTTATTATAATAACCGATCATTGCATTAAAAGTCTAAGGTCAAAAAGTTCTGATTTGTTAAAATTTGTAATAATTATAAGATGTAAAACATATCTAATGTTCTGTGGAATTATGATCTTGATTTCAACATCAATTTGGTGCACGACAACTTTTACGCGACCTTGAGGAGACACGGTTTGCAGACGGGTGATATTTTCTGAGCAAGCGCAGAGAACCGGGGTTGCTGGAGGATGCCCTCAGGGTAGAGTTCTTTCCCTTCGGCTGTGGAACCTAGTTATGAATAAACTGCTGGCAGAGCTGAGAAGGGAAGGTTTCCTTCTACTAGGATATGCGTATGAACTTGCCAGCTTAGTGAAGAGCAAGGTTACAGTCAGGATTGGAGAACGAATGCAACGTGGTCACTGTGAGGAAAGGACTGAAAGTCTCATTCCAAAGGCGCCATTCACACGTAAAAGGAAAGTAGAGAGCATAAGACTGACTACCTTTCTTGATTTTTAAATCCAAGCTCACCTCGAAGCAGCATATCTCAGCAATGGTACACTGGTTGCAGATTGCAGATATCAGCAGTTGTTATCAAACCTGATTACCCGCATATAAGATTTTGGTAAACTTTGGAGAACCTATACTTCAAATGCGGTCTGACCACATGTTACCAAGTATATTGATAAGGCACTCCTTAGGGTGGTTATTCCAGATCGGAATTACTGGCATTATTTCACGTGGTCCATAGTTGGCCAAAATCGAAAGAAGAAGAAGAAGAAAATAATGGTAATTTAATCCCTGTTTAATTGTGGTTTACATAAACTTCTTTCTTTTTTACACATAAATGTGGTTGCCTACAGCACTGGCACCTATATGGACAATTCAACAACAAGAACCAATAACCCCTAAGGAAGAAACCAACATCCAGCTCCCCCTGCATCGCCATAAGGTTGACCAGCTAGCAAGACAACGCAGAGCGTGTGGACTCGTAATAGAAAACTCCAAAGTTAATACCAACAATGAGCATTTATCTAACGCAGTCAAAGCTACGCTAAAAGTTGACGAATACCGAAAAAAAACACCGTCATCAAGGATACTCCAATAGTTTTCAGAAAAACACCATTCAGAAGACATACTTAAAATCAAGCAAATGTAGGTGTTCAACTCTGTGGAATCAGCGTCAATGGCCTCCACGGGCATCGGTTCGACTCATGTAATTCCCTCCATTTGAAACTATCAGATGAATCAAGCCAAAATTAAAAGCTCCTATAAGAGACAACACCAGCGAGAATCATCGCCTAGAATGGTCCTGGATACCAATTTCCCGAGGCGACCGACGCCAACAGACGCTGCACGACCGATGAAAAACAACTCTATAGGCCAGAAAACGACACCAGCCCGTGTCCTCAAAGAGCCCATGATCTCGATTAAACGGTTTAGCAAATTATGCCTCGAACTGCGCTGGTTATTGCAGGTATAATTGGCATATAGAAAAAGCACCCAACATTAGAGAAAACTGTAATTAGAGTTGTTGAGCCGTGTTCGTCTTTTCCTTCTTTGTTCTGCGTTTCACGTTTCGCTAAACATGCTCAGAAGTTACTCTAAAGACTGATCTGCTTCTCTTTATATTCCTTTGTTCTGCTACTGTTGGTTGATGATGTCGTACAGTGACGGGTGGTTGGTTTTCCATGGTTGCTTGATCTTCCGTGTGGTGACGTTTGTTTTCTTTGTTTTTGGGAAGAGTTAGTTTCACCATTTTCTTGATTGAAGTTATTCTTATTTTTCATTATTTCTAGGGATTCTCTCATTATAATCGGGTAGTAGTTGTTGGTCGGTGATATAACTTTGGCTTCCTCAAAGTTGTTGATGTGTTTTCCTTTTTTGTGAAGGTATTCTGCGATTCCCGAAATCTTTTCTTTGGAACTTGTCATCGGTCTTTTGAAGAAACTAACCGCATGTTTAGCGAAACGTCAAATGCAGAAGCAAGGAGGGAGGAACAAACACGGCTCAACATAGAAGATAACAATCTTAGTGACAACGGCCGCGAAAGCTTACATTTATACATTCGACTCCTCTATGGAGAGGATATCTACCAGAAAACTGGATAATTTACGAAAGAAGAAGAATTAACTGCTACGACTATGCCGAGAGCAAGAGGTGACGCCTACTTTTGTAAAGATTTGCCATCACACCGCAAAAAATCGTTGCCAGAAGTATCATCAAACATAGTGAAAAGACATTCACTCACAACTGAGCAGCATACTGGATGAAGAAACATGGAACACCATAGATGCCATCAGCTACGAATATGGGGAACACCACCTACAATCTATCACTTACAGACATATTAAAAGTTTATGAAATTAAGTACCAAGCCTATCAAACCAAATTGGAAGAAATCAAAACAGTTGTAAACTTGTCGGACCACCCACTCACCAAAGAGTGCATATCAATTCTGTCAAAAGGGATGAACTACGCCATTGCTCCAAACAGGATACCTACAAAAGAGTTAATAACTGAAGTGAAAAATGTCATCAGAAAGCTCTCGGTTAAAGAAGCAGAGGAAACTTGGCGAATTTTACAACGTTCCAAAGCTCCACGGAGGAACATCACTTGCGCAAACGAAATTGCACGAAAAGACCTCAGGAACAATCATGAACACCATAGACTTTAAACTGAAGATTAAATCAGTACTAGATCCACTACTTTACACCAAGTTAAAAGAAGATCAAACCAGCAAAATAAAAAAAAACAAGCAAGAGCCGCCATCAAGCAATCAGCTATACCAGTCGATCAACATCGTCAACTGCTACCTTCCGGCGCCAGGCTATCCAGACTATACGGATTACTAAAAATTTGGTAATCTTCTATGGCCAATCGTCAGCACATGTGCATCTCCAACGTATTAACTGGTCCGTTATGTCGCTAAGTTTCTACAACCTTGCGTGGGAAGAACTGAGTCCTTTGCGAAGAACTCCGAACACTTTATCAAACTGCTGATGACTTTGAAGGTAGCCAAAGTCGATGTAAAATTGCTATTCACTAACGTACCAGTCGATGATACAACAAATGTGCACAACCCACGGTTAAGAGAAAACATATCCTAGCTAGCAAGAATCTGCCTGAACACAACGTATTTTCTACGAACAAAAATCCGGTGCAGCCTTGGGATCCCCATTATCACCGGTTATCGCAAATATCTTTAAAAGAATCCGGAATTTTGGTTCAGATACATGGATGTCATATGGCCTCACAGGAAAGAAGCACTTACTGTATTTCTTAACTACCTCAACAATCAACACGAGAACATCAAGTTTATCATGAAGACAGAAGAGAATAAAAAGTTTCTCTTTCTGGATGTCTTAGTGAAACGAGGCGATAACAATAAGTTGGCTCATAGTGTATATCGTAAGAAGACGCACATCGACCGGTACCTACATCCACGTTACACCATCATTTGCAGTAGAAGCGGTTTCTAATCAACACCTTAATGTATAGAGCTGATAAGGTTCCTGACGAAGCTCACAAGGAAGAAGAACTTTGACATGTCGAACAAGCCCTAAGGAAGAACGGCTATACCAGAAGTAAAGTAAGAGCCGCCTGTCGCAAAAAAACCAAAAAAAAAGAGAAGGAACAAGTCACCACCTACGCTCGTTTACTTTTCATTTCTGGAGTAACCGACAAATTAAGGAAATCGTTGGAGAAGAAGAATATTGGTGTCAAGTTTGGAACGGCAAGAATAATCCAGCAACTACTACCATCTAATAAAGATAGCCTGCCGAAACTGTCAACAAAAGGAGTCTACCAAATTGACTGTTTATGCCGAAAGGTCTACATTGGTCAACATAAAATGTAGATTAAAGAAACATCACCGAGACGTCACGTCCAGAGCGGTAGATAAATCAAAAATCGCAGAACAGCTACACGAAAAAGGAAAACACTCGAAGAACAACAACTGCTATCTGAGGATAATTAGAAAATCCCTAGAAATAATAAAAAATAAAAATAGAAGAGTAGAAGATGGTTACCACTTAAGCAACAAATGGAAACTAACCCTTTACAAAAACAAAGAAAACAAACGTCACCACACGGAAGATTAACCAACCATGAAAAACCAACCACCCGCCACTGATCGACATCATCAACCAATCGCAGCAGAACGAGGAGCAGAAGACAAAAAATCAGTTTTTAGAGTAACTTCTGAAGAAGCTGAACTGCATGTTTAGGAAACGGCTCAACCCGGAAGATAACAATCTTACCTTAGAGATTACTTTGGAATAAAAACTTGACCTTGCATTTGGATGCATCTAATGCGACAAATTTACAGAGTCGGCGCCAGGACAGAGTTGATGTATTAAGGTAAAGGTGCAAAAATCTTACCTAGACTAATTCTTGAATGCACCTAACCATGTCAGGTCAAAACAAGGCCAACAAATGCCTGGCTATTTGGGTATTGTCAGAAACATAAAAGCTGACGAGTTAGTAGTAAGGAAGGGAACCTCAACACTCTACGTTGGGCCAGAACCAACTTTAGGTATCACAAAGTACAAAGTAATATTGAACATCAAGGTCAAGCCGGATACGTAGTAATAATATGACAATAGAATCTTAAATGAACCAAAGAATAGCTACGGAAAATCCGAAAATTTAACAGCGGCACCAGTACTGCAGTTGATGTCAACATTAACACTAAATCAATTTTATTGATATTGATACTGACATGAAATTAATGAAGTGTAAAAAAATTAAAATTTTTGAATTGCGTGTGGCCATTATATGCTAATTATTGTTACAAAATAACAATACCATGTCAAACAACAGTTAATACTAACGTTGAATCAATGTCAAAAAACTGATGGTAATTTTTTGAATAAAATTTGACCCAAATGGGCCATGATTGCAGTAGCGACATCTCAAACTTGTCAACATTAAAAAAATTGACATTGATGTGTCAAAATTTTGAAGTATATTAAGTAACTATAACTTTGCGTGGAATTAAACGTGGTGTCTGAAAGTATTAGTTTATAAAAATGCTTGACGTCAACTTAGTGGCGTGTCAAGTTTTCAGATGCAGCCTAACTAAATCAAAAAAATCAAAATTTTGGCCCATTTTAAACAAATAAAAACTGTCGTATAGAATTCGATTATTATTATCAAATTGTATTATTTTTATTGAAGGATTTAGGGTTTGGGTTTGAAACAATTATCTTAGTTGTTAATTTTTTCAAAAAACAATTATCTGTGCTAGTTTTCAAGGTCACATTGATTCTTCAAATGCAATTGTTGTTTTGAATGTTATTTAATTTGATATACATTTTTTTACGTTTAGAATTATCAATAAGTCAGATCATGTTTTAGAGTGTTACGTGTTTTATCCTTATCTTTATCTTATCTTTTTTTTTTGTGAAAACGCATTTCGATTCACGATCATTTTCATTAAAATGTTTAAGTTGATTGCTTTACTTGTATTAACCGGAAACGGTAAGTTGTCTCAAGCAAACATAATCTCATATGGTTTTGCTCCAGCTCACGCTGAACGTATTGTGGGAGGCGATGACGCTAAAATCGAAGATTATCCTTATCAAATTTCGTTGGAATTGAACGGATCGCACAATTGCGGAGGTTCGATCTTATCGGGGGTAAAAATTTTGACCGCGGCCCACTGCACGATATCGTAAGGTCAAACGACCTCCAAAACTTAAGGCTTTAACATTGTGTTTTAGATACACTATCGGTACGCTTAGGATTCGTGCTGGTTCGACTGTTCGCGAAGAAGGCGGACAGGTTTTGTATTTATCGAAAAAAGTTGAGCACCCTCAGTATGACCCCCAAACCATTAACAACGATATCGCCGTCCTGATCTTAGAAAAGTCTCTTGAGTTTAACAACAAGGTCAAAATCATCGCGATATCCGAGGTTGAGGACGTAACAGTGGGAACTTACGGAATTGCAACCGGTTGGGGGGTTACCGAGACCGGAAATAGAGCGACCATTTTGCAAATGTTGCGAATGCCAAGAGGGTCTGATGCGTCTTGCACTACCAGTTACGGTAGTTTCTACAACACCACTTCTATGGTTTGTTATGGAGGAATTGCTCAACAAGACGTGTGCTCTGTTAGTATTTTTTTTCTGAAAGTTAAGAGGTTTTTACAGAAGGCTTTTGTTACAGAGTGATTCTGGAGGACCAATTGCGATCAATGGTAAACAAGTGGGGTTGGTGTCTTATGGTAATGGTAGATGCAATGGAAACGATCCTTCAGTTTTTACCAAAGTTCACTTCTTCAGAGGTTTTGTCAATAGTGTTAATTAAGATACCCAAAGAAAAATCAAATAAATCGATGTGAAGTTGGTTGAAGATGTTTATTGTTTCGATTTTGCAAACTACCTGCGAGCTTTTTATCTTGCTAGTAGTTTTGTTTCTTCTACAAGAAGAAGAGTGAAGTTACAGGATCTTTGTCGGTTGTGTTGCACCTGACTTTTCTCTATTTTTTGGGTTTTGCATCATTTGGTGGGTCGGGGAATCGGCCTGAAAAGGGCCAGAGGTCGTGTTTCTCGTAAAGTCTAGGCACGTTCTCTTCAGAATCCGTTGAGCGATTGTGGGCACAAGATCTGAAGTTTGGTTGCCTATGAACCTTCATCAGTGGGTGCTTAATTGTAGGTAAAGCAAAATCCTACTTAGGGTTGTTAAAGCTCCATCTTTGAAAACTGGCGGGGTTACTAGTGCTAAAACCCATCCAAATGGAGGGAAGTTACACCTGGGAAGCCGACGAAGCCCTTTGTCATCCAGTAGCGAGAGTGTCCAGTCTCTTGCCCGGCGTTCGTGACGCCCATTTAAGCTCTAGAGTGCTTTAATTTTTTTTATTTATTCTTGGGCCGTGTCAATCCTTGAATTAGTCAGTGAGGGTTTGTCACGTGGTTGTCATGTTTTAAACTTCATCTTTGTTCACAGTATTTTTGGTTTTGTACGGTTTTGGAGATTTTAATCCATGATGCTTAGAGGTTGAGTAGACCTCTACTTTTAGGCAATCTACCGGCGCTGTTTGGCAACTGACGACCTCAGTTTCTCGTTGCTTTGAGGAGAATATTATAGATTTTCTTCAGTTGATTTAAACTAGCATAGTGTCCTCGATTGTACAGACTGTTTGCGATAACTATTGGTAGTTATGGCATGACAATCACAAAGGAAAAAAAAGGTTAAGATACATGGCTTCCCGACGCCATAGTGTAAGAGTTAATTTCACATTTCTTCCGTTTTTTAAATTTTTGTTTTCCACTTATTATGTTGAAGCTCAAACACAAAAAGGCCGTAAAATTTCAGAAGAATAATAGGTACACAAATTGGTACCCAAAATTTACCTCAGAGTGTCTTTTTATTCACATCCAGTTAGACCTTAAATACTTATACCGATGTTTTGTGATTAATTGAGTGATGGAAGCGATTAAACAAATATATGAGGCAAAGAAGAGAGACGGAGAATGATGTGAGACATCGGGAAGGTAATGGTATGGGTTTAGCTAATGCAGACGATCCCGTGGTATTAGAAAAAAAAGAAAAAGAAATGAGTGAAGTAATTAGAGTAATGGAGAAATATTTAATAAGAACGAACCTAATGTCCAATGTTGGGAAAACTCCATGAACTCCAAAGGAAGCTACGGAACCGACGAACAAGAAGACAATGACAGAAAACATGACATGGTTTGATGTAAATGCCAATGTCATAACGTGAAAGACCTAAAAGTGACCATCTTCATGAAACCACCCAAATACGTGTCGTTGTCAGGTGATACTGAAAGTGATACTGTCCAGACGAAAAGCTGATCGCAGATAGCCTGTATAATCGGCTACCCCATAAACACATTATAGTCACTTTTACGGATAGATGCATCCCAAAAGAAAACGAAATACATAAAAATTTTCCTCAAAGAAACGAGAAACATCAGGCGTGAGTTGAATGTAAAAGTGAACAATCCATTTTTACTGGTGGAGGCGACGTTTCGCACTTAATGTGGAAGCCAGTGCCAGAATTAAATGGGTGTTAAGCTGATACCCATTTAATTCTGGCACTGGTTGTGAAGAAGCACCCACACTAGGGTGCGAAACGTTGCCTCCACTAGTAAAAAGTGCTTTGTTTCTTTTTACATTCACCTTCGTTTAAGGGATCCAGTTAGCCTGCAGTACGGTCCTGGAAAATTTATTTTAAAAATTGTTACGGAAGGAAAATCTCTTCAATATACATCAGACGTGAGATGATCAGTAGCAAAGTCGCTAAACGGCGGATTGGTCAAGGGCTACTGAACTTGTAAGCATCGTGGATAAAGATCTCCAGAAGCCTACCAAACCAGAAAATAATTGAGTAATTAAATTTTAGTTTGTAGAACACTGTTTGACTACCGTATCTTTGGTTGTCTGCAAGTGAAGGTAAATATTGAGTTTTATTTATTTATTTTTTGTCTCATTCGATTGGGTTCCCAATGCCATAGTTGCCATTTTTGATTAATTTTAGTTTTATTCCACACTTTTTAAGGTCATTGGTTTGCATTAAGCAGCTTTGTCGAAAATTATGTAATGATTTTAAAAGATCGGGATGGTAAAGATGTGGGTCTAATTTGTGCAGGCGATCCTGTGGTATTAGCAAAAAATGAGAAAGATTAAAGAAAGAACAGAAAAGAAATTAGAAATGGAGCTTGAAATGGGAAAAAATAAGAGTACAGGTGGAGGAGAAAGCGATGAAATATTTTTGTACGAAAGAAGTGAAAAAATGAAACATAGGTAGAAAGGTAAAAGGTTACATTAAGAAAGAAGAACGAAAAAGATTGATGAACACTTAGCACCGTATCATCAATTCTTTAACCAGAACTTATCTCAGTCAAGTAAAAACTGAGACATATATAAACCACGGTATATGTTCATCGTTGAATGAATTCCACTATAAAGGTTCAAATCTAATTTAACTTCTTCCCATATTACTTCTCGAATTCAGAAATAGATCTGTGGGAGTATCAACGGATCGTCAAAAGCTTTTCAGAAAAATGGACAAGAACAATTATTTCTTTGGCGGAAGGGTGAGAAATGTGACAGTATAGATTTCGGGCTAAACACTACCTTGTTTCTCCTTAGTGTCAGATTGGTTTATCACTTCAACAACTTGACTCACCAGTTGATGAGATTGTTTCTTAGGTGGACAACCCGATTGTATCAATAACTTGGATTCAAGACTACTGAAAAAGCCAACAGTGTTATGGTAATGCAAAGATGGAACTAAGCCAAAAAATGTGGCAGGCATCCTGCGGAACAGAAAAGAAGACCAGTGGGAGTTAGACATGTGTGTTGTAATCAAAACGGTTTAATTTCCTTTAGATAATATTATGAAAACAACGGAGACTGGAGTATCTTAATGTAAAACTGTACTCGAGATACTGTTAATGTAACATTGGAAGAGTTGTGGATACATATTCTTAGTAAACAAATGCTTCAAGTGGATGTTTACTGAACCAATTGCCCAATTATTCTTAAAAATGTTGCTGTTTTTTGATGGTGTCGTAAGTTTAAATGTGGAAAAACTAAAAAGAAGAGAAAAACTCGCATGACTGTGAATATATAAAAACAAAAAACTTTAACAACAATGATAACGAACTTAGTAGCCGGTCTGTCTTCTGAAGTTTTTCTTGGTGCTCGGAAAAAGTCTTGTCTCTGGGCAAAGAAGGAATTTTTTGGGTACTGCTAACCTGATTAGAGTGTTTGGTTTTGATAAGGAAGAAGCGCCCAGCAAGCAGATTTGATAGGTTTAGGAGCTGGTTTAGAGGTTCTTGAGAACGACGTATCCGAATCATTGAGATCAGTTAGTTCTGCAGCCAACGATCGACTATTGACATTGATGTAAAATACACTGATCATCTTTCTGCATTGACAATATCCGTTTTCTTCCAAGGTATTGGATTATTA
This sequence comes from Abscondita cerata, assembly GCA_030710515.1. Taxonomy (NCBI): domain Eukaryota; kingdom Metazoa; phylum Arthropoda; class Insecta; order Coleoptera; family Lampyridae; genus Abscondita; species Abscondita cerata. The sequence goes on from JALBCR010001076.1 coordinate 362,869, forward strand.
CAGGAGTAATCTCCCAACTTTAAGATAGCTACAGGAAGTAGGACTTTGTTGGTGCGGACATAAAGAAGCAGTCATTAAAATTTGATTTTGGTTGAGATAAAGAGTGTTGTCATATAAAGGTGGTTACAGGAATTATGAAGCTTATAATTCAACAACTCTATCGCTTGCAGGTGCGAAGAGAATCATTGTTGAAATGATCAAAAACATTGTTCCAAAAATGGTTTCTTGGTATACCTGTCTGTGGATCTCAATCAATTTTATTGTGAAGAAAATTGTGATGTAATAGCCAGCTTGTCCTCTAAAGTTTTCATTGGTGCACTGAAAGGTCAAAATACCGGCGAAGGAACGAATATTCTGGGTATTGTTAACCTGATTAGACAGTTGGGTTTTGTTTTGTGCGTAGCATGCAGATTTAGTGGTTTAGTACAAGAGGTTCCAAACCATGAAGATTAGTTGAAGAGAATCTTGTCTATAGAGTGAGTTGTAAAGTTTTCGTTGTTGCTCTGAAAGGTCTTGTGTACTTATTAGAAAATACCATTCATTCCGGCCAAGGAGCGAATTTTAACAGTTGAGTTTATTTTTTCGCCTACCATGCAGATTTAGTGGGTTAGTAGTAAAAGGTTGTTGAGAGGTTTTTGGAGAGGTTCTGAACTATGAAGATTAATGGAAGCATACCTTGTTTATAGTGCGTGTTGTACGATCAATAATCGACTATTGACGTTGATGTCAGAAGACATCGATAATCTTCTTTTATTGATACCATCCGGCTTCTTCTAAGGTATTGGATTTTTAAAAGGCGTAATCTGTAGATTCAACTTCCAGATCGGTTTATGAAGTAGGTTTTGGTTGGTGTGAACATAAAGAAACAGTGATTAGAAGCTTATTTCGGACGTGTGAAGATGGCTACAGAAATAATGAAGCATTTAATTCAAAAACTGTATCCCTTGCAGGTGTGAAGAGAATCATTGTTCAAATGACCAAAAACACAGTTCTAAAAATTAGCAAATATAGATGAGGAAAAATGGGAAGAACACTGTAAGAAGTTAGTAGGAGAGAATGAAAAAAGCAAGAAATGAAAAAGTTGGAAAAAAAAGGATAAGACACAGAGAGGGTGGAATAGGAAAAGAAGAAATGGAGAGAGCAATAAATAAAGTAAAAAAGGAAAAGCAGAAGGCACGGATGGAATACAAGGAGAACAATGGAGGTACATCGGAGAAGGAATGAGAGAAAAGTAAGAGAAGTATTCGAGAGAATATGGAAATAAGAAGGGTTTCCAGAAAAATGGAGAGAGGCAATAATATACCCAATTTACAAGGGGAGAGTAGGAAGAAAGCGAACAACTATAGAGGAGTGAGTATAATGAATGCGGGCTATAAGATATATGGGGAAATAGTTAGAAAGCAATTGGAAAAAGAAATAGAAGAAAATAATATAATACCGGATTGGCAAGCAGGATTTAGGAAAGGAAGAGGAACGATAGACAATATATACATATTAAAGCACATAATTAATAAAGAGTTAGCAAAGAAAGGAGGAAAGATGTACGCAATATTCCTAGACATTAAAGCGGCATTTGATAAGGTTGAAAGAGGGGATTATGGAAAAGGATGGAGGAGGTAGGAATAAACAGAGATATAAAAATGCAATAGAGGAAATATACGAAGAAACAAGGTGTAGAACGAGGGTAGGGAGGAAACTAGGTAGAGAATTTAGGACAGACAAAGGACTAAAAACAGGGATGTCCGCTAAGCCCAATCTTATTCTCGATATACATTAGTGATCTTGAGGAGGAAATGGAAAAAAAATCAAGCAGGGGGAATAGTAGTAGGAAGGAAAAAGATATGGGTTTTAGCATACGCGGATGACATTGTGGCAATAGCGAGAAATGAAGAAGAGATGAGAGGAGTAGTTAAATTTATGAAGAAATACCTGGAAAAGAAAAACTAGCAGCAAATGTCGGTAAAACAAAAATTATGGAATTTAAAAAAAGAAAAGGGAGAAGAAAGGAAGTGAAATGGTAGTGGGAGGAGGAGGAGGTAGAGAGAGTAGACAAGTATAGATACTTAGGTTACAACATCAGATACGATAACAAAGATGGAGACCATATATAAGAGATGAAAATGAAAGGAAATAGAATAGTAGGACAAGTATGGGGGTTAGGGGAAAGGATATTTGGTAAAGATATAGAGAAAAGGAGATGGATGTTTGAAAAGTTGGTAAGAAGTGTGGTACTGTATGGAGCGGAGATTTGGGGTTAGAGGGAATGGCAAGAGCTGGAGAAGATACAGGAGAAATACTGAGGTGGACGTTAGGACTAGAGAAGGAGACACCGGGGTATATAGTAGAAGAAGAGCTAGAAATAGAAAAATAAGGATACAAGCAGGAAGAATTGCAGTAAGGTATGAAGAAAAATGGGAAGTAGGAAAGAAAATGAAATACTATATGAATGTTGGAAAGAGATCGAGGCACAGAAGGTAAAATATGGGGAAGAAGAACTAAGAAAATACTATGAAAGAGTGGAATACGCGAGAGAAGAGATAAAGAGATTAAGAGTGGGGGAGAAAGATGGAAGAGGAAATAATTGCAAGAGATAAAGATACTCAGAAGCAGGAAAGAAGGGCAAAAATAAAGGAAGGAAAATATAACGAGAAATACATAAAAATAATGACAGACAAGAGACCAAAGTACATAACAGAAGGAAAAGGAATGAATGAAATAAGAATGATTGCAAGGTTCAGAATGGGTAATGAAGAAAATGAAAATAAATATTGGATGAGTGATGAGGAGAGATTATGCAGGTTGTGTGGGGATGAATGGGAAAATATAATACATATGAAAGAGGGATGCAGGGAAACAAGACACGAGGAAAAAGAATGGAAGTTACTACTAGGAGAGAAAGGGGAAGGAAAACAATGGATAAGGGAAGTGTTGGAGAGGAGGAAAGTGATGGAGGAGAGGAAAAGAAAAATACTGAAAGCTTAGAGAAGAGAGGGATGGGAGGTTAAAGAGGGAAAAAGGAATTAGTTATTCAAAGAGGTGGACTTTAGGATTAGATAATAAGAAACCAGGATACCTAATAATTCAAACAGGAAATAGAGCATTGAAACTGAAGGAAAAGATGGAACACAGAAAAGAGAATAAAATGCTGTACATATGTTAGAAAGAGATAGAGGAACAAAAGTGAAATGAGGTAAAGAAGATAGGAAAGCATATTATCAAAGAGGAGGATACGCAAGAAAAAAAAAAAAAGCTAAGAGGTGAAGGAAGAAAGATGAAAGAAGAGATAGTAAAAAGACAAACATAACCAGGTGCAGGAGAGAAGAACGAAGATTAGACAAGGAAGATATAACGACAAATACAACGATTTAATAATGGATGGAATCAAATATGGATAAAAGAAAATGATTGTTAAGGTTTTTTTAGTTAAATTTCGTATTTAGTTTTAAGTTTAAAAAGTTTGTGAAAGAACCGAATCACTTTGTTATTTTAAAAAGACAAATAAATTTGATTTGATTTTGACAAGCAACGAATTTTTTGCTAACCTAATTAGACAGTTGAGTTTTGTCAAGAAGAAGCGCCTAGCATGCAGGTTTAATGGGTTAGTACATGAAAATTGTTGAGAGGTTCCGAACCATGAAGATTAGTTGAAGCAAATCTTGTCTATAGAGTGAGTTGTACGATCAACAATCGACTATTGACGTTGAAGTCAGAAGACACCGATCATCTTCTTACATTGACATCATCCGTGTTCTTCCAAGGCATAGGATTATTGCAGGAGTAATCTGCAGATTTAACTTCAAGATCGTATCAGAAGGTGGGTGTGAACATAAAGCATAAAGAAGAAACAGAAACAGTTTCTTCGTTTCTTCGAATACTGGATCTCAATCAAAAAAAATTTTTTCGAAACTATGAAACGAAAGCTTTCTGTTTCAATAAACAATTCAACCGCAATTTCGAAGCAATTAAGGACACAATGATTTTACGACGTCGTACTTGCATGTACGTTCGTGGGACAAGCGCCCGTAATTTGCAATAAAAAGCACGTAACGGTAACGCATATGCATAAAACTTAATCCGTCAGCAATTCTTCACAAAATAAAATATTAGTTAAAAGCAATTTGTGTTTTTTCCCATGGAACGAAGGTCATAGGTGACTTCGCGACCTGTAATGACCATAATTAATATGTGAAATGACTGACTGGCAACCATGACATGTCGAACAATTAGACCGGAAGTCTGTGGATATAGCAGTTAGAATCAGTGCGTGTTTGTTCAACCGGTATATTACGATTGTTAAGTTGTTGTACCTGTATTGTTGTTATTGCTTCATTAAGTACAGGTGCTTTGGATGCGCGAAAAAAAATCGCAACCCTCCTTCCCAAAAAAAAAAGACGTTAGGAAATGGGACCACCGATTGAACTCGTTAATAAATGCGCGTTCACGCACATATTGAAAAAAGGTCTTAACCAAGACGAGTCCGTTTATAATGACAGACTAGGTACACCTTATCGTTTCCGCCGGAAACAGATCATTGTCTCTGATATACATTTTATATTCTTATATTGGATCATAGTAACGACCTTTTCGAATAGTATTAACAATGGAATTCTTGTTGCGCGAAGACATTTTTTCCCATTCGCTTTTTCTAGCAGCATCATTTCGAAAATCAATATCGGAAAATTTTACGTTTTCGTGTCGGAATTTTTTTTTGTACGTTATTTAGAAAGGTGGTACGTGAGAAGCAAACACTAAAGTTGTCCAGAATCGGGGCTGTAACAACATTCCTCGGTGGCACGCAATATTTCGCTAATTGAAATGTCCGTGAAGACATATTTATAATTGAAACCGGAAATTTATTTGAAATAAATAAGGCTGCAGCGTCGTTATGTCTTTGTTTGGCGCAATATGTGGTATCAACATGCAACGGCAGGTGTTAAAAGCAATCTCGCGACAGATACCGAAAATTTTCTGACACAAAACGTGGTCGAAAATATTTTTGATGCTATTGATTAAGTGAAAAATACGAACCAAGAAAATTTGGAAATTGGCACCTTAAGAGTAAAGCCAAACGATAGAAAAAAATATAGGAAACACCCTGTATTCAACAACAAAAGTTTTCGTAATTGTTACACCAAAACTCGGTTAAGATGTAGATTATTGACAGTAAAATTTAGTTTCTACGTTTTAATTCATATTGGTGCAAAAGCGCGCCCTTTTAAGTATCATATATAGAGTATGTCCCCGGGTCGACTTTAGAAGAGGAAAAATTCGTATTTTTGTTTCTCAGAAAATTTCACTCTTAATGATTTGCCCTGCTTGTTCTCAAACCCTTAAAACACAAATTATTCTTATTTGACTCAAACGGTTCTTGAGATAATATCATTTCAAGATTATTTGCTAAATTTATTTATGTTCAAGTTAAATAAAAAATAATTTGTTTTCGAGGTTGGAAAACATACAGGATCAATCATCAACAGTTAAATTTTCTGAGAAATTAAAAATATGAATTTTGTTTCTTCTTTTAATGTCGATCCAGGGACATACTGTATATAACCTTCAGATTTAAACATTTTATCCTGATTATTTAAATAGGTTAGGTAAATTGAGAATTTTGATCACTAAAGTTATAGATTACTTAATCATTTAATCAAATAATTACGCCATCAATTAATTAGTTGAGAATCAATTAAATATTCAATAATTAGTCAATCAATTAATCATTTGCACTCAAATGATTTATATAACCTGCAAAATTAAGGATCTCTTTAATAATGATGATCTGGACAGCACATTAAGTTAAAGTTTTAAATTGAGGAATAATTTTGGTCACTATAGTTATTAAATCATAATTTTAATTTAATTAGTTAGGTTAGGTTAGGTTAAGGTATCATTTCGATTCCTGTAATTATTAAAATTTGATCACTCAATCACTTAATCAAATAATCACACTAGCAATTAATTCGTTGAAAATTAATTAATTATTCAATAAAGTTGTAGTATCCAATCAGTCAATTAAATAACCTCCAAAATTAAGGATCTCTTTTATAATGGTGATCTAGACAGCACCTTAAGTTAAAGTTGTGAACTTAGGTAAATTGAGGAATAATTTTGTTCACTATAGTTATTTAAATTAGATCACTGAATCATTTAATTCAATCAAAATTTTAATTTAATTAGTTAGGTTAGGTTAGATTAAGGAATAATTTTGGTTCCTATAATTATTAAAATTTGATCACTTAATCAAAAATCACACTAGCAATTAATTAGTTGAAAATCAATTAATTATTCAATAAAGTTGTAGTATCCAATCAGTCAATTAAATAACCTGCAAAATTAAGGATCTCTTTTATAATGGTGATCTAGACAGCACCTTAAGTTAAAGTTGTGAACTTAGGTAAATTGAGGAATAATTTTGGTCACTATAGTTATTTAAATTAGATCACTGAATCATTTAATTCAATCATAATTTTAATTTAATTAGTTAGGTTAGGTTAGGTTAAGGTATCATTTTGATTCCTGTAATTATTGAAATTTGACCACTCAATCACTTAATCAATCATATAACCTGCAAAATTAAACATCTCTTTTATAATGATGATCTGGACACAGCACCTAAAGTTAAAGTTGCAAACTTAAGTAAATTGAGGAATAATTATGGTCACTATAGTTATTTAAATTAGATCACTGAATCATTTAATTCAATCATAATTTTAATTTAATTAGTTAGGTTAGGTTAGATTAAGGAATAATTTTGGTTCCTATAATTATTAAAATTTGATCACTTAATCAAAAAATCACACTAGCAATTAATTAGTTGAAAATCAATTAATTATTCAATAAAGTTGTAGTATCCAATCAGTCAATTAAATAACCTGCAAAATTAAGGATCTCATTTATAATAGTGATCTAGATTCAATTTAATTAGTTAGGTTAGGTTAGATTAAAGAATAATTTTGGTTCCTATAATTATTAAAATTTGATCACTTAATCAAAACATCACACTAGCAATTAATTAGTTGAAAATCAATTAATTATTTAACAAAGTTGTAGTATCTAATCAGTCAATTAAATAAACTGCAAAATTAAGGATCTCTTTTATAATGGTGATCTAGACAGCACCTTAAGTTAAAGTTGTGAACTTTCGTAAATTCAGGAATAATTTTGGTCACTATAGTTATTTAAATTAGATCACTGAATCATTTAATTCAATCATAATTTTAATTTAATTAGTTACATTAGGTTAGGTTAAGGTATCATTTTGATTCCTGTAATTATTAAATTTGATCACTCAATCACTTAATCAAATAATCACACTAGCAATTAATTAGTTGAAAGTCAATTAATTATTTAATAAAGTTGTAGTATTCAATCAGTCAATCATATAACCTGCAAAATTTAACATCTCTTTTATAATGATGATCTGGACACAGCACCTTCAGTTAAAGTTGTGAGCTTAGGTAAATTGAGGAATAATTTTGGTCACTATAGTTATTTAAATTAGATCACTGAATCATTTAAGGTTAGGTTAGGTTAAGGTATCATTTTGATTGTTGTAATTATTAAAATTTGATCACTTAATCAAATAATCACACTAGCAATTAATTAGTTGAAAATCAATTAATTATTCAATAAAGTTGTGGTATTCAATCAGTCAATCATATAACCTGCAAAATTAAACATTTTTTTTATAATGATGATCTGGACAGCACCTTAAGTTAAAATTGTAAACTTAAGTAAATAGAGGAATAATTTCGGTCACTATAGTTATTTAAATTAGGTCACTGAATCATTTAATTCAATCATAATTTTAATTTAATTAGTTAGGTTAGGTTAGGTTAGTATGAATAATTGTGGTTCCTATAATTATTAAAGTTTGATCACTTAATGAAATAATCACACTAGCAATAATTAGTTGAAAATCAATTAATTAGTCAATAAAGTTGTGGTATTCAATCAGACAATCATATAACCTGCAAAATTAAACATCTCTTTTATAATGATGGTCTGGATAGCAACTTAAGTTAAAGTTGTGAACTTAAGTAAATTGAGGAATAATTTTCGTCATTATAGATATTTAAATTAGATCCTTCAACTATGTAATCAAGTAATCACGCTATCAATTAATTAGTTGAAAATGATTTAATTATTTAATTAAGTTTGTATTCAATTATTTATACAACCTGTAAAGTTAAGCATCTGGGCAGCATCTTAAGTTAATGTTGTGATCATAGGTAAATTGAGGAATAATTTTGATCACTATAGTTATTTAAATTAGATCACTGAATCATTTAATCAAGTAATCACTTATACAAATCAATTAATTGTTTAATACAGTTGTGAATTTAATTAATTAATCAATCAATAATGTACACTTAAATAACTAGTACATCCATGTTAATCAATTAAACAGTAAATTTGAAATCAGTTATTAAGTCACTTTATTAATTAAGTTACTAATTTGAGTCACTTAATTTATGGTACCAATTAGGAATTCATTAGTTGATAGGTTACCTGTTATAAATTAATCAATTAATGAGTCAGAGAATCACTGCTCACTGACTTAGTGTAAAAGAAACAGTCAGAAACATTTTTTGTCTCATTGTAAAAAAATCAGGATTAGTAAAAAACATTAGTTATTATGCAGTAAGTCAATAAATCAGTTAATGAGTTAATTGATTTATTATAATTTTTCAATTTTGGTCAGTCAATAATTTAATCAATTAATTTCCATGACTTAAATAACTAGAACATTAATGCTGAATCAATTAAGATGAATTATAAACTTGGTCTAATAATTTTAATAAATAGTTGATTCAATTTTTTAAGGTATTATTAAAAATTAGTATTTCATTAACCAATTAGTCAACCGACATTAATAATAGAACTCCTGATTAAAATAAATTTATGAGATAAACTTAATAATATAGTATTGAGTTAGGCAATCAATTAATCAGTTTTCAATTTATATTATTATTAATCAATTTGTGTCAATTTTCCTATTTTTATTTTCTTTTATTTTAATTGATTCAAAAACAGGAAAAAAGTTGGAATTAATGACAATTACTGTACAAATACTTGATTAAAGTGATGAATAAAAAATGAATTCGTTCTCAATTTATTTAATGAATCAATTTGTGGTCATTTCTTGATTTTAATTTTTTTGATAGTAGTCACTGTCATTAAGTAATTCTCAATCAGTAGGAATATTGAGTTACTTTCTTGGTTGTCAGTAAAAGACATTAATAAGTGTATAAGTTGTAATTTAAGAAATATATGAATCATTACAATCAATTTGTAATCAACGTATTTATTGTCATTCTATTATTTTGTTAGTCATTATAGCTACTCAAGTATTTTATTACAAATTTATCAATGACCGATTGAATCAATATTTACTACTACTACTACTAGTGCTGCTTTACTCAAAACTCAATTATTATTCAAGTAATTGATTCAAAAAACAGGAAAAGGTTGGAATCAGTTAATTACTGATTACTTACAAATAGTTGATTAAAGTGGTGAACAAAAATTAATTTAGTCACTTAATCAATTAATCAGTACTTAATTAATTAATTAATTAGTGCAGTATTAATTTTTTGGTTAGTTTTGTTAATTAGTAGTCACTTTCATTAAGTAATTTTTAATTAACCGGGAAATTTTTACTTTCTTGATTGTTTGTGAAACTTAGTTACAAAACACATAAGTCATTGACAATAAAATGATAATCAATCAATTTGTAAACAGCAAATTATTGTCAGTGGATAAGTAACTCTATTATTTGGTCATATACTAGCTAGTTAAGTACTTTATCAGTAATTTATGAATGATAGATTGAGTTAGATTAATTATTAATTACTCAAAATTCACTTGTTCAGCGAGTAATTAATTCCAAAAACAGTAAACACGTTGGAATCAATAACAATCAGTTTGTCAGTTACTAATTAGTTAACCCACAATCAATCGGTTAATTACTGACAAATAGTTAATTAAAACAATGTTAATCAGTTAATCAATTAATTAATTAATCAATCAATTTTGTGATCATTTCTTTGGTTAGTCTTTGTTTTTTTTAGTTAGTAGACACTGTCCTTTAATTTTTAATCAAAGTTACTCTTTTTGATGGTTGAATTGAAAGTGAATAAGTAGTTAGTTAAAAAATATGTCAGTCATTAGCTTGACAGTAAAATACTAATCAATTAATTTGTAATCAGTAAATTTATTGTTAGTGGGTAAGTTACTCTTATTTTTTTGTCAGTCATTAGGCAGTCAAGTACTTTATCAATTTAATTTTTTGGGGAATGAGGGATTCAAAAGACAAAAAAAAGTTGGAATCAATAAGAACTAGTCATGAGCAAAAGTTAATATTATGAATCATTAATCAATCAATCAATTTGTAATCATCAAATTGATTGTCACTGGATAACTATTTCATTATTTGTCAGTCATTAGTCCGTTTGTTAATTACATTGTCAATTCATAGTGAGTTGGGGTACAAGTAAAGTCAAGAAACTTAATTATTTAATGAATACTTCAGTAAACTAGTGAATAATCGGGATATTATTGTGTCAGTCAGAGGTTTGATAAGTCAATCAAAAAGAAATAAGCAAAAGATGTATTTTAGCTCTTATCCAAAGTTACAAATCAATTCGAATCATTTATAAAGTCTGCAAACGATTCCAACCTTGTAAACAGCAACGGAACGTGACCGATACATAGTCCACCCCCAAAACTATACAGTCCAATTAGTTTACCATTAAACACAACCGGTCCGCCTAAATCCTTCTACAACACATTCATTACTACTTACTACTTAACTTTGTGTCCGCACCAAACAAGCATCGCGTCCTATTTCTCCACCATAACAAACCGAAGTGGTCGGCCAAAAAATTAAACCATAAAAATCGGCGCATCCTGACGATTTTAACATCGCAACGACTTGCAATTGTTTCGCCAATTCGTTATCGCTTACTTGACCCCAAGCGGTAAAATTAGCATGAGCCCCAATCGGTACGTCGTCGTCACTACCCACTTCGATAGCACGAACCTGATCGTTGAGTTCGAGGGGCTCATCCAAAATAAAAACCGAAACGTCGAACAACATGGCTATGTTTAGGGGTGATTGATTATTTTGGACACCGATCTCAATTGACCGCCTGTTTCGCGGAAAGACGAACCGACACGTACTTTTAAGTTGTCCGCCGATCCGCTGAAATATTTTGATGAGAAAAGATCAAAACTACTATATCATTACTGTAGTCGGCTGCAGCCTGCTACAGTCACTATTTTGACTGGACTAACGATTGCTCCAGCACACACGTAATGCCCATCGACTTCCAAAGCCGCCATGTACGCATAATCTTTGATGTCAGCATCGTTACCACCGACTATGCGTTGTTGGGCGCAAGCTAAAGAAATTGTAAGTGTTAAAGTCAAAAACAATGTTTTGCCTACCGGTAGAAACAGCAACGAGTAGTAGCACAAAGGTAAACATATTTTATTGATCAAATTATTATTCTTCTAAGTTTTCTATTATATACACTCTGATAATGACAAGCACTTTTAACGATTAGATTAGCAGTATCAGCAACGTCATTTACGGTGACTCAAGAAAAACAAGTTACAATTTCATTTTGAGGCAGACCTGTTTTTCACAAAATCTCTAGTCGATAAGATTAGTCAAATCTTATCACGTATTGATATCAACTGTATCTTAAAACAATTAATTATTTTGGATAAGAAGTCAAAATTCCATTCAAAAATTTACTTATCCATTTCAAAAAATATTTTACCGTAAAATTTGACCGCCACTATTTTTCTAAGAGAAACTTGTTTTGAAAGAAGTTTTTATATTTTTAGATCTAAACATTTTATTTTATGTATAATATTAAAGAAAGAAGTCACGTTTATTGTTTCTTTAAATTTTTTCACCACCATCGATAAGTTATAAAAATTGAACTGAGTATACAAGCATTTTAATTATTTTGTTTATAGAATTGAGAATAAAAAATTAAAATTCTATTCGAAAATTTAGTTCTCCATTTCAAAAATATTTTACCGTAAAATTTGACCGCCACTATTTTTTAAGAGAAACTTGTTTTGGGAGAAGTTTTTTATTTTTAGATCTAAACATTTTATTTTATGTATAATATTAAAGAAAGAAGAAGTGAAGTTTATTATTTGCTTAAATTTTTTGACCGCCATCAATAAGTTATAAAAATTGAACTGAGTATACAAACATTTTATTTATTTAGTTCATAAAATTGAGAATACGAAGACGAAATTCTATTTAAGAAAATAGTTCTCCATTTCAAAAATATTTTACCGTAAAATTTGACCGCCACTATTTTTTTGGATAAACTTCTTTTGGGAGAGGTTTTTCATTTTTAGATCTAAACATTTTATTTTATGTATAATATTAAAGGAAGAAGAAGTAAAGTTCATTGTTTGCTTAAATTTTTGTCCGCCATCGATAAGTTACAAAAATGAACTGAGTATACAAGCATTTGAATTATTTTTTCATAAAATTCAGGATAAAAAGACAAAATTCTATTCAAAAATTTAGTTCTCCATTTCAAAAAATATTTTACCGTAAAATTTGACCGCCACTATTTTTTTTAAGAAACACTTGTTTTGGGAGAGTTTTTATTTTTTAAATTTAAACATTTTATTTTATGTATAATATTAAAGAAATAAAAAGTAAAGTTCATTGTTTGCTTAAATTTTTTTGACCGCCATCGATAAGTTATAAAAATTGAAATTAGTATACAAGAAATTTAATTATTTTTTATAAAATTGAGAATTAAAAGTGTTCTCCATTTCAAAAATATTTTACCGTAAAATTTGACCGCCACAATTTTTAAGAGAAACTTGTTTTGGGAGGGATGTTTTATTTTTAGATCTAATATTTTATTTTATGTAAATATTAATATTGTTTGCTTACATTTTTTGACCGCCATCGATAAGTTATTAAAATTGAACTGAGTATTCAAACATTGTCATTATTTTTTTATAAAATTGAGAAAAAAGACAAATTTTATTCAAAATTTAGTTATCCATTTCGAATAATAATTTTACCGTAAAAATTTGACCGCTTTCACTACTTACAAAATTAAGAATTTTGATGACATTGTTTAACAAAAATTTTCAAGAATCCGTTTGATATTTTTGTGTCTGTAAGTATTTTTTATTATTTCATGGCGTACCACTTTCTAGTTGCTATTTCTAAATTTATTGACCGCTAACCATAATTGGTAAATACAATTATGACCGCTAAGCATTTTTTGGTTTTTTAATCCAAAATTTGTTGATTGTCAACATTATTTTACCATTGTGTCAGCCACCAATGTTAAAACTTGTTTAACATAAAGTTAATTTATTAATCGTTATAGCTAATTTTTGACCGCTACTGATGATTAATGATAACTTCAATCTTTTGTACTTGAAACTTTTTTGAATATTTTAAAGAGTGCACTTTATGTTGACCGCTAATATTATTTTACTAACACTTTATTCCGTATATATAATTACCTGTGAATCAAGATTGATTCCGTTTATTGTTTTAATCGCCGTTTAATAGATTTTTTAAATTACACTATGACCGCCGCCTTATTTTAAAAGGCTTTTATAATAAAAGAGTTTTTTGTATCATATGCTTTTCTGCAAGAATTCGTGTATTTATGTGCATTAACCCATTCTTACCTAATTTTTGACCCCCAAAATCATTTTTGATTTTTTAAATAGCAACTGTGGTTCGCCAACAACATTTTCAGTTTATTATCGATAAAAATAAATTGATTCTTAAATTGGTTTATTTAATAATTTTTGACCGCTATTGATAATTTATATTTATTTTATTATCTTGATTTGTTAAGAGTACCCAACAACAATTTTAGAGAGTGTTTGGCGCCGTTTACATATAAAAAAAAATATTTAGTTAATTTCCGTGTAGTTGACTGTTTTGACCGCCATCGACAATTAAGTTAATTTTACGCTTATGATGTAGAAATCATTTAATAAAATTAATGTTTTCTAATATTAATCTGTAACGTTCGTGTATTGAAATGTTGGTTTATTAATGGTTTGTTTGAATTTTATCTAAAATTTTTGACCGCTAACAAAGATTATAAATTAAAAATTTAATTATTTTTTTTTGATAATATGAATTACAAAATTTATAAGTGGGGTGATAAAAAAAGACAAAACATTTTTGCTTTTTTAAATTTGTTGGAGATAGAAATATTAGTGAGATGTCGGAAAGCACGGAATCTGGCTTGAGATAAAGAAAGACAGAGGAAAAGCTGTATACAATTTTTAGAAAAAGTAGGTAATTGATAAGATTGTTGGTAAAAGAAGGAAAGGGCAAAAAAACGAATAAAAAAGAGAGGAAGGTGTAAACAAGGAAGATGAACACATATGATTTATGCAAGGAAATGCTAAAAGAGATTAGATTGATAAAAAGGAATCAAGAGAAAGCAAACAAAGAAGTAAAAGAAATGAGGGCAGAGAAATGGTGCAAAATTTTAGAGGAAACATTAGATTTTTGGAGAGAAGAATCGAAAGTATGGAGAAAGAAAAACAAGAAAGAATTTGGTGATAAAAGGAATGAAGTTAAATGCAGATAAGAAGGAAATACAAACCCACGTAGAAAATGTGCTAAAAAACTAAAATGGGAGTAGGAAGAACTTTAGAAAAAGCAATAGAAATAAAAAGTAATCTTGATAAAAATGGGAAGAATGACAGAGAAACTGGACATGTTAAAAAACAAAAGAAAGCTGAAAGGAACAAAAATATATGTTGATGAGTACGTGAAAGGAAAAGGGAAAGAAATATACATGGAAAAATACGTTTAGAAGCACGACAACGAAGGGAAAGAACAAAGATAGTCGGAAAGTGAGGGGAGGTTAAAAATAGAGGTTGGAGGAGAGAGAAAGAATGATAGTGACGAGAAAAACGAAAATAATAAAATTTATTCTGAAATATAAGAAGGGTGAAAAATAAAAGTAAAGATTTTTGGAAATACATACGCTGTTTTAAAATGGTGGGGTTGGTGGAAGCATGAGTGGAAGAAAAAGATTAGAATGTGTGGAAGGGAAGAATAACTGAAATTATATGGAAAATACAATTTGCCAACAAAAGTGAAGAAAGAGGTAGAGCGAAAGGTGAAATAATTACGGGGGTAAGAAAGAAGTAGAGAGTGAAAAAAAAAGAAAAAGAACAAGAAGAACTTATGTGAAGACGGATAAAGGGGAGGAATTTTGAAATACTACTAATAGTGTATGGAAAAAAGAAATGGAAATGGCAAGGAAAAGTATAGAAGGGGCTATCAAAGAAAGAGGATGAAGGGGGCATACCAAAATAAATGGGCAAGGGAGAAAATTTAAAAAAATGCGTGAAGAGAGAGGGTAAACGATATTAAATGGAAACGTCGAGAAAGGGGGGAGATGAAAATATACCTATTTTAGGGAAAGAGGTGAATCCGTTATTGACTATTAAAAAAGAAAAGATGGAAGAATACACATAGATGAGGAGAAATAGGCGGAATACTGTTAGAAGGAAGAAGAGAAAACAAGTAAATGTAGCATTAAAATGATCGGAAAAATGTAAAGAAGGAAAAATAAATAAGGAGGAGGTGGAACAAGCGATAAAGAAAGTAAGAAACGGAAAAGCAGGAGGTACAGGTGGTACACACGGGGAGCAGTAGACGTAATAGGAGAAAAGATGAAGGAAAGAGTAAGAAACTTATTTAATAAAATATGGAAAGAAGAAAGTTTTCTAGAAAAATGGAGGGAGGCTGTCATATGTCTAACATACAGAAAATGAAAAAAGAGAATTAGAATAGAAAGTTATAGGGGGGTGAACATAACAAACGCAGGTTATAAAATTTATGGGAGATAAAAAAGAAGAAGGATGGAGGAAAAAATGTTTTGGCAAGCAGGTTTTAGAAAAGAAAGGAGAATATTTACATTTTAAAACAAATAATAAACAGAAAATAATAATAAAAAGGAGGGAAAATGTTTGCGCTCTTTCTGGATATAAAGGCAGTTTTTGACAATGTGGACAGGAAAATGATGTGGGACATATATCAGGAAACGAAGAGTAGAATAAGAGTGAAAGGAGAATTGATGAGCTTTTTGGAGGAAGAAGGAAATAAGGCAGGGATGTCCGCTGAGCAAAAGCCTATTTTTAATGTACATTGGTGATTTGGAAGATGAGTTAAAAAAGAATCAAAGAGGGGTGATGGGTAAAATAAAAATATGGTTACTGGCATATGCAGATGATATAGTTTTGCTAGGTAGTGAAAGAAAGAAGCTGGGCAAATGCGTCAAAAGCGAAGATAACGAAGTTTTAAAAAATAAGAGGAAAAGGAAAAAAGAGACGTGGTTGTGGGGAGATGAGGAGATAGAAAGTATGGATGAGTGGAAATATTTAAGTTATAGAATTAGGTACGATAATAAAGATAAAGGATACATAAGGAAAGCTCAGAAGAGAAATAAAATGTTGGGAGAAGTGTGGGTTTGCGAGAAAAGAATATGGAGATAAGAGGTTGGCTTTTCGATAAAATTGTAAGAAGCGTATGGAGCATAAATATGAAGATGGACAGTGAGGGAAACTTTAGTAACAAGGTAGATATTGTAAAAGGGCATTAGGATTAGAGAGAGAAACATAAGATAAGAACAGAAAAGATAAGAGCAAAACTGGCGAAAAAGGCCATGAGATATGAGAAAGAGATAGAACGTAGAAGAGAAAGGTAATTCTTTACGAGTGTTTCAAACAGATAAAGTTGTTTAGGATAAAACATGGACAGGAGGATAGAAGGTTATCTAGGAAAGAGTAGGCTATGTTAGGAATGAAACGGAACCCAAATACAAGAAAGGAGAGCAAAAATACACAACAGTAAATATAATGAATAATATAAGGAGTTAATAATTAAGACAAATCAAGATATGTAACGAATGAAAGAGAGAAAAGGATGATACGAGATTTCAAATGGGAATGAAGAGAAAGAGAGCAAGTATTGATTGGATGGTCAAAAAAAGAAAATTCAGGCTGTGTGGGCAAGGTTGAAAGCCTAAAACATGGAGAGAAGAGTGTGCAGAGTTAAGACCGGAGGAGAGAGAAAGAAAGTGTTAGTAGGTGAAAGAGGAGAAGGAGCGTATTGGATGAGGGAAGTGCCGGAGAGAGGAGGAGAAACCGAGACCGTCAACTATATTTGTGTCCAAATATAATTGCTTACTTATTTTTTTTTGCTGTTAGAAAAACATAATTATCGTGTTTCACATTTTGTCCGCCGATTTCGTTTAATGGAATCTAACTTTACGCTTTTTTCACCGCTTCTAACATTTAATAAAAATTGTTGTCTTGCAGTTCTTGGAACTACATTGTTGTAGGCTACACTTCTTTGTTAAACTAAACCTAATTTATCTTAAACGTTTTTTGACCGCCACTGATGATTTGTAAAAGTTTTTTAATTTTAACATTATATAAATAAAATTGCATTTATTGACGACAAGTAATTTTTTTATGACATATTCGTATGTCAAATACAATTGGTTATTATTAATTTGACCGCCACCGTCAATTTACAAAAATTGTACTGACTATCTTGGTATTTTAATGTTCTGTTTCTAGGTTTTGTGTAATTATTAAAAAAACTACTATAATTTTATTGCCCTGGAAGACATCTTTGTTGTCTATTACTATTTTTTTTAATCGTTTAAATAGTGATTATGGTTCGCCAAGAAATTGTTTGAATTCAATTTTGACCGCCAAAAAGAACTTTTATACTGAAAAGAGTCTAGTTTTTTAAAGTAGTAGCTAAGTATTTTAGTATTTCCAGCACGGTTTCATTGTTGACCGCCATCAGTTAACTTTTTGACCGCCATCAATAACATATAAAATTGGTCTAATAAATTCTCTACTATTAAAAAAATGTAATTGTATATGTATTGTAGGGTGCTTTAATCAAAAATTTTTAGTGGTAGATTTTGACCGCCAACTATTTTCGTGTCCGCACTGAGCAAAAACATAATTAACGTGTTTTACATTCTCCGTTTCTGTTTTATAAAATCGAACGAAGTGCAGATTAATTTTAACTCTTCAGTTTTTGACCGCCAATTTTAGATTATTTTGTAAAATCGGATTTGGCATTATGAATGATTTTTTTTTATACAAGAAGTGGTAATTGTTCGTATTGCTTTAATTTCGATGAGAAGTATTTTTAAAAGAATGACGCGATACGTGGATTTGATCAAGTTTTACTAATAAGGTATAGTTTTGGAAGGCGATAATGAAGTTGAACAACCGTCAATAATTCCGATCGAAGAAGAAAATTGTTAAATATTTATACTCGACAGAAAAAAATTCCTTTTAATCTTCGCCGACTTGGACGACATACCTGTAAAAATATGCAGTCGCATTACATTGCCGAGCAAAATTCCCACCCTACGCCCATTATACCTTAAATACTTTTTCAAAATCAAATTAAAAAACAAAACAACAATAGACCTTCATGCAAATGTCTCGAAAATTTGTCCGCAATTAAGAATTCGACCGGTTTTTTTTACCCGATTAATCGATAGTTCTTTGTCGTAAAACGTTTAGTGCTGTTGAAGACCCCCACCCCACCCCTCGAAAACGAACTGAAGTCGTACGCCGTGTTTTTTAGATTAATGGAAACAAATCGCATGATTATAACGCGTAAAAATTCATCTTATATTCGTTCATCATCATTTCGACCTCCATAAAAATTTATCACCTTCATTTTTAAGAAGAACCTCTTGACGGGTGTGTATAATCCGCGCGCGCGAGTTGACGTAGGATGAAAAAAAAGAGAGTGAGAACGAAAAACTACAGATACCGTCGCAAAAATAAAACGCAATAATTTTTTATCACCATTGGAGCAGAAAAAACGGTATCTTATGACCATTAACAGAACAACACAAAGGAAATATGAGATATAACATTGAGATCGAGGAAAGGTATAACATTAGTTCCCATCTGGAAAAGCAAGAACAGGAAGCTTTTGCAATATATTCACATTATACGTTATCACCAATAGTCGTAATGATATCTACGGATGAAAGAGGGAATGACGTTAAGCCTATATGAAATAGTCTTATAAATAAATAAATACACTTTCCCACTTTACTCCAGTAATAACGGCTATAAATTCATATAGATTACCGGCTATTGATATTTCGTCGGTTTTTACTACTTTTTTTTCTTCCTCGAGTTTTCTTTTATGGCAGCTGCCTTCTTTAACTGGATGTTCGACTTCTAAAATTCGAATTTAATATTAATATTATTTGTGGCGGTCAAATTTAAGATCGCAAATTTTAAAGAATTTGGGTTACTGTGCATAATTTCTACAAAATATAACTCTACAAGTAAAACTAATAGTTACAGCCGACCAGAATTTTAAGAGCGGACAAATTCTCAGAAGTTCACTAATAAGTTTAAAAATATAATTTGTTGCTCCAACAAAAAGAAACCTACTACAATTTACGCATTTTGTAATTAATACTTTTGAATTTATTTTTATTGCAGCGGTCAAATTTGTTTTAAAAAAAGTTTTGATAAAAACTAGAACTTGCCATTGGTATTTATATTACTACATTTTTACAGCAAAATTGTTATTCAAAAAAAGTAAAAATTAAATTCACAAATGTCCGCCAACACATTTTTCTATTAGTTTCTTAATTTACTAAAATTTCTTTTAATTGTTTGTGTAGGCAATCACATTGGTTCTCGTTTTCCAAATTTAAGGAAAAAGCTTAATTAACATTGAACTCAAATTTTGACCGCTACCAAAAAATCATAGCCCAAGTAGTCATAATAATTGTTCATAATAGTGGTTTGGTGGTTAAAAATTTATTTTATAATATGAAGTCATTTGAACTGTAAACTATTTTTGAGACAATATTGGTCGCGGTAAAAAAAATAGTTGGAAGTCTTAAAAGAATTTTTTTTCTAAACCAAAAGTGTAAAAAGCGTGCTACGATATTAAATTATTTTTTTGAAAATATTAGTAGCGGTCAAAAATTTTAAATCAAAATTGTTCTTTCAATCGAAAATGTACATTCTTAAATTTGAAAATATGAAAATATTCTTTTGATTTGGGACTATTAACTATTTTTTAGAACATATTAAAAGCGGTCAAAATTTAGTTGATCTCTTTGTAATCTAAATTATCTCATAAATCTAAAGTAAAAAGTTTTACTTGGGCTATAAAACTGTCTTCCCAACTTTCGATAATAAACTATTTTTTAAAAAAATATTGGTAACGTTAAGTAAAAAGTGTTTTTCATTCTTCACAATGAACTATATTTTTAGAAAATGTTGATAGCGGTCAAAAATTCAGCTGAGAGTTTTATCAAAATATGAACTTACAAGTGTGGCATTATACTTTTTATACTTCAGAATTGGGGAATAAATTTGATTTTAAAATAACAGATTTTTGACCGCTACCAATATTCATTTAAAAACTAGTCCGTGGTCCAAAATGAAGATAATAATTTATTTATTTTCGAAAATTCATTATTTCAACTTTTTTAACCTTACCTATATTTACTATAAAATAATTTATATTTAAAAATTCAAGATTCTGACCGCTATCAATATTGTTCTGAAAACATAAACTAATGTCAAAATTTTTAAATTTTTGATTTAGAAAGTAATTCTGAATTTAAAATTTCCAACAAAATTTTTGAGCTTTTTTACCAATATTTTCAAAAAATTTTAAAATTGATTAAATAATTTTCAATCAGAAATTTCTAAACAACTTGTTAATTCCTCATTTGTAAGTTTAGATTCATGGTAAAATTTTTATTTTGAAACTCTCAGTAGAATTTTTGACCGTTTCAACATTTTTTGAATACATAGTCTATTGTCAGAAATAAAAAAAAATGTTTCCACATTTTCTTAACGTTATCAACATCCAATATTCTGAACTGAATTTTTGACCGTTATTAATATTATTCTGAAAACATAATCTATTGTCAAATTTAAAAAAACTTTCAGAGTTTGATCAAAAATTGGCAAGGTTGTTTTGTGCCTTAAACTTAAAAAAATAGTGCACCACATTTTACTTTAGACTCATGAGATAATTTTGATTGTAATGATCTAAACTGAATTTTCGACCGCTACAATATGTTCAAAAAAATAGTTAATGGTCCAAAATAAGAAGAATATAATACTACATTTTTTAAATTTTGATTTGAAGAGCAATTTTTAAATTAAAATATCCAAAAAAAATTTTGACTTTTACCAATGTTTAAAAAAAATGGTTTATAGTTTAAAATTGATAAAATAATTTTTTAATCTGTAATTTAATACCGTACCACACTTACAGATTTAAAAAAAAAGTTGGTTTTAAAACTTCTGAATAATTTTTTGATTTTAGTCTCATGAAATAATTTTACTTGTAAAGGTCCTGATTGAATTTTTGACAGGTATCTTTATGTTCAAAAAACAGTTAATGGTCCAAAATAAGAAGAACATTTTAATATTTTTAAATTTTGAATTTTTGACAGCCATCAATATTATTCTAAATAAACAATCCATTGCCAAAAATAAAAAAACTTTTGAGTATGATTCAAAATTGGCTAAATTTGTGTGTGCCACAAACTTTAAAAAATAGTGCTTCACATTTTACTTTAGGCTCATGAGATAATTTTGATTGTAAAAACTTAACTGAATTTTGACCGCTATCAATATGTTCAAACAAATAATTAATGGTCCAAAATAAGAAAAATATTTTCATATTTTTAATTTTAAGAATATAATACTACACTTATTAAATTTTTGATTTAGAGAGCAATTTTGAATTTAAAATTTTCAACCAAATTTTTGAGCCTTTTTGAATTTTTTTCAAAAAAATAGTTTATAGTTTACAATTAAAATAAAATCCAAAATTTAATATGGTACTACACTTTTTGCAGTAAAAATTTGGAAAAGAAAAGTTGGTTTTAAATCTTCCAACTAATTTTTTGACCGCTATTCATATTTTTTCACATTTTCTTAACGTGACGGATATTTTCTAAAAAAATAATTTAATTTCGGGGGATTGTTTTGTAGCCCGCAGTTAAAAAAATAATGCCTCATTTTTTACTTTAGACTCTTGAGATAATTTTGATTGTAATGATCTTAACTGAATTTTTGACTGGTATCAATATGTTCGAAAAAAATAGTTAATGGTCCAAAATAAGAAGAATATTTTTATATTTTCAAATTTAAGGATATAACATAATTTTTTTTACACTTTTTGACCGCCACCGAGTTTGTTAACAAATTTATTATTTTTACAGATTCAGATTCAGGAAACATTTTTGACCACTAACACACCCAAAAACTTTAAACTTAATTTAAAATGAAGAAAAAAAATTGTATTTCAAATTTGATAGTAGTTTTTATATTTTAGAATTAAATATCTGGATCGAATTTTAACGGCCACTACTATTTTTAAATTATTGTTCTAAAGAATCAAGCGGTTAATTTTAGTTTTAAAACTTTCATTTGGAATTTTGACCGCTACCAACATTTTCGAAAAATATAGAACATAATCCAAATTGTGCAAAATAATTTCTTATTCTCAAATGTATTAAAATCAAACTACACTTTTTAAACGTCATAATTTTGATTTACATGCTGTCAATTTTTTGACCGCCACTAATAACCTATTTAAAAAGTTTTAAAATCCAAAATGAGCAAAATAATTTTTTATTCTAAAATTTAATAATATAATTTAGCAATTGTTACTGAAGTGTTTGATTTTAAAACCCCCAAGAAAAATTTTGACCGCTACTAACACTTATTTAATTTTAAATTTTAGTTAAAGTTTTGGCCGTCACAATATTTTCTAAAAATTTAGTTATGAAATTTTTAAAATTTTTTTATTTTGTTTGTAACGTGATCAGAAAATATTTGACCGCCAGATTGTTTTAAATTAAAATGTACGTGTTTCAAAATTAATTTTTGTTTCAATAACAAATTCTGTCATTTTTTGATGGAAACTTAAAAAAAATTCACAGAACTCATTTTGTATCCAAATTTTTGTCCGCTGAAAATGTCTTCCACTATCTACATTGAAATTTTTTCTTTAATTGATTTTTGACGGTTAAAGTATTTGCAACAGTACAGAGCGTTGGCCTACATCTTCATTTGAATCACCGAAAAAAAAATTCAACAGGTACTTAACAATAATAAATTGAAGCAGACAAATTTTCAAGTATTTTAATTAGTAAATCGGTAAAGAATTTGGGTTTCGAAAAAATACTCGAGGATTTAACAATTAATTGCATTCCTTCGATTTGATTTAAACGTCTAATTAAAATGTGAAAACGTATAATAATAATAATAATAAAGGAACAAAAACTGTCCGGGAACAAAACAAAAATAACGATAAAATAAATATTACTAAAAATTCTTCAAATTTAAAATATCGACTCCGATAGCTGGCTATATTGGATACGGGAGGGACAGTTATAAATAGCAATAACTGTCTACTTCCCTTTGCTCTTCGGTAATAACAACCGTCTGAATCGTTCTACTAACAATAAGAATTCAGAAACCGAACACACATATTATATATTTATGATTATTTTTTGAAATTTACCTAAGTCTACCTGCTTATAGCAGTTTTCTTTGTTTATGCCCGTATTATGTTTCCTACACTGTTATTGTACCGAAATTTGCTTGCTCCAAATTCGGTCATAAGGGCGTCTGTACTAATTTTTGATACAAAATCATTTGCGAACCCACAACGCTTCCGATTAATTACCAAAAAAATTCCTTTCGACTCACCTGGTCAAGCATTCGTTGCACGAGCGCGTGTAATTTTACAGTGTACTTTATAATGATATGATAATGAACAAAGCAATGGATATTAATTCAAGAATTATAGCGTTTTATGGATATAATGTCCGTTTTTATAGTTCTTTATGTGATACAGATGATTGGTTAGTATTACAAGAGCGTTTGCCGGAAAAAGGTCCTTATTAAGGATGCTATTGGGGCGTCGCCTCTATAATTCGATGTAATTAAATTGGTTATTTGTGCTTGAATAATTTGCATTTTAGATATTGAATTCTGTATTTGGGTTATGGGTTGATTTCGATGTTATTTTTTTTTCTTTCTTTAATTTCACGTTTTTATTTATGTCGATCGCGTAATTATTCATGTAAAAACATCTATATAAATCGTTTTTATTTCTTCTTCTTCTTCTTCTTCTTGTTTAATGTCTTTATCAATCACAGTTTCTTGAGATTACATGCGACGTGTGTACATCGTAATTAAATTTTATATAGAAAAAATTTCACCCCAAAACCTTATTAAAATACAAAATTAATCAACAAAACTGCGTCCAAAAAAGAAATTGTTAATAAAAATAGTCTGCTGTATTCGTGACATAGTCACTATAATTAGATTGTTAAGAGACCCATCAGTAACTTTAATGTATTTGAAAATTCAGGTCTTAACCATTCTTTGGAGAAGGAAAAATTGAATAAAAAATAAACGAAGAAAGGAAAACAAAAATGGTGGGGAAAATGTATGGAAGAAATAGCTGGATAGAGAAAAGGAAGGAAGGTATATTAGAAGAAGAAACATATGTAGCTAACTATCTTTTGGAAAATAATGAAAATCAAGAAGAAAGAAGAAAGAAGAAGACAAGGAGGTATAATAAAGAAAGTAGAAGTAATTAAAGCAAACCAAGTGAGAAAGGGAATAAAAAAATTTGTGAGATGTTTAAAATAAATGCAAGAGATAGATAGAGTCGTTTGAAAAAAAGAGGTTAGTAGTTAAAGCCCCTGCTCGGGCGCCATGTGAAAACCCAAACTACTTAAAAAGTTAGGAAAGTAAAAGAGATTGTATGGAAAGTATGGAAGACCAAATAGAGATCCTAAAATCCTTTCCCTTTTCTTAATTCCAAAAACTAAATAATACAAAAATTTATCCTAATATTAATAATACCACAAATTTTCTTAAATTACACTTTACATATATTTCTCTTTTTCTTATTCTTTCATCCATTCTTTGGATCGCAGTTTCCACAATTTTCTTTTAAATGTTTGATATTCTCCCACCCTTCGCCACACATCCTACATTTTTTCTTCTTATCATTCCTCTAGTACATATTCTCCCTTTCCTCATTCCCGCATCTAAACCTTGCTATGATTTTTTTCTTTTATACTTCTTTTCCCTTTCAGATATCCTGGTATTCCTTCGGTACTTAACTCCCTGAACTTTACATTGTATCTTCCCCTTCTATCTTTGCACTCCTTTTTTGTATTTGTATATCTTTATCTATACTTATCACTTCTTTTTCCATTCTTCTCCCCTTTCTTCTTTTCTGTTTATCTCTTCTCTCGAGTACCCTACCCTTTCATAATAATATTTCCTGTCTTCTTCACCGTATTTGTTTAAATATTTCTCCACTTCCTTCTAACATTCCTTAAGTATCTTATTTCCCTCCTTTTATTTATCCTTTCTTTATATCTCACTGCCAATTTTTCTGTCTAAATCCTAATTTTATCTATTTTTACTTCTTCTTCTACTATATATCCTGGTATTTCTTTTCCTAATCCCAACGTCCATTTCCAATATTTTATTTGTATCTTCTCCAGCTTTTTCCATTCTTTCCATCCCCATATTTTCGCTCCATACAACAATACACTCCTTACCAACTTCTGAAACAACCATTTTTTTTCAACATCTTTTCCAAAACCCTTTCCCCTATCCCCATACCTGACTTAATACCTTGTTTCCTTTCTGTTCTAACTCCCTTATATGCCCCTCATCCTTATTATTATAACTAAAGTTATACCCAAGATACTTGTATTTGTCTATTGTTTGTATTTTTCTTGCCCCATAACTATCTCTCTTTTATTCCTCTTTCTTTTTTTCTTTTAAACACCATTATTTTAGTTTTTTCCACATTTGCTTTAAACTTTTTGTTTTCTAAATATTTTTCACTACTATATATTTTGTATCCCACATTTGTGAAACTTACCCTCCTGTAGTTTTCAATTTGCTTTTATCTCCTCCTTTATATATTGGACATATTATCGCCTCTTTTCAATTTTCAGGAACTCCCCTTCCTTCCATATCTTTTCAAACACCTTCCTTATTCTTTGTTTTATTTTATCACCTATATATTTCCGCTGTTCCCATTGGGTTCTATTAGTACCTACGGCTTTACCTATTTTCACCTTCCTTAATGCTTGCTCCAACTCCTCCTTTTTTATATCTTTACATCTTGATTTGTCTTCTTCTTTCCTATCTCTTACAATCGTTGGCTTCTTCTTTTGTCCTTCTAATAATCTTCTACAACGTTCTTCCCATTTTTCTTCATCTATTTCTTTTCCTGACTTCTTAAACTTTCTCCTCCTTCTGCTAATGAATTTCCATACTTGACTTTCATTCTTTATTTTTCCTATCTTTTCCACCAACTCCTTTTCTCTGTTTACACACTTCTTTGAAACTTTTTTTTTGTATTTTTTTAACTCTATCTTGCCTTTTTTCCATTTTCTTCTCCCTCTTCTCATTTCCTTTTTTTCGCAATCACTATTTCACTATTCTTTGCTGTTTTCTAATATATGTTCTCTTTTCTTATACCTTTTCTTTTCCGTTGCATCATTCATTTTCTTCACAATACTATTTATTTCTTTCTCAACCTCATAAGACATCTCTTGCTCCTCCTCCATCTTTTCCCTGTACCTCTCTATATTTTTTCGTGTCCACACTTGTTTTCTCTCCACTCTCCATTATCGTTTAGTTCTCCTTCTTCCCATTCATCCATCATTATCACCTCTAATGATTGATGATCTGATACTTCCTCGTTTCCTATCCTCAACTGTTCTATTTCCACTTTACTTTCTCTATTTATTATTAGGTAGTCTATGACTGATTATCCTCTTTCTCTTATATATGTCTATTTGCCGATCCCTCCTTCCTCCAGATTATCATTCATTATAGTACATCCTTGTTCTTCGCATAATTCTACCAATATTTTTCCCTGTCCATTTACTTTTTTATCCATCGAACTCCTTTTTTTCACTTTTCCCTCTATCATTATTTTCCCCTCTCCTCCTGTTTTTGCGTTAAAATCTTTTCCTATAATTATCTATAAGCAATCATGAAACTAATGCATAATAGACGAGGACATGTCTAAAAAAGAGTTCCCCCTTTTACGAAGGAAGAAAAAGCTTAAAAAAGAAATGAAAAACGGTCAAATGTAGGAAGAAAGAGGAAGAGGAAGAAAGGAAATGGATAGAGGTAATAAAGAAATCGGTATCAAAAATAGATAGAGATAAAGGAGTGAAAGCGGAAGCGAATGGCAAAAGAGGGAAGAAAGGAAAACAAAGAAACAAGGTAAGGAAAAGAGAAAATACTGTTTTGAGCCAGAGCGGAATTAAAAAAAGGCAGGTTTTTGGAAATTATGCTTTTGGGAGGCAGGGTGAAATAGACGGAATACATATATATGTTACTTTAAAATTGTGTTAAGGGGCAAATGGATATTTAGATTAAAAAGAGAAGGACAAGGGGAAGTATATCAAAAAGGTAACAAGAGTAACTTGGCGTTACGAAACGTAACATTAACTTAATGTTTTAAAATTCAAGTCATAACTCTTCTATAGAAAAGAGAACAAAAAATAAAAAGATGGCACGGAGGAAAGAAGGAATTGTTAAAAATAGTAATTAAAGCAAACCAAGACAAGGTAAATGAAAGGGTAAAAGAAATTAAGAAAGAAATACGGAAAATCAGTGAGATGGGTAAAGGAGGTTAGTAGTGTTAGAAGAAATATTTAAAAAAAGTTAGGAATAGAGAAGCAAACAGAAGAAGTAAATAAAAGGACTGTGATAATAAACATGGAAAGTATGAAAGACGAAATAGAGTAAACAACAAAAAGCGAGACACCAATGCATAATAGACAAAAAACGAATGAAGATAAGAATAAAAAGAAAAGGCAAAGAAATGAAAAGAAAGCAAAACGCACAGTGAGAAGAAGATGGATAGAAAAGAAAAAACAAATAAAAAATCGTTACCAAAAACTAGATAGAAAAAAGGTTTGAAAGGGGAAGGGGATTGCAAAGGGGAAAAAAAAAACAAGGAAAAGGAGAGAGCAAAATACTCTTTTGGGGCAGAATAGGACTAAAAATTAAGAGAAAGATTTCTGTAAACAACGGATTTAGTTTCAAAATGGTGGGGGAAAAGGAACTGGATTGAAGAAAAACTGGAGCAATTGGAAGAAATTTAAATAGAAAAAAAGAGAAAAGAAAAAACAGGACGAAGAAAGTTATATTAGAAGAGGTAACAAGTGTAGGTCGGTGTTAAGAAAGTAACAAACATTTTAAAGTTTTCTAAAATTTAACTCTTAACTATTCGTTGGAAAAACGAATAAAGAATGAAGAAGTGAATAGAAGAGAATGAGCAAGGAAGAAAATGTTAAAAGGTAAAAGCAATAAAGCAAACCTAGAGAAAGTAAACGAAGGGAAACATGAAAAGTATGAAAGACAAAATAGAGAACAAAAAGGAAAAGAGAGACACCAATGTATAATAAACAAAAAAAAACAAATAGAGATAAGGATGCAAAAATTAATAAAAAATTTGAAAAAAGCGAAAATAGTATCAGTGTGACTGGAATAAGAGAGAATAAGATAGATAAAAAGGAAAACTAATAAAAATCGGTACCAAAAACTAGATGGAAAAAAGGGTTTGAAAAAGAAGAGAATTGCAAAGAAAGGAAGGAAAACAAACAAGAAAAGGGAAAGAGTGAGATACTGTTTTAGGACAGAGTGGACTAAAAATTAAGAGAAAATTTCTGAAATAACGGATTTAGTTTCAAAATGGCAAGGAAAGGGAAACTAGATCAAAAAATAAACTGGAGCAATTAAAAGAAAATTAAGTGGAAAAAGAGAAAAAAAGCACACCGAGAAGAGGTGTATTAGAAGAGGTAACAAGTACAGTTCGGTGTTAAGAAACGAAACAGACATTTTAAAGATTTCAAAATATACTATTCTTTGGAAAAACGAATGAAGAATGAAGAAGTGAAAAAAAAATGAGCAAGGAAGAAAATGTTATAGAAGGCAAAACTAATAAAGCAAACCAAAATAAAGTAAACAAAGAGGTAAAAGAAATAACAAACATTATTGAGACGTTAGAAGATAAATTCAAGAGATTGAAAGAAAACTTTGATTGTTTAGAAAGTAGGGTAAAAGAAAAACTGATGTTAGTAGTTGAAGAAATGTTAAAGAAGAAATTGAGAGTGTTAATCAACATGGAAAGTATGAAAGGAGAAATAGAAATGCTATAAACAAAAAGAACATAAACACCAATGTATAATGGACGAACACAAGTCTAAAAAAAAAGGGAAATACGAATAAAAATAAGAATTGAAGCAAAGGTAAAATGTGAGTAGAGAGAGAGATGGAGGTAAATAAAAAATGGGGAAAAAAGAGATTGTGAGTAAAATGAAAAAAGTAACTATTAGACCAAAAATTAGAAACATTTGTGGGACCCTAGAAGATAAATGCAAGAAATTGAAAGAAAAAGTTAATTGTTTAGATAGAAAGGAGGAGTCGTCAAAAAAGGAGATATTAGTTATTGGGATAAAACCCAGACTAAAGAAATTTTGGGACTAGAGAAACAAGTAGAGAAAGGAAGGGAAGAAAAAATGAATGGTGATAATAAACACAGAAAGCATGGAAGATGAAAAGAAAATTGAAAGACACTAATGTGTAATAGGGTAAACATGTCTAAAAAAAGAGAAAAGGGAAGCAAAAATTGAAGAGAAGAAAAAAGGAAGAAAATAAAATACATAAAAGTGGAGAGAAAGAGAGAAGAAGGTGGTTAGAGTAGAATAGAGCGGTAAAAAAATCAGGACTAGATAGAAAAAAAGGAGTGAAGGGGAAGGGAATGGCAAAAGAGGGAAGAAAGGAAAACAAAGAAACAGTAAAAGGGAAAGACATGAAAACTGCTTTGGGACAGAGCGGGACTAAAACAAGAAAGGAAGATTTCTGGAAATTATTTATTTAGTTTTGAAATCATGGGGGAGGGGGAAATGGATGAAAGAAAAAACGTATATGGCTTTCCTTTGTTGTTTTTGTCAAATTCTTCTACTTAAAAAAAGACGATAGTTTTCTAGCTGTGATTTTTGAAAAGGTTTATTTAGTGATTTTAATATAAATTGATTTGTACTGATTTATTAATTGATTTTGATTAATAAATGATCAAAATCATTTCATCTGTTAAATTTCTTCTAATTCATAAAAACGAAAATATTTTTTTTATTTTGAAAACAGTTTTTTTGGCGATTTTGAAAATAATTGATTTGTTAGCAGACTTTAATTTCTGACGATTGAACCAAACCAAAATTTAAATACGTTTATAGCATCTCTTTGTTGCTTTTTTTTCAAAATCTTTTTTTTTTAGAGACGATGAAAGTTTGCTAGATGTGTTAAGTGGCACCTGAGTGATTTCGACAAAAAGCAAATCACTGATTTAGAGACTGTTTGATTTGTACTGATTTATTGATTGATTCACTAGCAGGCTCTCTAATTTCAAAGAATTAAACACAACAAAAAGTTAAAGCCGGGTATAGTTTTTCTTCGCAGCTGTTTTTTTTTCAAAACCTGCTTTTAAGAGAAGACAAAAGTTTTGAAAGTGATTGATTTGTACTGATTTATTGATTGATTGACTAGCAGCCTTTCTAATTTCGAAGATTAAACCAAATGAAAATTTAAAGATGTACTCGCTTTTCTTACTGTACTTACTTGACTAGCAGACTTTCTAATTTGAAACAATTAAGCCGAAAAACAAAATTTACAGACGTGTATGACTTACTTTGTTGTTTTTTTCCAAAACCGAAAGTGTGGTAGAGGTGTAAAGTGGTTTTTTTGTTGTCGTTATGAAAAATTATTTACGGTGATTTCGAAATTTGTTGATTGATTGGTTAGCAGACTATCTAATTTTGAACGAATAAACCAAATAAAATTTGTAGTGTATATGGCCTTTCTTTTTGTTTTTTTCAAAATCTTTTATTAAGAGCAGACAAAAGTTTTCTAGATGTATGAAGTTGAATCATAAAAACGAAAATTTTTTGTTGTGACTTTGAAAAAAGTTTTTTTTAGTGATTTCGGGATTGATTGATTTGGACCGATTACTGCTAGTAGACTTTCTAATTTCGAACAATTAAACCAAACGAAAACTAAAAGACGTATGTTTCTAAACCAGTTAAGTTGCCCCTGACTATAAGAACGATTTTGCTGATTTTGAGATTGATTGAATTGTACTGATTTATTAATTGATTCATTAGCAGACTTTTTAATTTCTAACGATTAAACCAAACGAAAATTTAGAGACGTGTATGGTGTTTCTTTGTTATTTTTTTTAAAGAAAGACGAAAGGTTTCTACAAATAAAGTACCATTAAAACAAACATTTTTGTTGTGATTTTGAGATTGACTAAATTATACTGATTTATTGATTAATTGATCAGAAGACTTTCTAATTTTGAAGATTAAATCAAATGAAAATTTAAAGATGTATCTGGTTTTTCGGGTATTAAATATGGCTTTTTTTGTTGTTTTTTTCAAAATCATTTCATGTGCTAAGTTGATTGATTGACCAACAGACTTTCTAATTTTAATGAACTAAACCAAACAAAAATTTTAAGACGTGTATGACTTTTTTGATTTAAAAAAAATTTTTTTTTAGTGACTTCGGAATTGATTGATTTGTACTGATTTGTTAATTGATTAATTAGCAAACTTTCTAATCTTGAACGATTAAAATAAACAAAAATTTATAGTCGTGTATGACCTTTCTTTACTGTTATTTTTTCAAAATATTTTCTTAAGAAGATTCGAAAGTTTTTTAGATGTGTTATGTGGCTTCTGAGCCATAAAAAAATGTTTGTTGTTATTTTTGGTAAAGTTTTTCAGTGATTTTGAGTTGGATTACTGATGGCAAACTTTCTAATTTTGAACGATTAAATCAAAAGAAATCTTAAAGACCTGTATGGCCTTGCTTTGTTGTTTTTTTCCAAAACTAAGGTGTTTTAGATGTGCTAAGTGGCTTCTGAGCCATAAAAACGAACATTTTTGTTGTGCTTTTTAAAAAGTTTTAATGATTTAGAGATTGAATTATATTGATTTATTGATTGATTAATAGACTTTCTAATTTAACCAATCGAAATTTTGAAGACGTGTACGACCTTTCTTTGTTGGTTTTTTTCAAAATCTTTTCATTAAGGAAGACGAAAGTTTTCTAGATGTGTTAAGTGGTCCCTAAGCCATATAAACGAAAATTTGTTGTTGTAATTTTTGAAAAGTTTGAACAGTGATATTGAGATTGATTGATTGATTTGCGATTCAAACGAGTGAAGTGGCCCTGAACCATGAAAACGAAAATTTCTTTAAAGATTTTGAGATTCATTTATGTGTACTGATTTATTTATTGATTCATTAGCAGATTTTTAATTTTCAACAATTAAACCTTACGAACATTTAAAGATGTGTTTGGTTTTTCATTATTGTTTTTTTTCAATCTTTTTTTTAGGAAGACATAAAGTTTCTAGATGTGTTAAGTCACTCCTGAGCCATAAAAACGAAATTGTTTGTTGTGATTTTGGAAAAAGTGTTTTTCGGTAATTTCGAGATTAATTGATTTGTACTGATGTATTAATTGACTGACTCACAAGCTTTCTAATTTTGAACGATTAAATCAAACGAAAATTTAAAGACGTATATGGCCTTTCTTTGTTGTTTTTTTTTAACTATACGAAAGTTTTCTGGATGTGTTAAGTGGCTCCTAAATCATAAAACCAAATTTTTTTGTACTCACTTTAGAAAGTTTTTTACTGGTTACGAAACTGATTGATGTGTACTGATTAATTGATTGATTGACTAGCTAATTTTCGGATTTCGAACCATTCAACCAAACGAAAATTTCAAGAAGTGTTGGTCTTTTTGATGCTTTTAAAATCACTTTATATTAAGGGAATTTGAAAGTTTTGAAGATGTGTTAAGTAGCTCTTTAGCCATAAAACCATAAATTTTTTGTTGTGATTTTGAAAAAAGTGTTTTTTCTCGATTTTGAGATTGAATGATTTGTATTGATTTATTGATTGATTCAAACGTTTAAACCAAACGAAAATTTAAATAGTTGTATGTGTTTTCTTTTGGTCTTTTTTCAAAATCTTTTAAGAGATGATGAAAGTTTTCAAGCGTGTTAAGTGTATAAAACAAAAATTTTTGTTCTGATTCTGGAACAAAATTATTTTGATGATTTCGAGGTTGATTGTTTTGTACTGATTTATTGATTGATTGATCAGAAGACTTTCTAATTTCGAATGAATAAACCAAAAAATTATAGACATGTAAGGTATCGGTACCGGTAGTAGACACTTTGTACTCAAAACTAAAAAATAACTATATGAACAATCAGATCCTCCTGTCCAAATCAAAGCTGGAGCCACAGATTTGTGTCATGTAATTATGATGATCATTCAACACCAAATCCACTACTAAAACTTTTCCACCTGTCCACTATTAATATGTTTGATGCTTATTTCTTTTTCTCTGTTTCTGTGAATGTGATAAAAAAAATTAAATAAGTACTCAGGTACTAACGTGTCTTGGGAAATGGGAAGGGATACATGTAGTGTTGTTCTGAAGACAAATTTTATGAAGAAATTTTATCAGGAATTCTCACTCAATTTATCTTACAGGGTACAACAATGGCTTCAAGTAACTAAATATTTTGGTTGTATAATGAGAACCAGTTAAAAAACGTTGATGCAGATGTCACTACAAACAAAGTGCCACTTTCAAAAAAACATAATGTACCAAGAACGAGCTTGCGTAGGTTTATTGAAAAAAATTGAAATATTGTATTCAAAAAAATGGGTCCTCCACCAGTCCTCTTCAAAAATGAAGAAGAAATATTAGTACAATAGATTTCAGCAACTGCCACTGCTGGTTTTCCTGTACGACAAGATAATCTTCTTGGTAGTGTACAAAAATTGCTGAAGGATTTGAAAAAGAAGAATGACTTTCCTAACAGGCGCCCTGGTTGTACTTGGTTTCAAGCGTTCTCGAAGAGGAACCCAAGCATCTCAAAACGAATTGCTCAAAACCTAACGCTTAGCAGATCAGCTGTGTCAGAATACAGTTTGAACAAGTTGTTTACAAAAGTTTATGATTATCTTAAGGTACAAGGTTTGGAAGAAATATTTAAAGACCCCCAACCAGTATATTCAATGCTGATGAAAGTCCATTTTTTTTAATACAAAAAACAATCGTGTATTGGCTATCAATGGGGATAAAAACGTTTACCACTACATTAATAGCAATGAAAAAAAAAAATGTGTGACAGTACTGATGAATGCTAATGCGGCTAGAATGCTAGAACCACCAATGGTCTTGTTCAAATACTTGAGAATGCCAGATGATTTGTCACCACTGTCGCTAAAGGCTATGGTGCAGAAAAACCACATTACTTTGCTTGTGCTTTTATTTGTTGACGGGCATAGTTCTCATTTAATTTTGCAAACAAACTAGTACTGCTGCCGTCAAAGTTGTATGGAGTTGATAGCCTTGTATCCGAATGCAACTTATCTGATCCAACCTTTAGATGTATTCAGATCAATGAAAGAACATTGGAAAAACAAAGTCTACAGTTGGAGGTTAGAACACATGGAAGATCCACTTTTAAAAAAGAAGAATTTCTCGGGTTTTGGACGAAAAGATAACACCTGAAATAATTCAGAATTGATTCAAGAAATCTGAATTAGTACCTTAGGACCCTACAGCACCAATGTCTTCTAAAACATGGTCAAATCTAAGCTCAAGAACACATGCAGTACATGGATGCGTGTTGAAAATAACACTGAAACTGTTGGAACACTACATTGGGAAAGAGAAAGTGGAACACTTCAGCAAATGGTCTTTTTGGTCTGGAAAAGAAGAAGAAGTCCTTAGTTTATTTATGAAGTCGGCTCAAATATGATCTACTTAATGATAATAATATTGTTTCTAACACTGTAGAGCTTCGAACAGACTCTCGTGCTGTGACAACCAATGAAGTCAGTGAACAGGTGCTTTTTTTGGAACAGATAACATCTCTGGAACAAAGAAGGAAGAACAAGATGAACTCAAGAAAAAATCTGAAGAACAGTTAATGAAAAAAAGGCTGAAAGAACTTGAATGTGCGGCGAATAAGAAAAAGCAGAAATAGAATAAGAAATGTCTTCAGATGATGAAGAATTATAGATACCATCATGTGACAGTATTGATGAAGACAGTCTTGGTCTCAGTGATTACAGTGATGATCTGGAGCCTATGAATGAACAAGTGATTGAAGAAACAGAACGAAGTGAAAGAGTAGGCCCCACTTCAAGTATCATGGAAGCTAAAGTGACAGATGAAACGAAGCAATTCACTGATCTACGCAAGGTGGCAGGTAAAACTCAAAAACACTAGGTTTTGCAAGATCATACAAACTTGGAAGTGATGCAAGGTAAATCATCACATGTAAAACAGAAGAAAAAGAAATTGTAAAATAGGGGAAAGGAGATAAACAAGAAAAAGTTAATAGTAACAAATGTCTTTCAAAAAATAATACAAACATTAAGCCAAGACGTGAAGAACCCGTTGAAGAATTTCTGGGACTCAATGAGGAAGCAGAGACAATACACGATCTGTTGAAAGTGCAAAACAATGATTAGTGATGAAACTACGACAGGTGAGCAGAATACTGACGGAGGAGGAGATGTTGATTACAACATGTTATGTGTCCGAAAGGATGGAGGAGAAGAACATTTGACTTACGATTATGTGATGTACAAAGAGAAAGCTGATGAACAAATGGAGGCTGTTATGGAAGTACAGAATGATGCTGCTGAGGGTGATGATACCATAAATAATGAATCGGTGATGAATGATAAAAAGACTGATAGCCAAGAAGCAGCTGTGATTGATGTACAAGAAAATGTTGTGGCTGTAGAAGACACCATGTATTATGAATTTGTGATGAATGCCGAAAAGAAGAAACTGCAAATGATGAAAAGGGCGTAAAATCCATAAGAAACGGGCTTATTTCTGGATCAGAAACAAAAAAGTAAACACAGTAGGCCTTGTTCATGAAATTTCACTAGCTAATGATGGAGCTATTCGTATCTCTCTTAAAGCCATGCAACCGCATGAGAACTATTTTTCTCACTGACACAAAAGATTAGAGAAGATTAAGTATTTGCAATATTATGAAGAAATTATGGCATTCCTTATTCTTTGGAATGGGGAAGAATGTACGTTACCAGTTTCCAAATCCAGTTGACGTCCCATGGTGACGAGTCAAGAAAATAAGACTGACTTTGATATTTAATCTTTCTTTGATACTAATAACTTATACAGCAATAAATTTGTTTCATAATTTTAACAGAGTTTATAATTTATTTCAAGTTTTTTTTTCATTCTTCCCGTCAGCTTCTAAAACTAGAAGAATGTGTCCACTACTAATTGTTCTAAAATTTACCGTGTCCATTACTGAAGCAAAAACAACGTTTCCAAGTTAAATATTTAAAAACTTATTTATTCTCTAAATCACTTTCTTGAGGTGGGGATTGTGTTGGGAAAGAGTTATTCACCATAAAATATCTAATGGAAAAAGTTTGGAGTCATAACCTTTTTTTAAGGAAAATAAAAGATTTCTAGAGAGTTAAGTTGCTCCTGAGCCATAAAACCAGAAATTTTTTGTTGTGATTTTGGAAAAAGTGTTCTTTGGTGATTTCCACATTGAATGATTTGTACTGATTTATTAATTGATTCACTAGCAGACTTTATAATTTCAAACGTTTAAACCAAACGAAAATTTAAATGCCTGCATGTGTTTTCTTTAGTCGTTTTTTTTTCAAAATCTTTTTTCAAGAGAAGACGAAAGCTTTCCAGGCGGGTTAAGTGATTTTTGATTTATAGAAACGAAAATTTTTGTTGTGATTCTGGAACAAAATTATTTTGATGATTTTGAGATTGATTGCTTTGTATTGATCTATTGATTGATTGATCAAAAGACTTGTTTTTTCCCAAAATTGATTCACTCGCTGACTTTCTGATTTCAAACGTTTAAGCCAAACGAAAATTTAAATACCTGTATGTGTTTTCTTTGTTGATTTTTTTATATATTCTGTTAAGGGAAGACGAAAGTTTTTTAGACTGGCTCCTGAGTTAAAAAAACGAATTTTTTGTTATGATTTTGGAACAAACTTATTTTGATGTTTTCGAGATTGATTATTTTTTGCTGATTTATTGATTGATTGATCATGAGGTTTTCTAATTTCGGACGAATGAAACAAACAAATATTTATAGACGTGTATGGCTTTTCATTTTTGTTTTCTTTCAAAACTTTTTCTTAAAAAAAACATTCTTGTGATTTTGGAATAAGTGTTTTCGGTGATTTAGAGATTAATTGATTTCTACTAATTTATTCATTGATTTACTAGCTGACGTTCTGATTTCAAACATTTAAACCAAACGAAAGTTTAAATACCTGTATGAGTTTTCTTTGTCTTTTTCCAAAATCTTTTTAAGGGAAACCAAAGTTTTCTAGTCCGTGTTAACAGCCATAAAACGAAATTTTGTTGTTGTGGTTTTGGAAAAAAATTATTTTGATGAATTTGAAATTGGTAGTTTTGTATTGATTTATTGATTGATTAACAGACTTTCTAATTTCGAAGAATAAACAAAATAAAAATTTAAAGACGTGTCTAGGCTTTCTTTGTTGTTTTTTTTCAAAGTCTTTCCATGTGTTAAGTGGCTACTGATACATAAAAACAAAAATATTTTGTTTAATTTTGAAAAAGTTTTTCTTTGTGATTTTGAGATTGATTGTTTGATTGATAGTAGACTGTCTAATTTCGAACGATTAAACCAAACAAAAATTAAAAGACGTATTTTTCTAGAGGAGTTAAGTAGACTCTGACCATGTTTGGTTTTTTTGTTATTTTTTTTTAAAAGCAGGCGAA
The DNA here is from genome assembly GCA_030710515.1 of Abscondita cerata. Lineage (NCBI taxonomy): Eukaryota > Metazoa > Arthropoda > Insecta > Coleoptera > Lampyridae > Abscondita > Abscondita cerata. The sequence goes on from JALBCR010001076.1 coordinate 400,884, forward strand.
AGCTTTCTACATGTAAAGTACTTCCTGAGCCATTAAAACAAAAATTTTTTGTTGTGATTTTGAATAAGTCTTTTCAGTGATTTCGAGATTGACTAAATTATACTGATTTACTGATTGATTAATCAGCAGACTTTCTAATTTTGAAGAATAAATCAAATGAAAATTTAAAGATGTGTCTGACTTTTCTTTATTGCTTTTTTTAAGTCTTTTCGGGTATTAAATGTGTGCTTTTCAAAATCATTTCTGGTGCTAAGTTAACTGATTGACTAACAAACTTTCTAATTTTGATTAACTAAACCAAACAAAAATTTAAGAAAGTGTATGACTTTCTTTGTTGTTTTTTTTCAAAATTGTAAGATTGCTATCATTGTGAAGTGGCTCCTGATCCATAACAACGGAATTTCTTTGTTGTCGTTTTAAAAACTTTATTTCAGAGATTTTGGGATTAATTGATTTGTACTGATTTGTTGATTGACTGATTAGCCAACTTTCTAATTTTGTATGATTAAACCAAACGAAAATTTACAGTCGTGTATGGCCTTCTTTCCTGTTAATTTTTAAATTTTTTTTCTTAAGAGAATACAAAAGTTTTTTAGATGTGTTAAGTGGCTTCTGAGCCATAAAAAAATTTTGTTGTAATTTTTGGAAAAACTTTTTCAGTGATTTTGAGTTTGATTGATTTGAACTAATTACTGATAGCAAACTTTCTTCGTATGGCTTTCCTTTGTTGCTTTTTTTTAAATCAATTCATGTGTTAAGTGACTTCTGATCATAAAAACGAAAATTTTTGTTTGATTTTGAAAACCGTTTTTTTGGTAATTTCGAGATTGATTGGTTGACTAGCAAACTATTAAATTTTAAACAATTAAACCAAACGAAAGTGTGCTCGAGGTGTGAAGTGGGTCCTGATCAATAAAAACGGAAATTGTTTGTTGGCGTTTTGAAAACTTTTCGGTGATTCTAGGATTTGTTAATTTATTGATTAGCAGACTTTCTAATTTTAAACAATTAAACCAAATAAAAATGTGTAGTCGTGTAGGCGTTTCTTTGCTGTTTTTTTCAAAATCTTTTCTTAAGAGCAGACGAAAGTTTTCTAGAAGTGACAAGTAGTTTCTAAGTGATTAAAACAAAAATATTTTGTTCAGAATTTAGAAATAGTTTTTTTGGTGATTTCATAATTGATTGACTTTTTTAAGAGAAGACGAAAGTTTTCTATGCATGTTAAGTGGCTTTTGAGTTATAGAAACGAAACTTTTTTGTTGTGATTCTGGAACAAAGTTATTTTGATGACTTCGAAATTGATTGCTTTGTACTGATTTATTGATTAATTGATCAAAAGACTTTCTAATTTCAAACCAATAAACTAAACAAAATTTATTGATTTCTTTGTTGTTTTTTTTGCAAAATCTTTTCTTATGAAAACGAAATTTTTCTAGACGAGTTTAGTGGCGTGGCTTCTGAGCACATTTGAAAAAAAGTGTTTCTCGGTGATTTCGAGATTGATTGATTTGTACTGATTTATTGATTGATTCACTAGCTGACTTTCTGATTTCAAACGTTTAAATAAAACGAAGGTTTAAATGCCTCTATGCGTTTTATTTGTTTTTTTTTCCAAAAATCTTTTTTTAAGGGAAGACCAAAGTTTTCAAATCATGTTAACAGCTATAAAAACAAAATTTTTTTGTTGTGGTTTTCAAAAAAATGTTTTGATGATTTTGAGATTGCTTGTTTTGTACTGATTTAATGATTGATTGATCAGAAAGCTTTCTAATTTCAAACCAATAAACCAATCAAAAATGTATAGACGCGTCTGACTTTTCTTTGTTGTTTTTTTTCAAAATCTTTTTATGTGTTAAGTGGCTATTGATACATAAAAACGGAAATATTTTGTTTGATTTTGAAAAAAGTTTTTTTTTGTGATTTCAAGATTGATTTATTTGTACTAATTTATTGATTGATTCACTAGCTAACTTTCTGATTTCAGACATTTAAACCAACCAAAAATTTAAATACCTGTATGTGTTTTTTTATCTTAAGGGAAGACGAAAGCTTTAATTCGTGTTAAGTGGCTGTTGGGCCATAAAAACAAAAATTTTTTGTTGTGGTATTGGTAAAAAACTTGATTGTTTTTTACTGATTGATGCACTCGCTGACTTTCTGATTTCAAACGTTTAAATCAAACAAAACTTTAACTACCTGTATTTGTTTTCTTTATTCTGTTTTTTCCAATTTTTTTTTAAGGGAAGACTAAAATTTTCTAGGCGTGTTAAGTAGCTCCTGAGCCATAAAACCGAATTTTTTTGTTGTGAATTTGGAACAAACTTATTTTGATGATTTCGAGATTGACAGTTTTGTACTGATTTATTGATTGATCGATCAGTGACTTTCTAATTTCGAATGAATAAACTAAACAAAATTTATAGACGTGTAGGGAATTTCTTTGTTGCTTTTATTCAAAACCTTTTCTTTAGAAAAATAAAGATTTTCTAGAGAGTTAAGTTGCTCCTGAGCCATAAAACCGAAATTTTTTTGTTGTGAGTTTGGAACAAATTTATTTTGATGATTTCGAGATTGATAGTTTTGTGCTAATTTATTGATTGATCAATCAGTGACTTTCTAATTTCGAATGAATAAACTAAACAAAATTTATAGACGTGTAGGGAATTTCTTTGTTGCTTTTATTCAAAACCTTTTCTTAAGAAAATAAAATTTTTCTAGAGAGTTAAGTTGCTCCTGAGCCTTAACACCGAAAATTTTTTGTTGTGAATTTGGAACAAACTTATTTTGATGATTTCGAGATTGATAGTTTTGTACTGATTTATTGATTGATCGATCAGTGACTTTCTAATTTCGAATGAATAAACTAAACAAAATTAATAGACATGTAGGGCCTTTTTTTGTTGCTTATTTTCAAAACCTTTTCTTAAGAAAAATAAAATTCTTCTAGAGAGTTAAGTTGCTTCTGAGCCAAAAAACTGAAAATTTTTTGTTGTGAATTTAGAACAAAATTATTTTGATGATTTCGAGATTGATAGTTTTGTACTGATTTATTGATTGATCGATCAGTGACTTTCTAATTTCGAATGAATAAACTAAACAAAATTTATAGACGTGTAGGAATTTCTTTGTTGCTTTTATTCAAAACCTTTTCTTTAGAAAAATAAAGATTTTCTAGAGAGTTAAGTTGCTCCTGAGCCATAAAACCGAAATTTTTTTGTTGTGAATTTGGAACAAACTTATTTTGATGGTTTCGAGATTGATAGTTTTGTACTGATTTATTGATTGATCGATCAGTGACTTTCTAATTTCGAATGAATAAACTAAACAAAATTTATAGACGTGTAGGGCATTTTTTTGTTGTTTTTTTTCAATATCTTTTCTTAAGAAAAATAAAGTTTTTGTAGAGAGTTAAGTTGCTCCTGAGCCATAAAATCGAATATTTTTTGTTGTGAATTTGGAACAAATTTATTTTGATGATTTTGAGATTGATAGTTTTGTACTGATTTATTGATTGATCGATCAGTGACTTTCTAATTTCGAATGAATAGACTAAGCAAAATCTATAGACGTGTATGGCCTTTCTTTGTTGCTTTTTTTAAAAATCTTTTCTTAAGAAAAATAAAATTTTTCTATAGAGTTAAGTTCCTTCTGATCCAAAAAACTGAAAATTTTTTGTGTTGAATTTAGAACAAAATTATTATGATGATTTCGAGATTGATAGTTTTGTACTGACTTATTGATTGATTGATCAGTGACTTTCTAATTTCGTATGAATAAACTAAACATAATTTATAGACGTGTAGGGCCTTGCTTTGTTGCTTTTATTCAAAACCTTTTCTTAAGAAAAATAAAATTTTTCTAGAGAGTTAAGTTGCTTCTGAGCCAAAAAACTGAAAATTTTTTGTTGTAAATTTAGAACAAAATTATTTTGATGATTTCGAGATTGATAGTTTTGTACTGATTTATTGATCAGTGACTTCCTAATTTCGAATGAATAAACTAAACAAAATTTATAGACGTGTAAGGAATTTCTTTGTTGCTTTCATTCAAAATCTTTTCTTAAGAAAAATAAAATTTTCTAGAGAGTTAAGTTGCTTCTGAGCCAAAAACTGAAAATTTTTGTTGTGAATTTAGAACAATATTATTTTGATGATTTCGAGATTGATAGTTTTGTACTGATTTATTGATCAGGGACTTGCTAATTTCGAATGAACAAACTAAACAAAATTTATAGACGTGTAAGGAATTTCTTTGTTGCTTTTATTCAAAACCTTTTCTTAAGAAAAATAAAGATTTTCTAGAGAGTTAAGTTGCTCCTGAGCCATAAAACCGAAAAATTTTTGTTGTGAATTTGGAACAAATTTATTTTGATGATTTCGAGATTGATAGTTTTGTACTGATTTATTGATTGATCGATCAATGACTTGCTAATTTCGAATGAATAAACTAAACAAAATTTATAAACGTGTAGGGCATTTCTTTGTTGCTTTTTTTCAAAATCTTTTTAAGAAAAATAAAGATTTTTAGAGAGTTAAGTTGCTCCTGAGCCATAAAACCGAATATTTTTGTTGTGAATTTAGAACAAAATTATTTTGATGATTTCGAGATTGATAGTTTTGTACTGATTTATTGATTGATCGATCAGTGACTTTCTAATTTCGAATGAATAAACTAAACAAAATTTATAGACGTGTAGGGAATTTCTTTGTTGCTTTTATTCAAAACTTTTTCTTAAGAAAAATAAAGATTTTCTAGAGAGTTAAATTGCTCCTGAGTCATAAAACCGAAAATTTTTTGTTATGAATTTGGAACAAATTTATTTTCATGATTTCAAGATTGATAGTTTTGTACTGATTTATTGATTGATCGATCAGTGACTTTCTAATTTCGAATGAATAAATTAAACAAAATTTATAGACGTGTAGGGCCTTTCTTAGTTACTTTTTTCAAAATCTTTTCTTAAGAGAAATAAAGATTTTCTAGAGAGTTAAGTTGCTCCTAAGCCATAAAACCGAAAATTTTGTGTTGTGAATTTGGAACAAATTTATTTTGATGATTTCAAGATTGATAGTTTTGTACTGATTTATTGATTGATTGATCAGTGACTTTCTAATTTCGAATGAATAAACTAAACAAAATTTACAGACGTGTAGGGAATTTCTTTGTTGCTTTTATTCAAAACCTTTTCTTAAAAAAAATAAAATTTTTCTAGAGAGTTAAGTTGCTCCTGAGCCATAAACCGAATATTTTTTGTTGTGAATTTAGAACATAATTATTTTGATGATTTCGAGATTGATTGTTTTGTACTGATTTATTGATTGATCGATCAGTGACTTTCTAATTTTGAATGAACAAACTAATCAAAATTTATAGACGTGTAGGGCCTTTTTTTGTTGCTTTTTTTCAAAATCTTTTCTTAAGAAAAATAAAGATTTTCTAGAGAGTTAAGTTGCTCCTGAGTTATAAAAACTAAAATTTTTTCTTGTGATTTTGGAACAAAATTATTTTGATGATTTCGAGATTGATAGTTTTGTACTGATTTATTGATTGATCGATCAGTGACTTTCTAATTTCGAATGAATAAACTAAACAAAATTTATAGACGTGTAGGGCTTTTTTTTTAAATCTTTTCTTAAGAAAAATAACATTTTTCTAGAGAGTTAAGTTGCTCCTGAGCCATAAAACCGAAAATTTTTTGTTGTGAATTAGGGACAACTTCATTTTGATGATTTTGAGATTGATAGTTTTGTGCTAATTTATTGATTGATCGATCAGTGACTTTCTAATTTTGAATGAATAAACTAAACAAAATTTATAGACGTGTATGGAATTTCTTTGTTGCTTTTATTCAAAACCTTTTCTTAAGAAAAATAAAATTTTTCTAGAGAGTTAAGTTGCTTCTGAGCCAAATTACTGAAAATTTTTTGTTATGAATTTGGAACAAATTTATTTTGATGATTTCCAGATTGATAGTTTTGTACTGATTTATTGATTGATCGATCAGTGACTTTCAAATTTCGAATGAATAAACTAAACAAAATTTATAGACGTGTAGGGAATTTCTTTGTTGCTTTTTTTCAAAATCTTTTCTTAAGAAAAATAAAGATTTTTTAGAGAGTTAAGTTGCTCCTGGGCCATAAAACCGAAAATTTTTTGTTGTGAATTTGGAACAAAATTATTTTGATGATTTCGAGATTGATAGTTTTGTACTGATTTATTGATTGATCGATCAGTGACTTTCTAATTTCGAATGAATAAACTAACAAAATTTATAAACCTGTAGGGCATTTCTTTGTTGCTTTTTTTCAAAACCTTTTCTTAAGAAAAATAAAGATTTTCTAGAGAGTTAAGTTGCTCCTGAGCCATAAAACAGAAAATTTTGTGTTGTGAATTTGGAACAAATTTATTTTGATGATTTCGAGATTGATAGTTTTGTACTGATTTATTGATTGGTCGATCAATGACTTCTTTGTTGCTTTTATTTTAAAATCTTTTCTTAAGAAAAATAAAGATTTTCTAGAGAGTTAAGTTGCTCCTGAGCCATAAAACCGAATATTTTGTGTTGTGAATTTGGAACAAATTTATTTTGATGATTTCGAGATTGATAGTTTTGTACTGATTTATTGATTGATTGGTCATTGACTTTTACTTTCGAATGAATAAACTAAACAAAATTCATAGACGTGTAGTGTCTTTTTTTGTTGCTTTTTTTCAAATTTTTTTCTATAAGAAAATAAAATTTTTCTAAAGAGTTAAATTGCTCCTAAGCCATAAAACCATAAATTTTTTCTTGTGACTTTGGAAGAAGTGTTTTTTGGTGATTTCTAGGTTGAATGATTTGTACAGATTCATTGATTGATTCACTAGCTGATTTTCTGATTTCAAACGTTTAAAATTGAAATACCTGTATATATTTTCTGTGTTCGTTTTTTTCAAAATTTTTTTTTAAGGAATGAGAAAATTTTTCTAGGCGTGTTTAGAGGCTCCTGAGTTATAAAAACTAAAAGTGATTTTGGAACAAAATTATTTTGATGATTTCGAGATTGATTGTTTTGTACTGATTTATTGATTAAGCAGGTTTTCTAAGTTCGTCGAACGAATAAACCAAACAAAAATGTAATAGACGTGTATGGCCTTTCTTTGTTGTTTTTTTTTATCTTTTCTGGTTTTAAATGTGACCTCATTTAGTTGTTTTTTTAAATCTTTTTATGTGTTAAATGGGTTCTGATACATAAAAACAAAAATATTTTGTTTGATTTTGAAAAAAATTTGTTTTGGTGATTTCGGGATTGATTTATTTGTATTTGTCAAAATCATGAAAAATGTTTTTCATTGATTTTTGCATGTTGATTTTTTGATTGACCACGTGACTAGCAAACTGTAAACAATGAGTTTCACTCTACTCAAAGAGCTCTTGATAACTGTTATCAAAATTATGATCTTAAAATACATATCATTCATAACTTCTCATCAATTTCCTTTTCCGGCACTTCAGTATTTGTGAGAAACATTGTCGTGCGTTCTTCCGGTAGCAACCAAAACTTATTCCATCAGTCTCAAGAAGAATAAGACTGATTTGCAAGATCTTTGATGCGTAACAACGTTAAATTTTCATAATCCATTACAGTTATGGTGTGTTAACTGCGCCTATTGAATAATTCATAACAAAAAACTATCTCTAACAGATCATTAAAAGAAGGTTACACTTAAAATTTCTCACATTGTCGAAAATTATAAGATCTGTTAACTGCCGTTTAAAATAGTCAGTCACGGGTAGTTAATGCACACTTATAAATTTTCGCTATTGTTTGCAAACCAAAACAAAGACCTCAATTGCGACAAATGTCTTTTTAAAAATTGGAAACTTTCACTTCCGGAACCGCTTGTGTTCGAACAATTAACCAAACGCAAACACAATCAAAACCCTCTTCGAACAACAAATCCAATTATCTATCAGAAATATAACCCTTTTAAAGAAGTTAAAAGTGTTGAAACGAATAATTAAAAAATATACGATCGGATACAAATTGAGTTATGGCTGTAATTTAGAAGTTAAACAAAGGGTTAGGACTTTTTATTAAGGAAAAGTTTTCTCCTGATGGCGCGGGGCGAGAACGAAAGAGTGCGGGAAAAAAATTGATATAAATCATGAGCGAAGTACCAGAAGGATAGGGTTAAAACCTTTTTATTGAACCGGGGGGTCCAAGTCAAATTAAAAGGAAAAAAGAACTGATAATAAATTTTCGAAACGATACAATTGCTTAAAAATTCGCGCAGCTAACCCCGCGCCAGCTTCGTCCAGATTGAAGTCGAATAAAAATTCATTAATTTATCAAAAGAGAACGAACGAATAAAAGAAGCAAATCAACAATATTAAAATTTTAATCAAATTCATTGAAACATAACAACATGGCGGTTTTCACTTCCAAAAACAAATTACAAAACAAAACTCGAAAGTCTTCAATCGTCACGTTATTCGCAGTTTAATTAATTTTTGCAGGAACGGGAAAAAATATTCAATACCCGTTTGCTTGCAGATGGAACTTATGACTTTCTCATTAATCAACTTATTTAATTATTCGGCTCTTAAAATATTACTTTCGAACGTGACAAGAACGAAAGGGGTAGATTCAGCCCGCCGATAAAATCTATATCTCGAATAATATTGCGGCTTTTTCTTAATTTTTACTTTTCGGTTCGAAGAAGGCTCGGCAGACCGTAACAAATCCATAATCAAAGCCACGGCGAAAATTAGTTGCAGCTTAGATAATTCAGCGCGCCTTCGGGGCGAACTCCAAACAGGAGTCCAACCTTTGACCGAAACTGTCAAATTTCCTGCCCTTTGCCGGACTAACGTTTCCTTTGTAATCCCTTCGGCGCCCGCCCCTCAAAAACCCACTTACAGAAACACGTTGACGTGCAATTATTACTGTTTTAGAGGGTTGTATTCCCTATTTTGCGTCTATTATCGTTTCAAACAATTTCTGCCCGTAAGCGTTTTTACTTTTGTTTCAATTTTGCCAAAAAATTGATTTTAACACGCTTGGAAGGGCTAGGTTCGAAATCAAGCACGGAAAATCAATTTTATAATTTAAGATAATTAAGAAGCGATATACTGACATTTAAAAAATTTGATCTGCAACTGATAGCTTTATACAAAAAATACACGAAACATGGAGACAAATGACTGACCCCGTTACTGAATCATCAATAACCTAACTGTCTTCTAACAAAATCAATACCTACGTAATCAATCAATTATTTAATCAATCAATCAGTAAGATTACCAAAATTTAGAAAAAAAGTTTTATAATTTTTAAATTATGAATTTAGTAACTTTAAACCAAGAAACTTGAGTTTTAACTATTATGAATGAAAACATAAAAAATGATCTAAAATTTTGAAAATCTATCTAGGTTAACGGCTCTTTTGGATTGATAGATTATGCTTAAAATCTAATCAGATCTGCATTATTATATATAAAACCCGTATGCAAAGTTTTATAAAAATCTAATCGACTGTTTTCCTAACATTTTATTTACAAAATGTGGAGTAAAAATCAGATACGTTGTAGGGAAAAAATCCCCATTTATGAAGAAAATATCCACCGTGAAGCAATTAGTGAAATTGAATTAAACATTTCAGTATCTGCTAAGCCGACTACTTCACTAGATCGGACAAAACGAGGTATCGCTCCCCAATTGGGTTTAAAAAAATGGTTCAAACAAAAGCTATAGACAATAAAATTTCCAACAAATTTTTTTGTGTAATTGATATTAGTGGAGATACTGTTACAACAATTAGTGTCACCTGATTCTTATATTTCAATATTTTCGGATCAAAAAATAGTTTCAACAAAAGTTAAAAAAATTAAACTACAAACAACTTTTCTTTGAAAAAAATGTGGAAAATAAATACTTTTTAAAGATTTAAAAAGTTTGAAAACATGTGTAGGTTAACGGCTCTTTTGGCCAAATAAATTCTGCCCAAAATCCAACTAGATCTATGAAATTATATATAAGGTCCATGTGCAAAGTTATGGTGATTTTTTGATATCTTGTTTACATACAAACGGACGTGCTAACTTGTCGAAAAGTTTAATCAAATCACTATTTTTTTAAATTTAATTCCAATCTACAAAAGGTAAAGTTGGAACCAAAATTACACAAAGTATTTTCACTCAAAGTTTCACTTTGAAAAGAAACAGGAAACGGGAGTAAAAACTAACATGTTTAGAAAGATCAAAAAATGTCAAAAAATTTTTTAAAAAGTGCACAATTTGGATACAATTTTTAGAAAAAAATAACGGGAAAAAATTGTTGTGGTGAGGCGTTGGAAGTAAAAGGAGGTAAAAAAGAAATACAGAAACATGTGGAGGAAATGGTTAAAGGAAGTGGTAATAGAAACCGCAAAAACGAAAGAAATGAGAAAAATAAAATAAAGACACATTTGCTATTTTAAAGAATAAAGTCAAGTTGAATGGATCAATAATATTTGTGAATGAGTGTTCATGCCAAAGAAAATGAGAGATGTAAAGATGAAAATAGAACATGAAGAAAAAATAATTATACAAAAGAAAATGAAATGTGGGTAGAAGGTGAATAAAAAATGAAGACAGAATAAAAAAGTGTAAAGTGAGAAGGGAAAGGAGGAGTGGGAAGAGTATTGAAAAAAAAACAATAGTATATTGCGCATCTCATGAGTAGTGGGATTGGTGAAGCTATAGATGGAAGAGAAAACGGAAATGGAACAGCAAAAAAGGATGTAGAAAAAGTTTGAGCGATAAATACAATTCATCGAAAGAACAAGTGAAAGAGGCATGACGAGCTGAGGAGTAATAACAGGGGTAAGGTGGTAGTAATAACAGGAAAATTGGTGTTTCCCGGAATAAAGTCGCTTAAAAATCGAGTTATGATGAAAAATTTGTAAGACATGAGTGGAAAAAAGAAGAAGAAGCAAAAAATGAGAATGAAGTAATGGAGACTACAAAAATAGGAAAAGCTTTGAAATAAAAACGGTATACGGTAAAGAAGTGGGAAGTTCAAGGAAGAAATAGAAGAAATGGTAAAAAGCTGAAAGATGATTTCAATGCAAGAACAGGGAATAAAGGTGGAATAATAATAATATATCGGCGGTCAAAAAATGAAATGGACATGAAAAAAATGATAGATTTATATTAAGAAAAAGGATAGCTTATAATGAATGAAAATATGGAAGAAGATGGAAAGGGGAAGTAAACCTTTAGTCATCTGCTACGTTATAGTAAACGACGTTAGTAAGGAAGAAATCGAACAGTTAACGATAAGAAAAGAAGAGGAATATTATAGATGGAAAGGTTAAGGAAAAAGATACGTTAAAGTAAATACCGTGAACGAAGGACAAAAAGAAGCAGAAAACAAAGGAAATGGAGAGAGCAAGAAACATTTAAAAAATAAAAGAAATAAATATGAAAAAAAATGGACAAGGCAACGAAAAAGAAAGTAATGAGATTAATAAGAAAACGTAAATAACGGTAGAGTGGGGAATGTGAAAAAAATAAAATTTAAAGAATGAGAATGGCTCATAATGAATGGAAATATAGAAGAAGGTGGAAAGGGACACTCTCATAGGAGAAAAAGAGGAATCAGTCATCCTATGATGGTAATTACTTATCTCATCAGTCAAGGCCAAATAAAAAAAAAATAAGAATGTTAGTCAATCATGTTGTAACCGAATCAAACCGAAAACGAGAAATAAAATTAATTTTTATACTGTTATTGACCTTTTAAATCATTTGAGTTGGGTGACTGACTTACTAACAACACAGATAACATTTGAATTCGACTGTCAGTTAAACCGACTGTTGATAAAGAAATTGTAGATTAATCAATCAGACATTAAAGTTATTGTGTAAGTGACAGTGATCATGTCAATTGTTTAATTAATAATTCAGTTATTTGTTTAAATAGTAGATCAATCAAGTAGTCAATTGGCAATAAAAGAGTGTCAGTCACTTAGTGGGTTAATTAGAAACTATCAAGTTTTTGCTTAAAATATTTATTTAATTTTCTTGCCAGTCAAAAATAAAAAATTATAAATTATAAACGTGTCAGTCATCTACAAAATTTGTAAAACGTATTAATTTTCTTTAACTTAGGCTTTTCACAAATTGAGCAAAATTTTCTTAATAATTACAAAATAAAGCTTCCTAAATTTATTGTCGGTTTCGTAAACTTTGCCTAAAATGGCATAAATTCAAAATATTTATTTAATTTTTTAAACAATCAGTAATAACAAAAAATTGAGTTGCAAGTATATCAGTTTGATTGGCTCTGTAGATTAATTAGTTGACTTAAATACACAAAATCTGTAATACGATTTGATAAAAAATGTAATGCTTTAGAATTTTTAATTTGAGCTTTTCACGAATTAAGCACTAACTCGCCTAACTAAAATAATATATGAGCTTTTATTAAAAAATGTCTAAAACGGCATAGAACTTTTCGAGCTTTGCCTAAAATCATGTCAATTGTTTAATAAATAATTCAGTTCTTCGTTTAATTAGTAAATTAATCAAGTAGTCAATTGGCAATAAAGAGTGTCAGTCACTTAGTGGGTTAATTAAAAACTACTGAGTTCTTGCTTAAAATATTTATTTAATTTTCTTGTCAGTCAAAAATAAAAATCATTAAACTAGAAACGTGTCAGTCACCCGCAAAGTTTGTTAAACGTATTACTTTTCTTTAATTTAAGCTTTTCCCAAATTGAGCAGAATTTTAATAACTTTCTTAACAATTACATAATAAAGCTTCCTAAATTTACTGTCGGTTTTGTAAACTTTGCTTAAAATGGCATAAATTCAAAATATTGATTTAATTTTTTTAGACAGTAATAACAAAAAATTGAGTTGCAAGTGTATCAGTCTGATTGGCTCTGTAGATTTATCAGTTGACTTAAATACACAAAATCTGTATTACGATTTGATAAAAAATGTAATGCTTTAGAATTGTTTAATTTGAGCTTTTTACGAATTAAGCACTAACTCGCCTAACTAAAATAATATAAGAGCTTTTATTAAAAAATGTCTAAAACGGCATAGAACTTTTCGATCTTTGCCTAAAATCATGTCAATTGTTTAATAAATAATTCAGTTCTTCGTTTAATTAGTAAATTAATCAAGTAGTCAATTGGCAATAAAAGAGTGTCAGTCACTTAGTGGGTTAATTAAAAACTATCGAGTTCTTGCTTAAAATATTTATTTAAGTTTCTTGTCAGTCAAAAATAAAAAAATTATTAAACTAAAAACGTGTCAGTCACCCTCAAAGTTTGTTAAACGTATTACTTTTCTTTAATTTAAGCTTTTCCCAAATTGAGCAAAATTTTAATAACATTCTTAACAATTACATAATAAAGCTTCCTAAATTTACTGTCGGTTTCGTAAACTTTGCCTAAAATGGCATAAATTCAAAATATTTATTTAATTTTTTAAACAGTCAGTAATAACAAAAATTGAGTTGCAAGTATATCAGTTTGATTGGCTCTGTAGATTAATTAGTTGACTTAAATACACAAAATCTGTAATACGATTTGATAAAAAATGTAATGCTTTAGAATTTTTTAATTTGAGCTTTTCACGAATTAAGCACTAACTCGCCTAACTAAAATAATATAAGACCTTTATTAAAAAATGTCTAAAACGGCATAGAACTTTTCGAGCTTTGCCTAAAATCATGTCAATTGTTTAATAAATAATTCAGTTCTTCGTTTAATTAGTAAATTAATCAAGTAGTCAATTGGCAATAAAAGAGTGTCAGTCACTTAGTGGGTTAATTAAAAACTATTGAGTTCTTGCTTAAAATATTTATTTAATTTTCTTGTCAGTCAAAAATAAAAATTATTAAACTATAAACGTGTCAGTCACCCGCAAAGTTTGTTAAACGTATTACTTTTCTTTAATTTAAGCTTTTCCCAAATTGAGCAGAATTTTAATAACATTCTTAACAATTACATAATGAAGCTTCCTAAATTTACTGTCGGTTTTGTAAACTTTGCTTAAAATGGCATAAATTCAAAATATTTATTTAATTTTTTTAGACAGTCAGTAATAACAAAAAATTGAGTTGCAAGTGTATCAGTCTGATTGGCTCTGTAGATTTATCAGTTGACTTAAATACACAAAATCTGTATTACGATTTGATAAAAATGTAATGCTTTAGAATTTTTAATTTGAGCTTTTTACGAATTAAGCACTAACTCGCTTAACTAAAATAATATAAGAGCTTTTATTAAAAATGTCTAAAACGGCATAGAACTTTTCGATCTTTGCCTAAAATCATGTCAATTGTTTAATAAATAATTCAGTTCTTCGTTTAATTAGTAAATTAATCAAGTAGTCAATTGGCAATAAAGAGTGTCAGTCACTTAGTGGGTTAATTAAAAACTATTGAGTTCTTGCTTAAAATATTTATTTAATTTTCTTGTCAGTCAAAAATAAAAAATTATTAAACTATAAACGTGTCAGTCACCCGCAAAGTTTGTTAAACGTATTACTTTTCTTTAATTTAAGCTTTTCCCAAATTGAGCAGAATTTTAATAACATTCTTAACAATTACATAATGAAGCTTCTAAATTTACTGTCGGTTTTGTAAACTTTGCTTAAAATGGCATAAATTCAAAATATTTATTTAATTTTTAGACAGTCAGTAATAACAAAAATTGAGTTGCAAGTGTATCAGTCTGACTGGCTCTGTAGATTTATCAGTTGACTTAAATACACAAAATCTGTATTACGATTTGATAAAAATGTAATGCTTTAGAGTTTTTTAATTTGAGCTTTTTACGAATTAAGCACTAACTCGCCTAACTTAAATAATATAAAAGCTTTTATTAAAAATGTCTAAAACGGCATAGAACTTTTCGATCTTTGCCTAAAATCATGTCAATTGTTTAATAAATAATTCAGTTCTTCGTTTAATTAGTAAATTAATCAAGTAGTCAATTGGCAATAAAAGAGTGTCAGTCACTTAGTGGGTTAATTAAAAACTATCGAGTTCTTGCTTAAAATATTTATTAATTTTCTTGTCAGTCAAAAATAAAAATTATTAAACTATAAACGTGTCAGTCACCCGCAAAGTTTGTTAAACGTATTACTTTTCTTTAATTTAAGCTTTTCCCAAATTGAGCAGAATTTTAATAACATTCTTAACAATTACATAATAAAGCTTCCTAAATTTACTGTCGGTTTTGTAAACTTTGCTTAAAATGGCACAAATTCAAAATATTTATTAAATTTTTTAGACAGTCAGTAATAACAAAAATTGAGTTGCGAGTATATCAGTCTAATTGGCTCTGTAGATTAATCAGTTGACTTAAATACACAAAATCTATAATACGATTTGATAAAAAATATAAAGCTTTAAATATTCTTAAATTTGAGCTTTTTACGATATAAGCACTAACTTGCTTAACTAAAATAATGTAAGAGTCGGTATTAAAGAATGTCTAAAACGGCATAAAACTTTCGAGCTTTGCCTAAAAAGTTTAAAATATTTAATTAATTTTTTCGTCAGTCAGTAATAAAAAACTGATAGAGTTACAAATATGTGAATCGGATCATTTCTGTTAATTTAAAGGTTGACTTGAGTATGTAATAGGATTCGATAAAAAAATGTGAAGTTTTGGATTTTCTTAAATTTTAGTTTTTCACAAATCAAGTTTAATTTTAATAAGTTATCTAAACAATAATTAAAAATATTTTTAAATTTAGTGCCTCTTCAACAAAAATAGCTTGAAATGGCAAAAACAATAGAGTTTTTTTCTTAAATTTAAGCAATCTTAAAACGGCATAAAACTATCGAGCTTTCTACTCAAAAGTTGAAAAAATTTATTTAAATTTTTAGTCAGCCAGTAATAAAAAACTTATTGAGTTATGAATGTGGCAATCGGATAAGCTCAAAAAATTCAAAGTCGCTTTGAATCCTTGAAAATAAAAGCTTTGGATTTTATTAAATTTGGATTTTTCATGAATTAAGCACAATTTTAGTAACTCGGTAACTAAAACAATAAATCAGTTTGTTTCAAAAAAAATCCGTAAAACCGCATAGAACTATCGAGCTTTTGCCTAGAAGGATCAAACTATTTATTTAATTTTGTAGTCAGTCAGTATTAGATAGCTTAGTGAGTTACAGTCAAATTGGCTTTATAATTTTGCCTTGAACCCTCAAATTTTCTAAAATGTGAAATTTGGATTTTCTTAAAATTGAGCTTTTAATAATTAAACTTATTTTTAGTAAGTTACCTAGCAATGAATTAAAAAAGCTTTTTAAATTTAATGCCTCTTTAACAAGAATTGCTTAAAATGACAAAAACTATCCAGTTTTAATTACACGGCTAACTAAAGTAATAAACCTCTATATTTTAAAAAAATTGCCTCAATGATATAGAACTATCGAGATTTTACCTGAAAGATACAAAATATTTTGGATTTTTATTGAGGTTTTCAAAAATTAAGCTCAATTTTAATAAATTACGTAGCAATTAATTAAAAAAGCTTTCTTTTACTGCCTTTTTAACAAAGTAATTTAAAATATCAAAAACTTAAAAGGTTATTTTCTAAATTTGAGCTTTTTACGAATTAAGCACAGTTTTAACAACTCGCGTAACTAAAACTTTATAAAATGTCTAAAACGGCTTTGCCTAAAAAGTGTAAAATACTTATTTTTTTTAGTCAGCCAGTAATAAAAAATTGATTGACATTAACTCTATCGTCTCAATAGTTGTCTTAAATCCATCAAGTTTGTAATATGAATCGATAACAAATGTGAAGCTTTGGATTTGTAAATTTGAGCTTTTCACAAATTAAAGACAATTTTAATAACTAGCTTAATTAAGAAAATAAACCAGTTTGTTTTTAAATAATTGATTAATACGGCATAGAACTATCAAGCTTTATACTAAAAGAAAAATTAATTTAATTTTTTAGTCAGTTAAAAACTTAGTGAATTACGAATGTCAATCGGATTATTTCTATAAAATCAGTAGTTGTCTTGAATCCTTAAAGTCTGTAATACGTATCCATAAAAATGTAAAGCTTTAGATTTTCTTAAATTTGAGCTTTTTACTAATTGAGCACAATTTTAATAACTCGCTTAACTAAATTTAAAAAAATGACCTAAACGGCATAAAACTTATTAATTCTCAATTGGATTAGTCTTATAAATTGAACAGTTGCCTTGACTACAAAATCTGTAATAAATTATTATAAAAAATGTAGAGCTTTGGATTTTCTTAGTTTTGAACTTTTCACAAATTAAACACAATTTTAATAATTGAAGTAACTAAAATAATAAAGCGGTCTATTTAAAAAATTTGCTTCAAACGGCACAGAACTGTCGAGCTTTAGATTAAAGAATTCAAAATATTTATTTAAGTTTTTAGCCAGTCAGTAACAAAAACTTGTTGAGTGGAATTGGCTCCACAAATGTGCAATAGCCTTGAATCCACAAAATCTGTAATACGATTTGATAAAAATTGTAAAGTTTTGGTTTTTCTTAAATTTGAGCTTTTTAAGAATTAAGCACACTTTTAATAACATATCTAATCAAAATTATAGCTCAGACCGTATTAAAAAATTTGAATTTTCTTAAATTTGAGCTTTTTCGAATTAATCACAATTTTAATAATTTAATTAATTAAAGTAATAAAGCAATCTTAAAAAAATCTCTAACACTACATGGTACTATAGAGCTTTTTGCCTATAAAGGTTGTAATTTCTAATTCGGTAAAATAAAATCTGATTTTGTTTTTGGTCACCCAAAAATTACTAAAACGTATTAATAAAATATGTCAAATATTGTTTTTTTTTTAATTTGAGCTTTTCACAAATTAATCACAAAATTTAGTAACTCGCCTAATAATGAAATATAAAAATTTCCAAAATGTACGGCTTGATTCAAAGAATTTGTTTAAAACAGCATATAAATATCGAGTTCTTGCCTAAAAAATTAAAATAAAAAAACTAAAAAAATATTTTTAAAAATTAGTATCAAGTTTTTGCTTTAAAATTCAAAATATTTATTTAATTTTTTAGTCGGCCAGTAATAAAAACTCATTGAGTTACCAATGTGTCAGTCTAATTGGCTCTATAAATACAAACCTTCGATTTTTAATTTGAGCTTTTCACCATTTAAACACAATTTTAATAATTCTCCTAACAATTACATAACAAATAAACTTCATAAATTTACTGTCGATTTAAAACGGCATTTCTACCTAAAAAGGTCAAAGTTTTTAGTCAATCATAATAAAAAAAGAATGAAGTTTTTCTGTTAAAAAGTTGCTTGAAAAACTATCAAATTTTTACATAAAAATTTCAAAATATAATAATCAATTGAATTAGCTTCATAAATTCAACAGTTACCTTGAATCTACAAAATAAAAAAGCTTTGTCCTTTCTGAAATTTTTTGAGTTTTAATAACTTCCCTAACTGAAATATAAAACGGTCTGTTTTAAAAATTTCGCCTAAAACAACATAGTACTATGGAGCTTTTGCCTAAAAAATTTAAATACATTTATTTAATTTTTTAGTCAGTTAGTGCAATAAAAAACTTATTGAGTTACGAATATGTCAGTTGAATTGGTTTTATAAATTCAATTTATGCATTGAACGTTCAAAATTTTTAAAAATTTGCTTCAAACGGCACAGAACTGTCGAGCTTTAGATTAAAGAATTCAAAATATTTATTTAAGTTTTTAGCCAGTCAGTAACAAAAACTTGTTGAGTGGAATTGGCTCCACAAATGTGCAATAGCCTTGAATCCACAAAATCTGTAATACGATTTGATAAAAATTGTAAAGTTTTGGTTTTTCTTAAATTTGAGCTTTTAAGAATTAAGCACACTTTAATAACATATCTAATCAAAATTATAGCTCAGACCGTATTAAAAATTTGAATTTTCTTAAATTTGAGCTTTTCGAATTAATCACAATTTTAATAATTTAATTAATTAAAGTAATAAAGCAATCTTAAAAAATCTCTAACACTACATGGTACTATAGAGCTTTTGCCTATAAAGGTTGTAATTTCTAATTCGGTAAAATAAAAATCTGATTTTGTTTTTGGTCACCCAAAAAATTACTAAAACGTATTAATAAAATATGTCAAATATTGTTTTTTTTTAATTTGAGCTTTTCACAAATTAATCACAAATTTAGTAACTCGCCTAATAATGAAATATAAAAATTTCCAAAATGTACGGCTTGATTCAAAGAATTTGTTTAAAACAGCATATAAATATCGAGTTCTTGCCTAAAAATTAAAATAAAAACTAAAAAAATATTTTTAAAAATTAGTATCAAGTTTTGCTTTAAAATTCAAAATATTTATTTAATTTTTTAGTCGGCCAGTAATAAAAACTCATTGAGTTACCAATGTGTCAGTCTAATTGGCTCTATAAATACAAACCTTCGATTTTTTTAATTTGAGCTTTTCACCATTTAAACACAATTTTAATAATTCTCCTAACAATTACATAACAAATAAACTTCATAAATTTACTGTCGATTTAAAACGGCATTTCTACCTAAAAGGTCAAAGTTTTAGTCAATCATAATAAAAAGAATGAAGTTTTTCTGTTAAAAGTTGCTTGAAAACTATCAAATTTTTACATAAAAATTTCAAAATATAATAATCAATTGAATTAGCTTCATAAATTCAACAGTTACCTTGAATCTACAAAATAAAAAGCTTTGTCCTTTCTGAAATTTTTTGAGTTTTAATAACTTCCCTAACTGAAATATATAAAACGGTCTGTTTTAAAAAATTTCGCCTAAAACAACATAGTACTATGGAGCTTTTGCCTAAAAATTTAAATACATTTATTTAATTTTAGTCAGTTAGTGCAATAAAAACTTATTGAGTTACGAATATGTCAGTTGAATTGGTTTTATAAATTCAATTTATGCATTGAACGTTCAAAATTTTTAAAAGGTATTGATAGTATGTAATAAATAATTGAGCTTTTCACAAATTATGCACAATTTTAATAGTTCACCTAACAATGAAATGATAAAGCTTCCAAAATTTATTGTCAGTTTAAAAAAAATGTCTAAAACTTAATCGAGTTTTTGCCCAGAAATTCAAAATAATTACTGAATTTTTAGTCAGTTAGTAACAAAAAACTTATTCTATTCCGAATATGTCAGTCGAATTAACTCTATAAATTCCTCTGAATTTACAAAATTAAGTAAAACGTGTTGATAAAAAATATAAAGCTTTAAATTTTCTTAAATTTGAGCTTTGAACGAATCAATCACAATGTTGAACACAGTGAACCCACAAAATGTGTAAAAATGTAGAACTTTGATCGAGCTTTTGTCTAAAATATTTATTTAATTTTTTAGTCAGTTAGTAACTTATTCAGTTACGTATGTCTCAATCTGATTAGTTTTATAAATTCAACAGTTGAATCCACAAAATCTGTAATAAATAATGATAAAAAATGTAAAGCATTGAATTTTCTTGATTTTAAGCATTTTACGAATTAAGCACTATTTTAATAATTAAAGTAACTAAAACAATAAAGCGATCTATTAAAAAAAAACGTATAGATAAAAAATATAAATATAAATTTGCTTCATAAATTTACGGTTGGTTTTTAAAATTAGCATAAAAAACCTAAAATTTAAGTAAATTCAAAATAAATATTTAAATTTTAGTGAGTCAATAAAAAAAACTAATTGAGTTGCGAGTATGTCAGTCGCATTGACTCTATAAATTCAACTTTTGCTTAAAGCGCTATAGGACTATCGAGGTTTAGCTTAAAAAGTTCAATTTTTCTAAAAATTTTTAGTTAGTTAGTGAGTTGCAAATGTGTCAATAGTATTAGCTCTATAAATTCAACATTTGCATTGAACCCATAAAATGTTAAAACGTATTAATAAAAAATGTAATGTTTTTGATTTTCTTAAACTTGAGCTTTCGCTGAATTAAGCACAATTATAACAACTGGTCTAAACCAAATGATAAAACTGTCTGTTTTTAAAAAAATTGCCTAAAGCAGCGTAGAACTATCGAGCTTTTGCCTAAAAAAATTCAAAAATATAAATTTAATTGTTTAGTCAGTTGTTAATTAAAAACGTAGTGAGTTACAAATGTCAATCGAATTTTCACTATAATCCTTGAATCCATAAAATCTGTAATACCTATTGGTAAACAATCTGAACCTTCAGATTTTCTTAAATTTAAGCTTTTCACGAATTAAGCACAATTTTAATTACTCGCCTAACTAAAATGTAAAAGCGATCTGTATTAAAAAAAATTGCCTGAAACGGCATAGAACCTAAAAAATCTAAACATTTATTTAAGGAGATCAATTAGATAAGCTCAATTAATTCAAGAGTTGCATTGACTTTATAAAGCTTTGAATTTCCTTAAATTTGAGCATTTCACGAAGTAATCACAATTTTAGTAACTCGCACAATTGAAACAATAAAATCGTTGGTCTTAAAAAATTTACCTAAAACGGCATAGAACTATTGAGCTTTTGCTTAAAAAGTTCAAAATATTTATTTAATTTTTTAGTCAGTCGGCAATCAAAAACGTATAGACAAAATATGTCAAGCTTTGTAATTTCATAAATTTGACTATACACTAATTAAGCATATTGACCTAATAAAGCTTTCTAAATTTACTGTCTGTTTAAAAAAATTGCTTGAAAAACTATATAGTTTCTACCTAAAAAATTAAAAATACTTACTTAAATTCTTGGTCAGTCAGTTAACAAATGTGAATGTGTTAGTCGGATCGGCGTTATCCATTTAACAGTTGTCTTGAACCCACAAAATTTGTAAAATATATTAATAAAAAATGTTAAGCTTGAGGTTTTTGCAAATTAGAGCTTTTCACGAATTAAGTTGAATATTAATAACTTACTCCTCAATGACATAATAAATCTTTTTAAATTTACTGTTTTAAAAACAATGCCTAAAAAGTTTCTGCTTAAAAATTCAAAATATTTATTTAAATTTTTACTCTGGTTTTTTTACGAATTAAGCACAATTTTAATAAACGACTTAGAACTATCGAGCTTTTTTCCTCAAAAATTCAACTTCTTTGTCAGTCACTAATAAGAAACTTTGTAATATATTTTAATAAAAAATATAAAGTTTTGGATTTTCTCGCCTAACTAAAATAATAAAAAGGTCTGTATAAAAAATTTTTTTAAAACGGCATAGTAATATCGAGCTTTTCTTAAAAAATTTAAAATAAAGAACAATAAATAAAGAACTTAGTGTCAGATTGGCGCTATAAAATCAACTTTTAACTTCAAGTCACAAAATTTGTAAAACTTACTAAGTTGGATTGTATTAAGTTTGAGCTTTTCGTAAGTTCGGCACAATTTTAGGATTTTACCTAATAAAAGTAATAAAGCTTTCCAAGTTTATTATAGTTTGTTTTAAAATGCCTAAAACAGCAAAAACTTAAAAATTTAAATTTTTAGTCAGCCAGTAATAAAAAACTTATTGAGTTACGAATGTCACTCAAATTGACTTGAATCCGTTAAATCTGTAGCACGTATTGATTTTTTTAAATTTGAACTTTTAATAAATTAAGCACAAAATTAATAACTAAAATAATAAATTTTTAAAAATTGCGCAAAAAGTCATAGAACCATTGAGCTTTTACCTAAAAAGTTCAAAATATTTATTTAATTTTTTAGCCAGTGAGTAATAAAAACAACTAATTGAAGTACGAATGTATCAGTAGAATTGACAAAAGATCTAAAGCTTTGGATTTTCTTAAATTTATGCTTTTCACGAGTTAAACACAATTTTAATAACTAGCCAAACTGAAATAGTGTTTAAAAAACTATCGAGTTTCTACTTAAAAAAATCAAAATATTTATTTAAATTTTTAGCCTGGCTTTTCATGAATTAAGCATAATACTAGTAACTCGCCTAACTATAATAATAAAGCGACTTGTTTTTAAATAATTGTTTAAAACGACATAGAACTATCGAGCCTTTGCCTAAAATTCATTTATTTGATATCTTTGTCAGAGCTTTGGTAATTCAACCGTTGCCTTGAGTTTACAAAATTAGTAATATGTGTTGATAAAGAATGTAAACTTTGAATTTTCTTAAATTTAATTTTTACTGAATTTACACCACAATTAGAATAACAGAATAACTAAAATAATAAAACGGTCTGTAATAAAAAAAATTGTCTAAAACGTTATAGTAATATCGAGCTTTTGCCTAAAGAATTCAAAACAAAAGTCAGTAAATAAAAATCTTATTGAGTTACGAATGTGTTAGTAGGATTGGCTCTATAAAATCGACTTCAAGTCACAACATTTGTAAAACTTAATAATAAGTTGTATTGTGTTCAGTTTGAGCTTTTCATGAGTTTCGCACAATTTTAGGATCTCACCTAACAAAGAAATAATAAAGCTTCCCTTAGTTTTATTGTTTGTTTAAAAAAAATGCCTACAACAGCAAAAACTTAAAAATTGGAAATAATTATCTAAATTTTTAATCAGCCAGCAACAAAACCTATTAAGTTACGGATGTGTCAGTCAAATTGGCTTGAATGCGCTAAATCTCTAGTACTTATTGATTTTTAAAATTTGAAATTTTTAAAAAATTAAACACAATTTTAATAAATAAAATAATCAATCCTTTGTTTAAAAAAATGTGCAAAACGACATAGAACCATCGAGCTTTTACGTAAAAAGTTCAAAATATTTATTTAATTTTGTAGCCAGTGAGTAATAAAAAGAATCAGTAGAATTGACAAAAAATTTAAAGCTTTGGATTTTCTTAAATTTGAGCTTTTTACGGCTTAAGCACGATTTTCGTAACTAGTCGGTTTAAAAGCTATCAAGTTTCTACCTAAAAAAATTAAAAATTATACATTTTTAGTCTGGCTTTTCAGGAATTAAGCAGAAATTGAATAACTCGCCTCACTAAAATAAAAAAGCGTTTGTTTTTAAAAAATTGTTTAAAACGACTTAGAACTATGGAGCTTTTGCCAAAAAAGTTTAATATATTTGTTTAAATTTTTAGTCAACCAGTAATAAAAAACTTAGTATAGAGATACAAATAGGCTAATAGGTTTTTTTAAATTTGAGCTTTTCACAAATTAAGCACAATTTCACGCCTAAAACGACATAGAACTATCCAGCTTTTGCTTACAAAGTTTAAAACATTTGTTTCATTTTTTTGTCAATCGGTTGCCTTAAACTCAAAAGTTTGTAAATCGTGGTGATTAGAAATCTAAAGCTTTGAATTTTCTTAAATATGATCTTTTCACGATTTAAGCACTATTTTGTTTTTAAAAAAAAAGTTGCATTGCATCCACAAAATTTGTAAAACGTATTGATAAGAAATATAAAGCTTTGAATTTTCTTAAATTTGGGCTTTATATTTTTTATCAATATGTTTTACAAATTTGTGGATGCAATGCAACTTTCTTTTTAAAAACAAAATAGTGCTTAAATCGTGAAAAGCTCAAACTTAAGAAAATTCAATTCGTTTCTCGCCTAAAACGACATAGAACTATCCAGCTTTTGCTTACAAAGTTTAAAACATTTGTTTAATTTTTTTGTCAGTCAGTTGCTTTAAACCCAAAAGTTTGTAAATCGTGGTGATTAGAAATGTAAAGCTTTGAATTTTCTTAAATTTGAGCTTTTCACAATTTAAGCACTATTTTGCTTTAAAAAAAAAAGTTGCATTGCACTTACAACATTTGTAAAACGTATTGATAAAAAATATAAAGCTTTGAATTTTCTTAAATTTGAGCTTTCAACTCGTCAAAAACGAAATAATAAAATTTTAAAAAATTTAGTGTCTCGCAACCTTTTTATCTGAAACAATGAAATATTTTGGTGTAAATTTTAAAGCTTTAGAAAAAATTTTGAAATTTAAATTATTAATAAATAAAAATAAGTTTAAATTTCTCTAATTTAAACATTCTGCACATTTCCTTTCGAGATAATAAATGTCGTGGTGCCTTCGAACCGGAAACCAAAAAAAAAAAAAATATATCAGCGCATGCCAAAAAAATATCGTTTTGATTCACGTTGTGTCCGCATCGAAAAGGCATTAAAAAAGATACGGCTTGATAAATGTTTCAGTTGTATAAAACGACACCCGACAAGGTGGATGCTAATATTTATTGAGGATTAAAGAAACAAAGACAGGTGTTTTGTGTCTGTAAGGACACTTCAAGGACCAAACGATACCAAGCTGTATTTTATATGGATTGGAATGCTTTCGCATAAATCTCGAGAAATAAAAACTCGTGTCGTAAACACCTCGTAAATCAACGTTGGCCGGCTATTGATCAATTCGTGTGTAGGTCGATTGCCAATTGGACACACTGTATAAATCTAAAATTATTTCTTCTATACGTTCTGTTGAAAGAGGGTTGCGACTAATTTGTGTACGTTTAAAAAAAATTAATAATTAATGCGCACGAAAAGGCCCATACGTTACCGAATGACGGGTTACATATTTCGTTGGTTCTTGCGCGCCTCTGGGGCGCAAATGCTTCTCTTATTTTTTTTTAAATCCACATTTAACGTAAATTAAACAATTACACGTTTGTAGTTCCCTTTTGCGCTTGATTTAACTTTAACAATGAGCAATCATGTCTTAACATGAAATCAAAGTCAAAGCTTCGCTTTGACCAATCATAAACATACATTCGCTGAACGTAGTAGGTTTCTAGTCCAGAAATCCCTCAGGATATCTTCCTTAATTAATTTACCAATCTAACCTAAATGCTTTCACTTGAAATATAAAGCTATTATACTTATAGACATTTATTCGGTCTTGAACAAACGAAAAATTTTTCGAGCGTCCCGAACTTTTACCAAAATTTTTCGACGCGTATTCGATGCATTAACACCAGCCACCGCAGAAGTGCTTTCGGAGACGAAGACTTCCGGCTTTGTCCACTTATTTATTAAGTATCTCTTTTAGACCAAGAGGGCGAAAGCCTATTTATTATCGATAACAAATCGAAGGCGTTCTTTCGTGTATAACGAGCGTCTGGCTAATGGACGTCCAGCCGAAAAAAAGGGGCACCCGGTTATTGTCCCGATCTATCCCATTTATTACGTAACACATCCTAAAATAACTTCTCATGTGGATTGAAGCAGTAATTAATAGAAATAATAATACATCGAGATCCGTGCTTTGTGTTGATATCTCTTCCAAACACGCATAGATACTCGCTGTTGCTATCAGGTAATTGCTTTTTCCTCCTCATATGTCAACAATCGAATGTAGACTCATATCCACAATTAATATTGTTAGAATACCCGTATCTAACTTTAGCTGATGAATTTCTGAGCTTTGATACAAATGTACATATAAGTCTCCGTTTGAAATTCAAACTCAATGTTTACTTTAATCGTCTATTAATTCCCTTCCTTGCTTTGGCGAAATGTTTCGATTTCAAAAATTTTAATCAACCCTAATTTAATTAGCAAATGTTGAGAAAAATTTGAAACCTCAAATACTGCCAAAATATTTTGAAACTATAAATTGTTACATGCTGAGGTTAAAAATATGTAAACAGTGACGAAAAACATGTTTTTTTAACTCAACAAACCTCATGTTGTATTCATAAGTAATGATATGTTGTTTAATTTAATTCGAGAATTTTGGATAATTAAATTCAAAAGCTAGGAAACAACAGATTAAGAAAAGCTCACAATTCCTTTGAAACTAAAATTAGTTCATGCTTAAATTTTTGTATATAAAAACGAAATATATACTAGTGACGAAAACCATGCTGTTTGCAATCAACCTCAATTAAAACCAACCAACCAAACGCATGATTATATTTGTTACCAATACCTTAATTTTATCAATTTTACTATCTGTGGACTCATTAATTTAATTATAAATTATACTTTTGTTAGCACGTAATTTATTCAAAAGCTAAGAAACCACCAAAGCTCACAATTTTTTTAAAGTAATTATGACAATTAAAATGGTTTTGTTAGAAGTTAAAAAAGTTTCAGATAATCAAAACCAAATTTGTAACCAGTTACGTAACGCATGTAGCCAATTTGTTAATTTAATTAATTTTACTGTAAACATTAATTTAATTATCTGCTATTCGGTCACAAGTAACCGGAAAGTTTAATTCGGAAGCTAAAGAAACAACATAAATTGAAAAGCTCACAATTATTTTGGTTTGAAATATGGCAACGAAAACGGTTCCTAACATTTATAACCAATTTGTTTATTTTACCAATTTTACCGCCTCTGTAACGATTAATTTTATCATCAATTACTTTGTTAGCAAGTAATTGTAAAATTTGTTTCAAAAGAAGCAACAGAAGTAAAAAGCTCATAACTTTTTGAAAGAAAGTATGAAAATTAAATGAATTCTTTGGAAGCCAAAAAAAAAGTTTCAGAGAATCATAACCAAATTTTCAACTAGTTACGTAACGTATACATTAATTTGTATGCAAGTAATCAGGAAGTTTAATCGAAAGCTAAGATACAACTAAACCAAAAACCTCACAATCCATTTGAAAGAAAATTTGACTAATTTTACTGTCTCAGTAACCAATAATTTATTTCGTTTGCAAATGATTGAAAAATTTATTTTGAAAGCTATAAGAAGCAACAGGGAACAAAAGCTCACAATTCTTTTCAAACAAAATATAGCAACTAAACTGGTTTTTAGAAGTTTAATAAAAGTTTTAGAGAATCAAAACCAGTTACAAAACAAATGATTATATTAGTTATTAATACCTTAATTTCGTCAATTTTACAGTCTCAGCACTCATTAACTTAATTATCAATTACTTAATTTGCAAGTAATCGAAAAATTTAATTCAAAAGCTATAAGAAACACCAGAAATCGAAAACTAAAATGGTTTAAATAAAAGTTTTAGAGAATCAATACCAAATATTATATTAATATTACTGTCTCTGTAAAGATTAATTTAATTATCTGCTATTCGGCCACAAATAACCGGAAAGCTTATTTCGAAAGCTAAAGAAACCACAGAAATCGAAAAGCTCACAATTATTTTGCTTCGAAGTGTGGCAACGAAAACGGTTTCTTTAAATTTATAACCAATGTGTTTATTTTACCAACTTTACCAACTCTGTAACGATTATTTTCATTATCAATTACTTGGTTAGCAAATTGTAAAATTTATTTCAAAAGCTAAGAAGCAACAGAAGTGGAAAATTCTTTGGAAGTTAAAAAAAAGTTCATAACCAAATTTTCAACTAGTTACGTAACGCATGTTACCAATATGTTAATTTAGTTAATTTTACTGTCTCTGTATACATTCATTTAATTATCAATTATTTTGTTTGCAAGTAATCGGAAAGTTTAATTCGAAAGCTAAGAAATAACTAAATCAAAAAGCTCACAATACTTTTGACCAATTTTACTGTATCTACAACCAATAATTTAATTACCAAATTATAATTATAAAAACTTACCTAACTACCTAAAATTTAACTAACTAAACGGTTTCTCGGAAGTGAAAAAAAAGTTTTAGGGAATCAAAACAATTTTTTTTCCAATTACGTAACGCATATTTATATTTGTAACGTGTTAATTTCACCAATTTCTCTGTTTCTAAAAACATTAACTTAATTATCAGTTATTTCCTTTGCAAGTAATCCAAAAATTTAATTTGAAAGCTGTAAGAAACAACAGGAAACAAAAGCTCACAATTCTTTTGAAACGAAATATAGCAACTAAATTGGTTCCATGGAAGTGTAACAAAATTTTCAAAAAAATAAAAATAAATTTTATTTTATGAATAAATATGGGATTAATATATTTATTGGTTCTTTTATAAATTATGAATGTATTAAGCTTTAAGCAATCCAATATTTGTTTTTATTATTAATTTTTGTGTTATTTTTGAGTTGAAAGTATAATAATAAAAACTAATATTAGATTGCTCAAGGTTGAATGAATAATTTATTAACTAAATTATCTGTTATTTCGTTCACAAGTTACCGGAAAGTTTAATTCGAAAGCCAAAGAAACAACAGAAATCGAAAAGCTGACAATTTTTTTGAAACGATGTATGATAACTACAACTGTTTCTTGGGCGTTAAAAAAAGTTTTATTTACTCAAAACCAAATTTTTGACCAGTTACATAACGCTTGTTTATACTTGTAACCAATGCGTTAGTTTTACCAAGCTTAATGTCTCAGTATACATATGTCAATTATTTTGTTTGCAATTAATAGGAAAATTTAATTCAAAAGCTAAGAAACAACAGAGGCGGAAAAGCTCACAATTTTTTTGAAAGAATTTCAAAACCAAATTTTTAACCAGTTACGAATGTAACCAATGTGTTAATTTAATAATTTTACGGTCTCTTTAATTTAATTATCCGTTATTTTGTTCACAACTAACCGGAAACTTTAATTTGAAAGCTAAAGAAACAACAGAAATAAAAAATCCCACAATGATTTTGGTTCAAAATGTGACAACGTTTATAACCAATGTGTTTTATTACTAATTTTATCGTTTCTGTAACGATTGATTTTATTATCAATTTCTTTGTTAGCAAGTAATCGGAAAATTTAATTCAATTGTTAAGAAGCAACAGAAATGGAAAAGCTCATAATTTTTTTGAAAGATAATATGACAATTAAAATGAATTCTTTGGAAGTTAAAAAAAAAGTGTCTCTGTATACATTAATTTAATTATTAATTAATTTGTTTGCAAGTAATTGGAAAGTTTAATTCGACAGCTAAGAAACAACTAAATCAAAAAAGCTCACAATCCTTTTGAAACAAAATTTGACCAATTTTACTGTCTCTGTAACCAATAATTTAATTATCAAATTATAATAATAAAACTAATACTGAATTACCTAAAGCTTAATTAATTAATAATTTATTAATTTAATTATCTGTTAATTCGTTCACAAGTAACTGGAAAGTTTATTTCGAAAACTAAAAAAAAAACAAAAATCGAAAATTTATTTCGAAAGCTTAGAAACCACAGAAATTAAAAAGCTCTCTGAAAACATTAATCTAATTATCTGTTAAACAGCAGAAATCGAAAAACACACAATCTTTTTGAAACGATGTATGTTAAACCAAAACGGTTTCTTGAAAGTTAAAAAAGTTTTAAGGAGTCAAAACCAATTTTTTTACCAGTTACGTAACGCATCTTTATATTTGTAATGAATGTGTTAGTTTTACCAATTTTACTGTTTCTCGAAACATTATTTTAATTATTAATTAATTTGTTTGCAATTAATAGAAAAATTCAATTCGAAAGCTAAGAAACAACATTTTTTAAAAGCTCCGAAGCTACAGGAATTAAAAAGCTCACAATTTTTTAGAAACTATTGGTGTCAACTGAAGTGAATTTTTATAAGTTAATTAAACGTTTTAAAAAATTACAACTTAGTTTCTACTTACCTATTGTCAAAAAGTTAATTTTTTTTATTATATAACCAGTGACCAAAGAAATAATTTCCAAAAATGTAATAATTTTGACAACTTTGCTCAACGCTGTTTTAGTTTCCATATATTTTGTTTGTAAGGAATAATATGTTGGAAAATTTATTTTGAAAGCTCAGAAACAATAAAATATAAAAAGCTCATCATTTTTTAAAAACTGAAAATGCCAACTAAAATGGTTCTATTTAGGTTAACCAAAAGTTAAAAAAAAAATATTAATTAAGTTCTACTTAACTTTTCTAAAAAAGGTAATTTTTTTATAGTATATAAAGAGGTATAATGTAATCAGTGACTAAACACATCATTTTATTTGCAAAAATGTTATAATCTGGACATAATCTCAGTAAACACTAAGTTTTTGTTTGCAAGAAATAAAAATTGTTACATGCTGAGGTTAAAAAATATGTAAACAGTGACGAAAAACATGTTTTTTAACTCAACAAACCTCATGTTGTATTCGTAAGTAATGAGATGTTGTTTAATTTAATTCGAGAATTTTGGATAATTGAATTCGAAAGCTAGGAAACAACAAATTAAGAAAAGCTCACAATTCTTTTGAAACTAAAATTATTTCATGCTTAAATTTTTGTATATAAAAACGAAATATATACTCAGTGACGAAAACCATGCTGTTTGCAATCAACCTCAATTAAAACCAACCAACCAAACGCATGATTATATTTGTTACCAATACCTTAATTTTATCAATTTTACTATCTGTGGACTCATTAATTTAATTATCAATTATACTTTTGTTAACACGTAATCGGAAAAATTTATTCAAAAGCTAAGAAACCACCAAAGCTCACAATTTTTTTGGCATGTAGCCAATTTGTTAATTTAATTAATTTTACTGTAAACATTAATTTAATTATCTGCTATTCGGTCACAAGTAACCGGAAAGTTTAATTCGGAAGCTATAGAAACAACATAAATTGAAAAGCTTAGAATTATTTTGGTTTGAAATATGGCAACGAAAACGGTTCCTTACGTTTATAACCAATGTGTTTATTTTACCAATTTTACCGCTTCTGTAACGATTAATTTTGTTATCAATTACTTTGTTAGCAAGTAATTGTAAAATTTGTTTCAAAAAGAAGCAACAGAAGTAAAAAGCTCATAACTTTTTGAAAGAAAATATGAAAATTAAAATGTATTCTTTGGAAGCAAAAAAAAAAAAGTTTCAGAGAATCATAACCAAATTTTCAACCAGTTACGTAACGTATGTTACCAATGTGTTAATTTAATTAATTTTACTGTCTCTGTATACATTAATTTGTTTGCAAGTAATCGGAAGTTTAATTGAAAGCTAAGATACAACTAAACCAAAAACTCAACAATCCATTTGAAAGAAAATTTGACCAATTTTACTGTCTCAGTAACCAATAATTTATTTCGTTTGCAAATGATTGAAAAATTTATTTTAAGCTATAAGAAACAACAGGAAAGAAAAGCTCACAGTTCTTTTGAAATGATAAATGGCAACTAAAATGGTTTAAATAAAAGTTTTAGAGAATCAATACCAAATATTATATTAATATTACTGTCTCTGTAAAGATTAATTTAATTATCTGCTATTCGGCCACAAATAACCGGAAAGCTTAATTCAAAAGCTAAAGAAACAACAGAAATCGAAAAGCTCACAATTATTTTGCTTCTAAGTGTGGCAACGAAAACGGTTTCTTTAAATTTATAACCAATGTGTTTATTTTACCAACTTTACCAACTCTGTAACAATTAATTTCATTATCAATTACTTGGTTAGCAAGTAATTGTAAAATTTATTTTAAAAGCTAAGAAGCAACAGAAGTGGAAAATTCTTAGGAAGTTAAAAAAAAGTTCATAACCAAATTTTCAACTAGTTACGTAACGCATGTTACCAATATGTTAATTTAATTAATTTTACTGTCTCTGTATACATTCATTTAATTATGAATTATTTTGTTTGCAAGTAATCGGAAAGTTTAATTCGAAAGCTAAGAAACAACTAAATCAAAAAGCTCACAATACTTTTGACCAATTTTACTGTATCTGTAACCAATAATTTAATTACTAAACTATAATTATAAAACTTACCTAACTACCTAAATTTTAACTAACTAAACGGTTTCTTGGAAGTGAAAAAAGTTTTAGGGAGTCAAAAGAATTTTTTTCCAATTACGCAACGCATATTTATATTTGTAACCAACATGTTAATTTCACCAATTTCTCTGTTTCTAAAAACATTAACTTAATTATCAATTATTTCCTTTGCAAGTAATCCAAATAATTAATTCGAAAGCTGTAAGAAACAACAGGAAACAAAAAGCTCACAATTCTTTTGAAACGAAATATAGCAACTAAAATGGTTCCATGGAAGTGTAACAAAATTTTCAGAAAATAAAAATAAATTTTATGTTATGAATAGATATGGGATTAATATATTTATTGGTTCTTTTATAAATTATAAATGTATTAAGCTTTAAGCAATCCAGTATTTGTTTTATTATTAATTTTTGTGTTATTTTGAGTTGAAAGTATAATAATAAAAACTAATATTAGATTGCTCAAAGTTTAATTAATTAATAATTTATTAACTAAATTATCTGTTATTTCGTTCACAAGTTACCGGAAAGTTTAATTCTAAAGCCAAAGAAACAACAGAAATCAAAAAGCTGACAATTTTTTTGAAACTATGTATGATAACCAAAACGGTTTCTTGGGCGTTAAAAAAAGTTTTAGTTACTCAAAACCAAATTTTTGACCAGTTACATAACGCATGTTTATACTTGTAACCAATGCGTTAGTTTTACCCAGCTTAATGTCCAGTATACATATATCAATTATTTTGTTTGCAATTAATAGGAAAATTTAATTCGAAAGCTAAGAAATAACAGAGGCGGAAAAGCTCACAATTTTTTGAAAGAATTTATAACTAGATTAGTTTTGTTGAAAGAATCACAAAACCAAATTTTTAACCAGTTACAAATGTAACCAATGTGTTAATTTAATAATTTTACTGTCTCTTTAATTTAATTATCCGTTATTTTGTTCACAACTAACCGGAAACTTTAATTTGAAAGCTAAAGAAACAACAGAAATAAAAAATCTCACAATGATTTTGGTTTAAAATGTGATAACGTTTATAACCAATGTGTTTTATTACTAATTTTACCGTTTCTGTAACGATTGATTTTATTATCAATTTCTTTGTTAGCAAGTAATCGGAAAATTTAATTCAATTGCTAAGAAGCAACAGAAGTGGTAAAGCTCATAATTTTTTTGAAAGATAATATGACAATTAAAATGAATTCTTTGGAAGTTAAAAAAAAAGTGTCTCTGTATACATTAATTTAATTATTAATTAATTTGTTTGCAAGTAATCGGAAAGTTTAATTCGACAGCTAAGAAACAACTAAATCAAAAAGCTCACAATCCTTTTGAAACAAAATTTGACCAATTTTACTGTCTCTGTAACCAATAATTTAATTACCAATTATAGTAATAACAACTAATACTAAATTATCTAAAACTTAATTAATAAATAACTGGAAAGTTTATGTCGAAAACTAAAAAAAAAAACAAAAATCGAAAATTTATTTCGAAAGCTTAGAAACCACAGAAATTAAAAAGCTCTCTGAAAACATTAATTTAATTATCTGTTAAACAGCAGAAATCAAAAAACCCACAATCTTTTTGAAACGATGTATGTTAAACCAAAACGGTTTCTTGAAAGTTAAAAAAGTTTTAAGGAGTCAAAACCAATTTTTTTACCAGCTACGTAACGCATCTTTATATTTGTAATGAATGTGTTAGTTTTACCAATTTTACTGTTTCTCGAAACATTAATTTAATTATTAATTAATTTGTTTGCAATTAATAGAAAATTCAATTCGAAAGCTAAGAAACAACATTTTTAAAAGCTCCTGAAGCTACAAGAATTAAAAGCTCACAATTTTTTAGAAACTATTGGTGTCAACTGAAGTGAGTTTTTATAAGTTAATTAAACGTTTTAAAAAATTACAACTTAGTTTCTACTTACCTATTGTCAAAAAGTTAATTTTTTTTATTATATAACCAGTGACCAAAAGAAATAATTTCCAAAAATGTAATAATCTTGACAATTTTGCTCAACGTTGATTTAGTTTCCAAATATTTTGTTTGTAAGGAATAATATGTTGGAAAATTTATTTCGAAAGCTCAGAAACAATAAAATATAAAAAGCTCAACATTTTTTAAAAACTGAAAATGCCAACTAAAATGGTTTTAGTTAGGTTAACCAAAAGTTTAAAAAAAAATATTAATTAATTTCTACTTTACTTTTCTAAAAAAGGAAATTTTTTTATAGTATATAAAGAGGTATAATGTAATCAGTGACTAAACACATCATTTTATTTGCAAAAATGTTATAATCTGGACATAATCTCAGTAAACACTAAGTTTTTGTTTGCAAGAAATAAAATTGTTACATGCTGAGGTTAAAAATATGTAAACAGTGACGAAAAACATGTTTTTTAACTCAACAAACCTCATGTTGTATTCATAAGTAATGAGATGTTGTTTAATTTAATTCGAGAATTTTGGATAATTGAATTCGAAAGCTAGGAAACAACAAATTAAGAAAAGCTCACAATTCTTTTGAAACTAAAATTATTTCATGCTTAAATTTTGTATATAAAAACGAAATATATACTCAGTGACGAAAACCATGCCGTTTGCAATCCACCTCAATTAAAACCAACCAACCAAACGCATGATTATATTTGTTACCAATACCTTAATTTTATCAATTTTACTATCTGTGGACTCATTAATTTAATTATCAATTATACTTTTGTTAGCACGTAATTGGAAAAATTTATTCAAAAGCTAAAAACCACCAAAGCTCACAATTTTTTTTTGAAAGTAATCATGACAATTAAAATGGTTTCGTTAGAAGTTAAAAAAGTTTCAGATAATCAAAACCAAATTTGTAACCAGTTACGTAACGCATGTAGCCAATTTGTTAATTTAATTAATTTTACTGTAAACATTAATTTAATTATCTGCTATTCGGTCACAAGTAACCGGAAAGTTTAATTTGGAAGCTAAAGAAACAACATAAATTGAAAAGCTCAGAATTATTTTGGTTTGAAATATGGCAACGAAAACGGTTCCTTACATTTATAACCAATGTGTTTATTTTACCAATTTTACCACTTCTGTAACGATTAATTTTATTATCAATTACTTTGTTAGCAAGTAATTGTAAAATTTGTTTCAAAAGAAGCAACAGAAGTAAAAAAGCTCATAACTTTTTTGAAAGAAAATATGAAAATTAAAATGTATTCTTTGGAAGCAAAAAAAAGTTTCAGAGAATCATAACCAAATTTTCAACCAGTTACGTAACGTATGTTACCAATGTGTTAATTTAATTAATTTTACTGTCTCTGTATACATTAATTTGTTTGCAAGTAATCGGGAAGTTTAATCGAAAGCTAAGATACAACTAAACCAAAAACCTCACAATCCATTTGAAAGAAAATTTGACCAATTTTACTGTCTCAGTAACCAATAATTTATTTTGTTTGCAAATGATTGAAAAATTTATTTTGAAAGCTATAAGAAACAACAGGAAAGAAAAGCTCACAGTTCTTTTGAAATGATAAATGGCAACTAAAATGGTTTAAATAAAAGTTTTAGAGAATCAATACCAAATATTATATTAATATTACTGTCTCTGTAAAGATTAATTTAATTATCTGCTATTCGGCCACAAATAACCGGAAAGCTTAATTCAAAAGCTAAAGAAACAACAGAAATCGAAAAGCTCAAAATTATTTTGCTTCGAAGTGTGGCAACGAAAACGGTTTCTTTAAATTTATAACCAATGTGTTTATTTTACCAACTTTACCAACTCTGTAACAATTAATTTCATTATCAATTACTTGGTTAGCAAGTAATTGAAAAATTTATTTCAAAAGCTAAGAAGCAACAGAAGTGGAAAATTCTTAGGAAGTTAAAAAAGTTCATAATCAAATTTTCAACTAGTTACGTAACGCATGTTACCAATATGTTAATTTAATTAATGTTACTGTCTCTGTATACATTCATTTAATTATGAATTATTTTGTTTGCAAGTAATCGGAAAGTTTAATTCGAAAGCTAAGAAACAACTAAATCAAAAAGCTCACAATACTTTTGACCAATTTTACTGTATCTGTAACCAATAATTTAATTACTAAACTATAATTATAAAACTTACCTAACTACCTAAATTTTAACTAACTAAACGGTTTCTTGGAAGTGAAAAAGTTTTAGGGAGTCAAAAGAATTTTTTCCAATTACGCAACGCATATTTATATTTGTAACCAACATGTTAATTTCACCAATTTCTCTGTTTCTAAAAACATTAACTTAATTATCAATTATTTCCTTTGCAAGTAATCCAAATATTTAATTCGAAAGCTAAAGAAACAACAGGAAACAAAAAGCTCACAATTCTTTTGAAACGAAATATAGCAACTAAAATGGTTCCATGGAAGTGTAACAAAATTTTCAGAAAATAAAAATAAATTTTATGTTATGAATAGATATGGGATTAATATATTTATTGGTTCTTTTTATAAATTATAAATGTATTAAGCTTTAAGCAATCCAGTATTTGTTTTTATTATTAATTTTTGTGTTATTTTTGAGTTGAAAGTATAATAATAAAAACTAATATTAGATTGCTCAAAGTTTAATTAATTAATAATTTATTAACTAAATTATCTGTTATTTCGTTCACAAGTTACCGGAAAGTTTAATTCTAAAGCCAAAAGAAACAACAGAAATCAAAAAGCTGACAATTTTTTGAAACTATGTATGATAACCAAAACGGTTTCTTGGGCGTTAAAAAAGTTTTAGTTACTCAAAACCAAATTTTTGACCAGTTACATAACGCATGTTTATACTTGTAACCAATGCGTTAGTTTTACCCAACTTAATGTCCAGTATACATATATCAATTATTTTGTTTGCAATTAATAGGAAAATTTAATTCGAAAGCTAAGAAATAACAGAGGCGGAAAAGCTCACAATTTTTTTGAAAGAATTTATAACTAGATTAGTTTTGTTGAAAGAATCACAAAACCAAATTTTTAACCAGTTACAAATGTAACCAATGTGTTAATTTAATAATTTTACTGTCTCTTTAATTTAATTATCCGTTATTTTGTTCACAACTAACCGGAAACTTTAATTTGAAAGCTAAAGAAACAACAGAAATAAAAAATCTCACAATGATTTTGGTTTAAAATGTGATAACGTTTATAACCAATGTGTTTTATTACTAATTTTACCGTTTCTGTAACGATTGATTTTATTATCAATTTCTTTGTTAGCAAGTAATCGGAAAATTTAATTCAATTGCTAAGAAGCAACAGAAGTGGTAAAGCTCATAATTTTTTTGAAAGATAATATGACAATTAAAATGAATTCTTTGGAAGTTAAAAAAAAGTGTCTCTGTATACATTAATTTAATTATTAATTAATTTGTTTGCAAGTAATCGGAAAGTTTAATTCGACAGCTAAGAAACAACTAAATCAAAAGCTCACAATCCTTTTGAAACAAAATTTGACCAATTTTACTGTCTCTGTAACCAATAATTTAATTACCAATTATAGTAATAACAACTAATACTAAATTATCTAAAACTTAATTAATAAATAACTGGAAAGTTTATGTCGAAAACTAAAAAAAAAAACAAAAATCGAAAATTTATTTCGAAAGCTTAGAAACCACAGAAATTAAAAAGCTCTCTGAAAACATTAATTTAATTATCTGTTAAACAGCAGAAATCAAAAACCCACAATCTTTTGAAACGATGTATGTTAAACCAAAACGGTTTCTTGAAAGTTAAAAAGTTTTAAGGAGTCAAAACCAATTTTTTTACCAGTTACGTAACGCATCTTTATATTTGTAATGAATGTGTTAGTTTTACCAATTTTACTGTTTCTCGAAACATTAATTTAATTATTAATTAATTTGTTTGCAATTAATAGAAAATTCAATTCGAAAGCTAAGAAACAACATTTTTGAAAAGCTCCGAAGCTACAAGAATTAAAAGCTCACAATTTTTAGAAACTATTGGTGTCAACTGAAGTGAGTTTTTATAAGTTAATTAAACGTTTTAAAAATTACAACTTAGTTTCTACTTACCTATTGTCAAAAAGTTAATTTTTTTTATTATATAACCAGTGACCAAAGAAATAATTTCCAAAAATGTAATAATCTTGACAATTTTGCTCAACGTTGATTTAGTTTCCAAATATTTTGTTTGTAAGGAATAATATGTTGGAAAATTTATTTCGAAAGCTCAGAAACAATAAAATATAAAAAGCTCAACATTTTTTAAAAACTGAAAATGCCAACTAAAATGGTTTTAGTTAGGTTAACCAAAAGTTTAAAAAAAATATTAATTAATTTCTACTTTACTTTTCTAAAAAGGTAATTTTTTATAGTATATAAAGAGGTATAATGTAATCAGTGACTAAACACATCATTTTATTTGCAAAAATGTTATAATCTGGACATAATCTCAGTAAACACTAAGTTTTTTGTTTGCAAGAAATAAAAATTGTTACATGCTGAGGTTAAAAATATGTAAACAGTGACGAAAAACATGTTTTTTTAACTCAACAAACCTCATGTTGTATTCATAAGTAATGAGATGTTGTTTAATTTAATTCGAGAATTTTGGATAATTGAATTCGAAAGCTAGGAAACAACAAATTAAGAAAAGCTCACAATTCTTTTGAAACTAAAATTATTTCATGCTTAAATTTTTGTATATAAAAACGAAATATATACTCAGTGACGAAAACCATGCCGTTTGCAATCCACCTCAATTAAAACCAACCAACCAAACGCATGATTATATTTGTTACCAATACCTTAATTTTATCAATTTTACTATCTGTGGACTCATTAATTTAATTATCAATTATACTTTTGTTAGCACGTAATTGGAAAAATTTATTCAAAAGCTAAAAAACCACCAAAGCTCACAATTTTTTTGAAAGTAATCATGACAATTAAAATGGTTTCGTTAGAAGTTAAAAAAAGTTTCAGATAATCAAAACCAAATTTGTAACCAGTTACGTAACGCATGTAGCCAATTTGTTAATTTAATTAATTTTACTGTAAACATTAATTTAATTATCTGCTATTCGGTCACAAGTAACCGGAAAGTTTTAATTTGGAAGCTAAAGAAACAACATAAATTGAAAAGCTCAGAATTATTTTGGTTTGAAATATGGCAACGAAAACGGTTCCTTACATTTATAACCAATGTGTTTATTTTACCAATTTTACCACTTCTGTAACGATTAATTTTATTATCAATTACTTTGTTAGCAAGTAATTGTAAAATTTGTTTCAAAAGAAGCAACAAAGTAAAAAAGCTCATAACTTTTGAAAGAAAATATGAAAATTAAAATGTATTCTTTGGAAGCAAAAAAAGTTTCAGAGAATCATAACCAAATTTTCAACCAGTTACGTAACGTATGTTACCAATGTGTTAATTTAATTAATTTTACTGTCTCTGTATACATTAATTTGTTTGCAAGTAATCGGGAAGTTTAATCGAAGCTAAGATACAACTAAACCAAAAACCTCACAATCCATTTGAAAGAAAATTTGACCAATTTTACTGTCTCAGTAACCAATAATTTATTTTGTTTGCAAATGATTGAAAAATTTATTTTGAAAGCTATAAGAAACAACAGGAAAGAAAAAGCTCACAGTTCTTTTGAAATGATAAATGGCAACTAAAATGGTTTAAATAAAAGTTTTAGAGAATCAATACCAAATATTATATTAATATTACTGTCTCTGTAAAGATTAATTTAATTATCTGCTATTCGGCCACAAATAACCGGAAAGCTTAATTCAAAAGCTAAAGAAACAACAGAAATCGAAAAGCTCAAAATTATTTTGCTTCGAAGTGTGGCAACGAAAACGGTTTCTTTAAATTTATAACCAATGTGTTTATTTTACCAACTTTACCAACTCTGTAACAATTAATTTCATTATCAATTACTTGGTTAGCAAGTAATTGAAAAATTTATTTCAAAAGCTAAGAAGCAACAGAAGTGGAAAATTCTTAGGAAGTTAAAAAAAAGTTCATAATCAAATTTTCAACTAGTTACGTAACGCATGTTACCAATATGTTAATTTAATTAATGTTACTGTCTCTGTATACATTCATTTAATTATGAATTATTTTGTTTGCAAGTAATCGGAAAGTTTAATTCGAAAGCTAAGAAACAACTAAATCAAAAAGCTCACAATACTTTTGACCAATTTTACTGTATCTGTAACCAATAATTTAATTACTAAACTATAATTATAAAAACTTACCTAACTACCTAAATTTTAACTAACTAAACGGTTTCTTGGAAGTGAAAAAAGTTTTAGGGAGTCAAAAGAATTTTTTCCAATTACGCAACGCATATTTATATTTGTAACCAACATGTTAATTTCACCAATTTCTCTGTTTCTAAAAACATTAACTTAATTATCAATTATTTCCTTTGCAAGTAATCCAAATATTTAATTCGAAAGCTAAAGAAACAACAGAAATAAAAAATCTCACAATGATTTTGGTTTAAAATGTGATAACGTTTATAACCAATGTGTTTTATTACTAATTTTACCGTTTCTGTAACGATTGATTTTATTATCAATTTCTTTGTTAGCAAGTAACTGGAAAATTTAATTCAATTGCTAAGAAGCAACAGAAGTGGAAAAGCTCATAATTTTTTTGAAAGATAATATGACAATTAAAATGAATTCTTTGGAAGTTAAAAAAAAAGTGTCTCTGTATACATTAATTTAATTATTAATAAATTTGTTTGCAAGTAATCGGAAAGTTTAAATCGACAGCTAAGAAACAACTAAATCAAAAAGCTCACAATCCTTTTGAAACAAAATTTGACCAATTTTACTGTCTCTGTAGCGAATAATTTAATTATCAAATTATAATAATAAAAACTAATACTGAATTACCTAAAGCTTAATTAATAAATAATTTATTAATTTAATTATCTGTTAATTTGTTCACAAGTAACTGGAAAGTTTA
The DNA here is from genome assembly GCA_030710515.1 of Abscondita cerata. Taxonomy (NCBI): domain Eukaryota; kingdom Metazoa; phylum Arthropoda; class Insecta; order Coleoptera; family Lampyridae; genus Abscondita; species Abscondita cerata. The sequence goes on from JALBCR010001076.1 coordinate 442,427, forward strand.
TTTCGAAAACTAAGCAAAAAACAAAAATCGAAAATTTATTTCGAAAGCTTACAAACCACAGAAATTAAAAAGCTCTCTGAAAACATTAATTTAATTATCTGTTAAACAGCAGAAATCAAAAAACCCACAATCTTTTTGAAACGATGTATGTTAAACCAAAACGGTTTCTTGAAAGTTAAAAAAGTTTTAAGGAGTCAAAACCAATTTTTTTACCAGTTACGTAACGCATCTTTATATTTGTAATGAATGTGTTAGTTTTACCAATTTTACTGTTTCTCGAAACATTAATTTAATTATTAATTAATTTGTTTGCAATTAATAGAAAAATTCAATTCGAAAGCTAAGAAACAAAATTTTTCAAAAGCTCCGAAGCTACAAGAATTAAAAGCTCACAATTTTTAGAAACTATTGGTGTCAACTGAAGTGAGTTTTTATAAGTTAATTAAACGTTTTAAAAATTACAACTTAGTTTCTACTTACCTATTGTCAAAAGTTAATTTTTTTATTATATAACCAGTGACCAATGAAATAATTTCCAAAAATGTAATAATCTTGACAATTTTGCTCAACGTTGATTTAGTTTCCAAATATTTTGTTTGTAAGGAATAATATGTTGGAAAATTTATTTCGAAAGCTCAGAAACAATAAAATATAAAAAGCTCAACATTTTTTAAAAACTGAAAATGCCAACTAAAATGGTTTTATTCAGGTTAACCAAAAGTTTTAAAAAAAATATTAATTAATTTCTACTTTACTTTTCTAAAAAAGGTAATTTTTTATAGTATATAAAGAGGTATAATGTAATCAGTGACTAAACACATCATTTTATTTGCAGAAATGTTATAATATGGACACAATCTCAGTAAACACTAAATTTTTTGTTTGCAAGAAATAAAAATGTTAGAAAATTTAATTCAAAAGCACAAAAACAACGGAAATTGTAAAACTCACAAATTTATAAAAATAAAATAAATTTAGTTTTGGTTCTTAACTAAAAGTTTTTAAAAATTAGAATTTCACTTTAAAAATCAATTTTTTATATAGTATATAGAAAACTATTATGTAACCAGTGCAATTTTATATGCAGAATGTCATAATTTTGACACCAATTTTTTTTTATCACAAAATATAAGATGTTGGATAACAAACAGAAATTAAACAACATAAATTAAAAAGCTCACAATTTTTTAGAAACTACGAGTGCTAATTGAAGTAAGTCTTTGTAAGATAATTTTTAAAAATTGTAACTTAATTTATATTTACCGATTTTAAAAAAGTTAATATTTTTTAATGCATAAAGTATTGTGACCAAACGCATAATTTTATAATTTTAACAATTTTCTTCAACATTTTTTAGTTTCTAAATTTTTTGTTTACAAGGAAAAATAATGGAAAGTTAAGGAGCAACAAAAATTAAAAAGCTTAACATTTTCTAAATACTGAAAATGTCAATCAAAAGTGAGTTTATGTAGGTTAACCAAAAGCTTTTAAAAATTATGACCTAATTTCTACCTACTAATTTAAAAATTTTTTTTGAAAACTATTATGTAACCAGTGACAAACGCATAATGTCGTCAACTCAACAATTTTTTAAAATGTTGGAAAATTTATTTCGAAAGCTCAGAAGTAAAGCTCACCATGTTTTAAAAACTAAACTGCCTACAAAATTGAGTTTTTGTAGGTTAACTAAAAGTTCTTAATTACCAATTATATTGTTTGCAAGAAAAGATGTTGAAAAATTTAATTGGAAAGCTCAAATTTTTCTAAAACTAAAACGTTTTAGTAAACCTCAATTTAATTACTAAACTTTTGGGTTATCAAGTAATAAAAAATTAAAATCAAAAGCTCACTTAGAAACAACAGAAACTTAAAGCTCACAATTATTTCAAAATTAAAAATTCGAATAAAATAATAATAATTTATAAAAAAAGATAAAAATGCAAAATTATTTTTCTAAGTAAAATTTGTTCACACTGTAACTGTAAGTTAGAGCGATTAAGAAACTTAGAAAAACTTTTCTAATTAGAAAAAAATTAATAAAAATAGTAGAAAAACGTTATTTTTCTGTCTTTCTCAAATTTTGATTATTTCCTAAAGCTTTTGTTTGTAACTTAACTGTATCTTTGGCTGGTGTTTAGAGTATGTGGTCAAAAATTAAAAAAAAACTTAGGTACAAATAACAATAAAACTATAGATTTTTTTGTACATATAAAACGAATTAGGTCTAAAAACCTACACCAACAACTTGTCCAAGAACACACCTTTCTTGATTATAACATATGAGACATAATTTGAGACATCCTATTGTTGTTCTTTCGATTGCTCATAATTTAAAATCAAACCAGTTGGTCGTGTCACATACACAAAATACAAATACCAACACCGAGAAAGAAAAAAAATAATTTACGGCATCGCCTTTATTCAATAGTTGTTGTCCGAGGCATTTTGTACACGAATAAAATCGAATTGTTAATAATGGGTTGTTGAATTCGTTATTATCGTTATTGTTGCTATGTAGGTGGGACGGTTTATTACGCATACATTTTTAAACATTTAAAAGGCAAAGCTTGAAATTTAATCGACTGTTCCGCGCCACGTCTAATTAACGCTTAATTAATAATATTTGTGTTTAACTAAATGTGCGGAAATATGGATGAAAAAAAAACAATATTTTTAAGGTTTTTAATTTTATAGTTTTGCACCCAATTTTGCTTTGACAATTTTATTCATAATTAATTTAATTAAATTATTAAACAAATGCAAATTTATGAACATTTTTAATTGATCTCTGTTGTCAAAATACCTATGAATTACTTTTTATGAACAATAATAATTACCTTTATTTTATTGTGTGATTGAATGCAAATTGATTTTGTTTATGTGAAAAAACATTAATTTGTTTACAACATTACTTATTTTAAACATATTTTGCGCAATTTCCTAATATTATGAATAATTTTTTATATTCAACTTATTTCTTAATTTAATATTAAAATTTATTTAAAATATTCTTACGTTGCACAGTTTTAAGAATAGATCTAAATTTAAATTGTATGAGAAATTTTAAACGAATTTTCACTATAAAAACTGTTTGTTTTGCAACCTAATCAAATTATTAATATAATCTTTTTATTTTCAAAATTAAAATTTAAAATTTTACAATAACAAAATTTAAATTGTTGAAGATTAATTCAAATTAATTTCAAGAATTGGATACGAACAAAATTTTTTAAATAAAAAAAAATTTTTTTTGCAATTGAATTCGAAATCAATGGTGATTTTCTGGTGATCTGATAGAACTTCTTCTTATTTTGAACGTTTCGCTTGCTGCTGCGACAAACATCCTCAGCGTCGTGGTCGTCGAACTGGTTTTAAGTTTCTGAATCATCAGGTTTTTTTCATGAGTTAATGTTATGAAAAACCAGTTGAACCTTAAGCCAGTTCAAAGAACTGTTAAAATTGACCGGAATATCTTGGGTAACCAGTAATTATTTTTAATCACATAAGTTGTTAGGTTAAGAACTCTATATATTTGGTAGAAATATTTAAATTTTATTATTTTCAGAGCGGATTTGGTTTTCATTAATAAAAAGTAAAGTAATTCGATTCGTTGAACATTAATCTTATAACCATCTGTAGTTTACGTTTTTGTGTAATTTTTTATTTTGGATCAACATAATTTTTTTCAAATTGTTTAGTATTTATTTTCTAATTCTATAATATCTATAAGTTTGGTTGAATTTAATGTTTTTTGTTTATTTCTAACGGACTGAGTTAGGTTTAAGAATAAGGTAATTTGATGTGTTGAACACTAATCTTACAACCATCCGTACTCTTATGTTTTTGTATAATTTTTAGTTTGAATCATCAAATTTTTATAAATTGGTTAGTACTTATTTTCTTAATCACTCAAGCTTTTGTGTGAAAAAAAATGAATTTGGTTAAATCAATAAATTTTAATAGATCTATAATAGCAGATAATGTTTGGATTAAAAAAATAAAATAATTTGATTCGTTGAACACCAATTCTATAACCGTCAGTACTCTACGTTTTTATACAATTTTTTAGATTGGCCTGTAGGTAACAATTTTTTAATCACCCAAGCTTTTGGGTTAAAATTTGGTTGAAATTGGTAAATTTAATTATTTTTTTATCTGATTGGGTTTTGATTTATAAAAATAAAGTAATTTAATTTGTTGAACATTAATCTTATAATCATTCAAGTTCTACGTTTTTGTGTAATTTTTTAGAAACTATTTTTTTAGTCCCATAAGCTCTTGAGTTAAAAGCTCTATAAATTTGGATGAAATTGGTAAATTTTTTTAGTGGATTGAGTTTTGATTAAAAAAATAAAGTAATTTGATTCGCTGAACACTAATCTTATAAGCATCCGTTTTTAGGTTTTTCTGTAATTTATTAGATTGATCAGTAATAATTTTTAATTACACAAGCTCTTGGGTTAAAATTTCTATAAATTTAGTTTAAATCAGCAAATTTTAATAAATTTTGCCGTATGACTTTTAAATAAAAAAATTGATTAAATAATTTTACTCGCTCAACACTAATCTTATAACCATACTTACTCTACGGTTTTGTGTAATTTTTTTATACTGGGGGTATTTGTTTTCTAATCATACAAACACTACGGTTAAAACTGTATAAAATTGATTAAAATTAATAAATTGGATTAACTTTGGATTAAAAAAAAATTAAGTAATTTGATTCGGTGAACACTAATTTTATAACAAACCGTACTCAAAGTTTTTGTGTGATTTATTATAGTAAATACTTCTTAATCACACAACCTTATAATTTTGGTTAAAGTTTTAATACATTTTTAACGGATCGAGTTTTGAATTAAAATAAATAAAATAATTTGATTCGTTGAATACAATTCTCATAACCTTACGTTTTGGTGTAATTTTTAGTTTTTATCGACATATTTTTTCAAATTGGTCAGTACTTTTTATTCACACAAGCTTTTGGATAAAAGCTCTGTAAATTTGGTCACATGTTTAACAGGTTAAGCATGGATAAGAAAAAATTAAATAATTTGATTCGTTGAACAGTAACCTTTACAAATTTGTGTAATTTTATTGATTGGAGCAACATATTATTTAAAATTGGTCTGTATTTATTTTTTAGTCATTCAAACACTATAAATTTGATTGAAATCAGTAAGTTTTAATGCATTTTTAACGGATTGTGTTTTGATTTTTAAAAAATAAACTAATTTGATTCGTTAAACACAATTCCCAAAACTTTACGTTTTGGTGTAATTTTTTAGTTCTGATTAACATATTTTTTCAAATTGGTCAGTACTTTTTTTAATCACACAAGCTTTTGGGCACAAACACTATAAATTTGGTTAAAATCAGTAAGTTTTAATACATTTTTAACAGATTGAGTTTTGATTTAAAAAAAATAAACTAATTTGATTCGTTGAACACAATTTTCATAACCATACATTTTTGTGTAATTTTTTAGTTTGCAACAACATATTCTTTCAAATTTGTCAGTACTTTTTTTAATTACACAAGCTTTTAGATAAAAGCTCTATAAATTTGGTTAAAATCACATTTTTAGCGGAAAAAGTGTGGATACAAAAACTAAATAATTTGATTCGTTAGGCACTTAGTCAGTACTCATTTTTTTATCATACAAGCTTTTGGGTACAAACACTATAAATTTGGTTAAAATCAGTAAGTTTTAATGCATTTTAAGGGATTGAGTTTTGATTTCAAAAAATGAAATAATATGATTTGTTGAACACAATTCTCATAACCTTACGTTTTTGTGTATTTTTTAGTTTGCAACAACATAATTTGTCAAATTAGTCAGTATTTTTTTTAATTGCACAATAGCGGATAAAGTGTAAATAAAAAAAAATTAAATAATTTGATTTGTTGAACACTAACTTCTGCAATTTTGTGTAATTTTATTGATTAGATCAACATATGATTTAAAATTTGTCAGTACCCTTTTTTAATCCCACAAGCTTTTGAGTAAGAACTTTAGAAATTTGTTTGAAATCAATAAATTTTAGTATATCTTGACCGGTTAGATCTTGGATTTTAAAAAAATTAGTAATTTGCTTTGTTGAACACTAATCTTATAACCATCAGTACTCTAGGTTGTATTGTATTTTTGTAATTAGGATCAACGTTTTTTTTCCAATTGGTCAGTATTTATTTTTATAAACACTTTTGAGTAAAATCTATATACATCTATATACATCTTCTTTAGTGGACGATGTCCGAAAGGATATAGTAATTTAAATCATTGAACACTAATCTTATAACCATCCGTACATTTTTGGGGAATTTTTTAGATTGGTCAGTAATTGTTTTTTAATCATACGAATCTCTGGGATTAAATACTCTATAAACTTGGTTTTAAATCGGTAAATTTTAATACTTTTTTAACAGATTGGGCTTTGCCTTATAAAAAATAATGTAATTTGATTTGATAAACACTAATCTTATAACTATCCGTACTCAATGTTTTTGTGTCATTTATTACATGGTTCAAGTAAATACTTATTAATCACAAAATTTAATACATTTTTAACGGATTGAGTTTTGTTATAAAATAAACGAAATAATTTGATTCGTTGAACACAATTCTCATAACATTATGTTTTGGTGTAATTATTTAGTTTTGATCAACATATTTTTTCAAATAGGTCCATACTTATTTTTTGATCACACAAACTTTTGTTTAAAAACTTCATAAACTTGGTTGAAATCAATAAATTTTAACACATGTTTAGCAGATTGAGGTTGGACTTAAGAAAAATAAAATAATTTGATTTGTTGAACACATTTGTGTAATTTTTAGTGTACATCAACATATTTTTTCCAAACGGTACTAATTTTTCAATTTCAAAAGCTTTTGGGTAAAAACTCTTTGAATTTGAATAACATCAATAAATTTTAATATATTTTGAGCAGATAGAACTTGGATTTAAAAATAATAAAATAATTTGATTTTTTAAAAACTAATCTTATAAACATCTCGATTTTTGTGTAATTTTTTAGTTTGGATCAACATATATTTTCAAATAGGTCCATACTTATTTTTGATCACACAAGCTTTTGTTTAAAAACTCCATAAACTTGGTTGAAATCAATAAATTTTAACACATCTTTAGCAGATTGAGGTTGGACTGGAATAAAGTAATTTGTTTTGTTGAACACTTTTGTGTAATTTTTAGTGTACATCAACATATTTTTTCAAATAGGTCTATACTTATTTTTTGATCACACAAGCTTTTGTTTAAAAACTTCATAAACTTGGTTGAAATCAATAAATTTTAACACATCTTTAGCAGATTGAGGTTGGACTTAAGAAACAATAAAGTAATTTGATTTGTTGAACACATTTGTGTAATTTTTAGTGTACATCAACATATTTTTTTCAAATAGGTCTATACTTATTTTTGATCACACAAGCTTTTGTTTAAAAACTCCATAAACTTGGTTGAAATCAATAAATTTTAACACATCTTTAGCAGATTGAGGTTGGACTTAAGAAAAATAAAGTAATTTGATTTGTTGAACACATTTGTGTAATTTTTAGTGTACATCAACATATTTTTTCCAAACGGTACTAATTTTTCAATTTCAAAAGCTTTTGGGTAAAAACTCTTTGAATTTGAATAACATCAATAAATTTTAATATATTTTGAGCAGATAGAACTTGGATTTAAAAATAATAAAATAATTTGATTTTTAAAAACTAATCTTATAAACATCTCGATTTTTGTGTAATTTTTAGTTTGGATCAACATATATTTTCAAATAGGTCCATACTTATTTTTGATCACACAAGCTTTTGTTTAAAAACTCCATAAACTTGGTTGAAATCAATAAATTTTAACACATCTTTAGCAGATTGAGGTTGGACTGGAATAAAGTAATTTGTTTTGTTGAACACTTTTGTGTAATTTTTAGTGTACATCAACATATTTTTTCAAATAGGTCTATACTTATTTTTTGATCACACAAGCTTTTGTTTAAAAACTTCATAAACTTGGTTGAAATCAATAAATTTTAACACATCTTTAGCAGATTGAGGTTGGACTTAAGAAACAATAAAGTAATTTGATTTGTTGAACACATTTGTGTAATTTTTTAGTGTACATCAACATATTTTTTCAAATAGGTCTATACTTATTTTTTGATCACACAAGCTTTTGTTTAAAAACTCCATAAACTTGGTTGAAATCAATAAATTTTAACACATCTTTAGCAGATTGAGGTTGGACTGGAATAAAGTAATTTGATTTGTTGAACACTTTTGTGTAATTTTTTAGTGTACATCAATATATTTTTCAAATAGGTCTATACTTATTTTTTGATCACACAAGCTTTTGTTTAAAAACTTCATAAACTTGGTTGAAATCAATAAATTTTAACACATCTTTAGCAGATTGAGGTTGGACTTAAGAAACAATAAAGTAATTTGATTTGTTGAACACTTTTGTGTAATTTTTTAGTGTACATCAACATATTTTTTCAAATAGGTCTATACTTATTTTTTGATCACACAAGCTTTTGTTTAAAAACTTCATAAACTTAGTTGAAATCAATAAATTTTAACACATCTTTAGCAGATTGAGGTTGGACTTAAGAAAAAATAAAGTAATTTGATTTGTTGAACACATTTGTGTAATTTTTTAGTGTACATCAACATATTTTTTCCAAACGGTACTAATTTTTCAATTTCAAAAGCTTTTGGGTAAAAACTCTTTGAATTTGAATAACATCAATAAATTTTAATATATTTTGAGCAGATAGAACTTGGATTTAAAAATAATAAAATAATTTGATTTTTTAAAAACTAATCTTATAAACATCTCGATTTTTGTGTAATTTTTAGTTTGGATCAACATATATTTTCAAATAGGTCCATACTTATTTTTGATCACACAAGCTTTTGTTTAAAAACTCCATAAACTTGGTTGAAATCAATAAATTTTAACACATCTTTAGCAGATTGAGGTTGGACTGGAATAAAGTAATTTGATTTGTTGAACACTTTTGTGTAATTTTTAGTGTACATCAACATATTTTTTCAAATAGGTCTATACTTATTTTTGATCACACAAGCTTTTGTTTAAAAACTTCATAAACTTGGTTGAAATCAATAAATTTTAACACATCTTTAGCAGATTGAGGTTGGACTTAAGAAACAATAAAGTAATTTGATTTGTTGAACACATTTGTGTAATTTTTTAGTGTACATCAACATATTTTTTCAAATAGGTCTATACTTATTTTTTGATCACACAAGCTTTTGTTTAAAAACTCCATAAACTTGGTTGAAATCAATAAATTTTAACACATCTTTAGCAGATTGAGGTTGGACTGGAATAAAGTAATTTGATTTGTTGAACACTTTTGTGTAATTTTTTAGTGTACATCAATATATTTTTCAAATAGGTCCATACTTATTTTTTGATCACACAAGCTTTTGTTTAAAAACTCCATAAACTTGGTTGAAATCAATAAATTTTAACACATCTTTAGCAGATTGAGGTTGGACTGGAATAAAGTAATTTGATTTGTTGAACACTTTTGTGTAATTTTTAGTGTACATCAACATATTTTTTCAAATAGGTCTATACTTATTTTTTGATCACACAAGCTTTTGTTTAAAAACTTCATAAACTTGGTTGAAATCAATAAATTTTAACACATCTTTAGCAGATTGAGGTTGGACTTAAGAAACAATAAAGTAATTTGATTTGTTGAACACATTTGTGTAATTTTTTAGTGTACATCAACATATTTTTTCAAATAGGTCTATACTTATTTTTGATCACACAAGCTTTTGTTTAAAAACTCCATAAACTTGGTTGAAATCAATAAATTTTAACACATCTTTAGCAGATTGAGGTTGGACTGGAATAAAGTAATTTGATTTGTTGAACACTTTTGTGTAATTTTTAGTGTACATCAATATATTTTTTCAAATAGGTCTATACTTATTTTTTGATCACACAAGCTTTTGTTTAAAAACTTCATAAACTTGGTTGAAATCAATAAATTTTAACACATCTTTAGCAGATTGAGGTTGGACTTAAGAAACAATAAAGTAATTTGATTTGTTGAACACATTTGTGTAATTTTTAGTGTACATCAACATATTTTTCAAATAGGTCTATACTTATTTTTTGATCACACAAGCTTTTGTTTAAAAACTTCATAAACTTGGTTGAAATCAATAAATTTTAACACATCTTTAGCAGATTGAGGTTGGACTTAAGAAACAATAAAGTAATTTGATTTGTTGAACACATTTGTGTAATTTTTAGTGTACATCAACATATTTTTTTCAAATAGGTCTATTCTTATTTTTGATCACACAAGCTTTTGTTTAAAAACTTCATAAACTTGGTTGAAATCAATAAATTTTAACACATCTTTAGCAGATTGAGGTTGGACTGGAATAAAGTAATTTGATTTGTTGAACACTTTTGTGTAATTTTTAGTGTACATCAACATATTTTTTCAAATAGGTCTATACTTATTTTTTGATCACACAAGCTTTTGTTTAAAAACTCCATAAACTTGGTTGAAATCAATAAATTTTAACACATCTTTAGCAGATTGAGGTTGGACTGGAATAAAGTAATTTGATTTGTTGAACACTTTTGTGTAATTTTTAGTGTACATCAATATATTTTTTCAAATAGGTCTATACTTATTTTTTGATCACACAAGCTTTTGTTTAAAAACTTCATAAACTTGGTTGAAATCAATAAATTTTAACACATCTTTAGCAGATTGAGGTTGGACTTAAGAAAAATAAAGTAATTTGATTTGTTGAACACATTTGTGTAATTTTTTAGTGTACATCAACATATTTTTTCAAATAGGTCTATACTTATTTTTTGATCACACAAGCTTTTGTTTAAAAACTCCATAAACTTGGTTGAAATCAATAAATTTTAACACATCTTTAGCAGATTGAGGTTGGACTGGAATAAAGTAATTTGATTTGTTGAACACTTTTGTGTAATTTTTTAGTGTACATCAATATATTTTTTCAAATAGGTCTATACTTATTTTTTGATCACACAAGCTTTTGTTTAAAACTACATAAACTTGGTTGAAATCAATAAATTTTAACACATCTTTAGCAGATTGAGGTTGGACTTAAGAAAAATAAAGTAATTTGATTTGTTGAACACATTTGTGTAATTTTTAGTGTACATCAACATATTTTTTCCAAACGGTACTAATTTTTCAATTTCAAAAGCTTTTGGGTAAAAACTCTTTGAATTTGAATAACATCAATAAATTTTAATATATTTTGAGCAGATAGAACTTGGATTTAAAAATAATAAAATAATTTGATTTTTTAAAACTAATCTTATAAACATCTCGATTTTTGTGTAATTTTTAGTTTGGATCAACATATATTTTCAAATAGGTCCATACTTATTTTTTGATCACACAAGCTTTTGTTTAAAAACTCCATAAACTTGGTTGAAATCAATAAATTTTAACACATCTTTAGCAGATTGAGGTTGGACTGGAATAAAGTAATTTGATTTGTTGAACACTTTTGTGTAATTTTTTAGTGTACATCAACATATTTTTTCAAATAGGTCTATACTTATTTTTTGATCACACAAGCTTTTGTTTAAAAACTTCATAAACTTGGTTGAAATCAATAAATTTTAACACATCTTTAGCAGATTGAGGTTGGACTTAAGAAACAATAAAGTAATTTGATTTGTTGAACACATTTGTGTAATTTTTTAGTGTACATCAACATATTTTTCAAATAGGTCTATACTTATTTTTTGATCACACAAGCTTTTGTTTAAAAACTCCATAAACTTGGTTGAAATCAATAAATTTTAACACATCTTTAGCAGATTGAGGTTGGACTGGAATAAAGTAATTTGATTTGTTGAACACTTTTGTGTAATTTTTTAGTGTACATCAATATATTTTTTCAAATAGGTCTATACTTATTTTTGATCACACAAGCTTTTGTTTAAAACTTCATAAACTTGGTTGAAATCAATAAATTTTAACACATCTTTAGCAGATTGAGGTTGGACTTAAGAAACAATAAAGTAATTTGATTTGTTGAACACATTTGTGTAACTTTTTAGTGTACATCAACATATTTTTTTCAAATAGGTCTATACTTATTTTTGATCACACAAGCTTTTGTTTAAAAACTTCATAAACTTAGTTGAAATCAATAAATTTTAACACATCTTTAGCAGATTGAGGTTGGACTTAAGAAACAATAAAGTAATTTGATTTGTTGAACACATTTGTGTAATTTTTAGTGTACATCAACATATTTTTTCAAATAGGTCTATACTTATTTTTTGATCACACAAGCTTTTGTTTAAAAACTTCATAAACTTGGTTGAAATCAATAAATTTTAACACATCTTTAGCAGATTGATGTTGGACTGGAATAAAGTAATTTGATTTGTTGAACACTTTTGTGTAATTTTTTAGTGTACATCAATATATTTTTTCAAATAGGTCTATACTTATTTTTTGATCACACAAGCTTTTGTTTAAAAACTCCATAAACTTGGTTGAAATCAATAAATTTTAACACATCTTTAGCAGATTGAGGTTGGACTGGAATAAAGTAATTTGATTTGTTGAACACTTTTGTGTAATTTTTTAGTGTACATCAATATATTTTTTCAAATAGGTCTATACTTATTTTTGATCACACAAGCTTTTGTTTAAAAACTTCATAAACTTGGTTGAAATCAATAAATTTTAACACATCTTTAGCAGATTGAGGTTGGACTTAAGAAAAATAAAGTAATTTGATTTGTTGAACACATTTGTGTAATTTTTTAGTGTACATCAACATATTTTTTCAAATAGGTCTATACTTATTTTTTGATCACACAAGCTTTTGTTTAAAAACTCCATAAACTTGGTTGAAATCAATAAATTTTAACACATCTTTAGCAGATTGAGGTTGGACTGGAATAAAGTAATTTGATTTGTTGAACACTTTTGTGTAATTTTTAGTGTACATCAATATATTTTTTTAAATAGGTCTATACTTATTTTTTGATCACACAAGCTTTTGTTTAAAAACTTCATAAACTTGGTTGAAATCAATAAATTTTAACACATCTTTAGCAGATTGAGGTTGGACTTAAGAAACAATAAAGTAATTTGATTTGTTGAACACATTTGTGTAATTTTTTAGTGTACATCAACATATTTTTTTCAAATAGGTCTATACTTATTTTTGATCACACAAGCTTTTGTTTAAAAACTTCATAAACTTGGTTGAAATCAATAAATTTTAACACATCTTTAGCAGATTGAGGTTGGACTTAAGAAAAATAAAGTAATTTGATTTGTTGAACACATTTGTGTAATTTTTTAGTGTACATCAACATATTTTTCAAATAGGTCTATACTTATTTTTTGATCACACAAGCTTTTGTTTAAAAACTCCATAAACTTGGTTGAAATCAATAAATTTTAACACATCTTTAGCAGATTGAGGTTGGACTGGAATAAAGTAATTTGATTTGTTGAACACTTTTGTGTAATTTTTTAGTGTACATCAATATATTTTTCAAATAGGTCTATACTTATTTTTGATCACACAAGCTTTTGTTTAAAAACTTCATAAACTTGGTTGAAATCAATAAATTTTAACACATCTTTAGCAGATTGAGGTTGGACTTAAGAAACAATAAAGTAATTTGATTTGTTGAACACATTTGTGTAATTTTTTAGTGTACATCAACATATTTTTCAAATAGGTCTATACTTATTTTTTGATCACACAAGCTTTTGTTTAAAAACTCCATAAACTTGGTTGAAATCAATAAATTTTAACACATCTTTAGCAGATTGAGGTTGGACTGGAATAAAGTAATTTGATTTGTTGAACACTTTTGTGTAATTTTTTAGTGTACATCAATATATTTTTTCAAATAGGTCTATACTTATTTTTGATCACACAAGCTTTTGTTTAAAAACTTCATAAACTTGGTTGAAATCAATAAATTTTAACACATCTTTAGCAGATTGAGGTTGGACTTAAGAAAAATAAAGTAATTTGATTTGTTGAACACATTTGTGTAATTTTTTAGTGTACATCAACATATTTTTTCAAATAGGTCTATACTTATTTTTTGATCACACAAGCTTTTGTTTAAAAACTCCATAAACTTGGTTGAAATCAATAAATTTTAACACATCTTTAGCAGATTGAGGTTGGACTGGAATAAAGTAATTTGATTTGTTGAACACTTTTGTGTAATTTTTAGTGTACATCAATATATTTTTTCAAATAGGTCTATACTTATTTTTTGATCACACAAGCTTTTGTTTAAAAACTTCATAAACTTGGTTGAAATCAATAAATTTTAACACATCTTTAGCAGATTGAGGTTGGACTTAAGAAACAATAAAGTAATTTGATTTGTTGAACACATTTGTGTAATTTTTTAGTGTACATCAACATATTTTTTCAAATAGGTCTATACTTATTTTTTGATCACACAAGCTTTTGTTTAAAAACTTCATAAACTTGGTTGAAATCAATAAATTTTAACACATCTTTAGCAGATTGAGGTTGGACTTAAGAAAAATAAAGTAATTTGATTTGTTGAACACATTTGTGTAATTTTTAGTGTACATCAACATATTTTTTCCAAACGGTACTAATTTTTCAATTTCAAAAGCTTTTGGGTAAAACTCTTTGAATTTGAATAACATCAATAAATTTTAATATATTTTGAGCAGATAGAACTTGGATTTAAAAATAAAAAAATAATTTGATTTTTAAAACTAATCTTATAAACATCTCGATTTTTGTGTAATTTTTAGTTTGGATCAACATATATTTTCAAATAGGTCCATACTTATTTTTGATCACACAAGCTTTTGTTTAAAAACTTCATAAACTTGGTTGAAATCAATAAATTTTAACACATCTTTAGCAGATTGAGGTTGGACTTAAGAAACAATAAAGTAATTTGATTTGTTGAACACATTTGTGTAATTTTTAGTGTACATCAACATATTTTTTCAAATAGGTCTATACTTATTTTTGATCACACAAGCTTTTGTTTAAAAACTCCATAAACTTGGTTGAAATCAATAAATTTTAACACATCTTTAGCAGATTGAGGTTGGACTGGAATAAAGTAATTTGATTTGTTGAACACTTTTGTGTAATTTTTTAGTGTACATCAACATATTTTTTCAAATAGGTCTATACTTATTTTTGATCACACAAGCTTTTGTTTAAAAACTTCATAAACTTGGTTGAAATCAATAAATTTTAACACATCTTTAGCAGATTGAGGTTGGACTTAAGAAACAATAAAGTAATTTGATTTGTTGAACACATTTGTGTAATTTTTAGTGTACATCAACATATTTTTTCAAATAGGTCTATACTTATTTTTTTGATCACACAAGCTTTTGTTTAAAAACTTCATAAACTTGGTTGAAATCAATAAATTTTAACACATCTTTAGCAGATTGAGGTTGGACTGGAATAAAGTAATTTGATTTGTTGAACACTTTTGTGTAATTTTTAGTGTACATCAATATATTTTTCAAATAGGTCTATACTTATTTTTGATCACACAAGCTTTTGTTTAAAAACTTCATAAACTTGGTTGAAATCAATAAATTTTAACACATCTTTAGCAGATTGAGGTTGGACTTAAGAAACAATAAAGTAATTTGATTTGTTGAACACATTTGTGTAATTTTTAGTGTACATCAACATATTTTTTCAAATAGGTCTATACTTATTTTTGATCACACAAGCTTTTGTTTAAAAACTTCATAAACTTGGTTGAAATCAATAAATTTTAACACATCTTTAGCAGATTGAGGTTGGACTTAAGAAAAAATAAAGTAATTTGATTTGTTGAACACATTTGTGTAATTTTTAGTGTACATCAACATATTTTTTCAAACGGTACTAATTTTTCAATTTCAAAAGCTTTTGGGTAAAAACTCTTTGAATTTGAATAACATCAATAAATTTTAATATATTTTGAGCAGATAGAACTTGGATTTAAAAATAAAAAAATAATTTGATTTTTTAAAAACTAATCTTATAAACATCTCGATTTTTGTGTAATTTTTTAGTTTGGATCAACATATATTTTCAAATAGGTCCATACTTATTTTTTGATCACACAAGCTTTTGTTTAAAAACTTCATAAACTTGGTTGAAATCAATAAATTTTAACACATCTTTAGCAGATTGAGGTTGGACTTAAGAAACAATAAAGTAATTTGATTTGTTGAACACATTTGTGTAATTTTTAGTGTACATCAACATATTTTTTCAAATAGGTCTATACTTATTTTTGATCACACAAGCTTTTGTTTAAAAACTCCATAAACTTGGTTGAAATCAATAAATTTTAACACATCTTTAGCAGATTGAGGTTGGACTGGAATAAAGTAATTTGATTTGTTGAACACTTTTGTGTAATTTTTTAGTGTACATCAACATATTTTTCAAATAGGTCTATACTTATTTTTGATCACACAAGCTTTTGTTTAAAAACTTCATAAACTTGGTTGAAATCAATAAATTTTAACACATCTTTAGCAGATTGAGGTTGGACTTAAGAAACAATAAAGTAATTTGATTTGTTGAACACATTTGTGTAATTTTTAGTGTACATCAACATATTTTTTCAAATAGGTCTATACTTATTTTTGATCACACAAGCTTTTGTTTAAAAACTTCAGAAACTTGGTTGAAATCAATAAATTTTAACACATCTTTAGCAGATTGAGGTTGGACTTAAGAAAAAATAAAGTAATTTGATTTGTTGAACACATTTGTGTAATTTTTAGTGTACATCAACATATTTTTCCAAACGGTACTAGTTTTCAATTTCAAAAGCTTTTGGGTAAAAACTCTTTGAATTTGAATGACATCAATAAATTTTAATATATTTTGAGCAGATAGAACTTGGATTTAAAAATAATAAAATAATTTGATTTTTTAAATGCAGATTGAGGTTGGACTGGAATAAAGTAATTTGATTTGTTGAACACTTTTGTGTAATTTTTTAGTGTACATCAACATATTTTTTTCCAAACGGTACTAATTTTTAATTTCAAAAGCTTTTGAGTAAAAACTCTTTGAATTTGAATGACATCAATAAATTTTATTATATTTTGTACAGATAGAGCTTGGATTTAAAAATAATAAAGTAATTTGATTTTTTGAAAATTAATCTTATAAACATTTCGATTTTTGTGTAATTTTTTAGTTTGGATCAACATATTTTTTCAAATGGGTTTATACTTATTTTTTAATCACACAAGCTTTTGTTTAAAAGCTCTATAAACTTGGTTGAAATCAATAAATTTTAACACATCTTTAGCAGACTGAGCTTGGACTTAAGAAAAAATACAGTAATTTGATTTGTTGAACACTTTTGTGTAATTTTTTCGTGTATATCAACATATTTTTTCCAATTGGTACCGATTTTTTAATTTCATAAGCTTTTGGGTCAAAACACTTTGAATTTAAATGACATCAATAAATTTTAATATATTTTGAGCAGATAGAACTTGGATTTAAAAATAATAAAATAATTTGATTCTTTAAAAACTAGTCTTATAAACATCTCGATTTTTGTGTAATTTTTTAGTTTGGATCAACATATTTTTTCAAGTAGGTCCATAGTTTTTTTTTAGTCACACAAGCTTTTGTTTAAAAACTCTATAAACTTGGTTGAAATCAATAAATTTTAACACATCTTTAGCAGATTGAGCTTGGATTTAAGAAAAAATAACACTTCGTGTAATTTTTTAGTGTACATTAACATATTTTTCCAGTTGGTACTAATTTTTAATTTCAAAAGCTTTTGGGTAAAAACTCTTTGAATTTGAATGACATCAATAAATTTTATTATATTTTGAGCAGATAGAGCTTGGATATAGAATAATAAAATAATTTGATTTTTTGAAAACAAATCTGACAAACATCTCGATTTTTGTGTAATTTTTTAGTTTAGTTTGGATCAACATATTTTATCAAATAGGTCCATAGTTTTTTTTTAGTCACACAAGCTTTTGTTTAAAAACTCTATAAACTTGGTTGAAATCAATAAATTTTAACACATCTTTAGCAGATTGAGCTTGGACTTAAGAAAAAATACAGTAATTTGATTTGTTGAACACTTTTGTGTAATTTTTTAGTGTACATCAACATATTTTTTCCAATTGGTACCGATTTTTAATTTCACAAGCTTTTGGGTCAAAACTCTTTGAATTTAAATGACATCAATAAATTTTAATATATTTTGAGCAGATAGAGCTTGGATTTAAAAATAATAAAATAATTTGATTCTTTAAAACTAGTCTTATAAACATCTCGATTTTTGTGTAATTTTTAGTTTGGATCAACATATTTTTTCAAATAGGTCCATATTTTTTTTAGTCACACAAGCTTTTGTTTAAAAACTCTATAAACTTGGTTGAAATCAATAAATTTTAACACATCTTTAGCAGATTGAGCTTGGATTTAAGAAAAAATAACACTTCGTGTAATTTTTTAGTGTACATCAACATATTTTTCCAATTGGTACTAATTTTTTAATTTCAAAAGCTTTTGGGTAAAAACTCTTTGAATTTGAATGACATCAATAAATTTTAATATATTTTGAGCAGATAGAGCTTGGATATAGAATAATAAAATAATTTGATTTTTGAAAACAAATCTGACAAACATCTCGATTTTGTGTAATTTTTAGTTTGGATCAACATATTTTATCAAATAGGTCCATAGTTTTTTTTAGTCACACAAGCTTTTGTTTAAAAACTCTATAAACTTGGTTGAAATCAATAAATTTTAACATATCTTTAGCAGATTGAGCTTGGACTTAAGAAAAAATATAGTAATTTGATTTGTTGAACACTTTTGTGTAATTTTTTAGTGTACATCAACATATTGTTTCCAATTGGTACCGATTTTTTAATTTCACAAGCTTTTGGGTCAAAACTCTTTGAATTTAAATGACATCAATAAATTTTAATATATTTTGAGCAGATAGAGCTTGGATTTAAAAATAATAAAATAATTTGATTCTTTAAAAACTAGTCTTATAAACATCTCGATTTTTGTGTAATTTTTTAGTTTGGATCAACATATTTTTTCAAGTAGGTCCATAGTTTTTTTTAGTCACACAAGCTTTTGTTTAAAAACTCTATAAATTTGGTTGAAATAATAATAATAATAATAATAAGTACATTTATTTCCTCAAAACAAAAAAACAATGTATCTTTTTTTTTTTACATGTAGTTTATACAGCTAGGGAAAACGGACCTAGTTCAGTTAAGTAGTATATACTTACTAATTAACTGGTCTCCCACCAGGCCCAGATAAAATTAATTATTTTGTTATAATATTATACTAGCGGAATACAAGTAAAAAAGTAGTATATAAACAATAAAAATCAATAAATTTTAACACATCTTTAGCAGATTGAGCTTGGATTTAAGGAAAAATAACACTTCGTGTAATTTTTAGTGTACATCAACATATTTTTTCCAATTGGTACTGATTTTTTAATTTCACAAGCTTTTAGGTCAAAACTCTTTGAATTTAAATGACATCAATAAATTTTAATATATTTTGAGCAGATAGAGCTTGGATTTAAAAATAATAATGTAATTTGATTCTTTAAAAACTACTTATAAACATCTCGATTTTTGTGTAATTTTTTAGTTTGGATCAACATATTTTTCAAATAGGTCCATAGTTTTTTTTTGTCACACAAACTTTTGTTTAAAAACTCTATAAACTTGGTTGAAATCAATAAATTTTAACAAAACTTTAGCAGATTGAACTTGGACTTAAGAAAAAAATACAGTAATTTGATTTGTTGAACACTTTTGTGTAATTTTTTAGTGTAACATCAACATATTTTTTCCAATAGATACTGATTTTTTAATTTCACAAGCTTTTTGGTAAAAACTTTTTGAATTTGAATGACATCAATAAATTTTGATAAGGTATCCGTATTCTACGTCTTTGTGTAATTTTTTTTAGTTTGAATCAACTCTACTTATTTTTAATTTTTAATCACACAAGTTCTTAAAAACTCTATAAATTTGGTTGAAATCAATAAATTTTAATACATCTTTAGCGGAAAAGTTTTGCATTAAAAACTTCAACTTTCGGTGACAACGTTTTGTCTGAGTTTGGTTCAAATATGAAATTTTCGAATTTTCAAATTATTTGAATTATGATGGGCAGTACAGTACGTGTTTTATTTAAGTGTTTCTGTTACAAAAATTATTTATTTTGACCCCAGATTATTATTTTTTCGTATCTGTTGAAAAATATTACGTACGGAAATCAATTATACACATACATAATGCAAATTAAATCGAAATTTTTTGTGTTTTTGTACATAAAATCATTGAAGATTTACGATCGGAAAAAAATCAATGACGCAAATGATATTCAAATTTTTCGATTATTTTCGCAAAAATTCCCACGATTATTTTTGTTTTAAGTATCAACAGAAAAAAAAACCATCGGAATATTCGATAAATACAATTAAGAGAACCATTTTTCAAGGTGTTATTCGCTAATTAAATTTGGCGTCAATACCGACAAAAAATCTTAGCGTACAGATTTTGGCGCTCTTCCACGCGAAGATTTATTTAAGCAAAACGAGGCCGTTTTTCAATCAGTGGTGGTGTGTCTTTCGAAGAAAATTGCGCGCAATTAAATCGTAAGACCTAATCGAAAATAGAAACGGTTGAGTTATGAGTTCAATATTAAATTAAATCAGTCGAAAACACTTTTAATAGGACATTTTAGTCGTAGTAATAAAATATAGTCGTTTTGGCGTTAATGTTCGAATTAATTTACTGCAAGAACAATTATAATAAATTTGTTTTGGCCTCAAAAACAAGGATAATAATGCATTTTCCAGGTATAAAGTGTAACGTATTCTCGTAATATGCGTTGACGGGATTAACAATTTGTAAAGTTCAGTTTAATTCTAAATATGAAGCTTACATATCCTGACGTTAAGAAATGAGGGGCAAAGCAGGGAAATGTGTACTATCTAATTTACATGAAGATGTCATTTTCCATTCTGTTCCGACTTTGGACAAATGGACGTACATTATCGCATTAGTTGAGTGGAGTGGGTGATTTGAACGGTGCGCGACGTTTCGACGCTTTTTTTTCTAGAATCTTGGGAAACAGGATGCGCGCTCGGCGAGTCCTTATCAACAGTAAGCAATAAAAACGTACAAACACACGTTTAAAAGCAAACAAAGACTTGTATTCACCTGTGTGAATTAAGTCACAATCTCAAAGCAGCAATAACTTTACGAGAGCAAACAGGCAAAACTGAAAACCGCCTCAGTCGAATTCCATCTTCAAAAGCAGCACCGGACTTTATATGCACAACTAATATCATTGTAAACTACAGGTGTAAAATCAAGAAATTTTCCCTCTTCCACCCCCCGAACCGAAAGCCACCTAAGCTTTGTCGGAATCAAATGCCAATATTGGTGTAGGACTGGGCGTGGTGCTGCCTTGTCGGCACCGACAGATCAAAGGCGGTGAATTTATCATTGATACCCATAACCTACGAGAACAAGCTTTGATTATTGATCAAACACATGTTAACCACGACTTTATTGAACTACCGCAATTAAGCGCCGATAAAACCGGTCAATTGTGTTATTAGCGCAAGACAATTTAATTTTCTCGAGGCAATTATTTTAATTAGGCGCGCGAGGCTCGCGAAACCGACAGCGAATAAGAAAAACTTAATTCTTCGGATTAAAAGACAAATTCCATTTTCATAAGGTTGTTATAATAACATATTCAGGTAGCATTCTCTTGGCCGACCAAGACCAGCCCATACATCACATATATAATTGCGGACCGAGATGCGATCTTTCCTCATAAATTTGTAAAATAAATACGACCATCTCAAGTTTACGTGCAGCTATGGGGAGATGGAATGAGACGATTTGATTTTGTTTATCGTGTGTTGACGATGTTATGTTCATGTTTATTACGTTTATGGGAAAATGCGCATTCGAGTTATTGTTCAAATCAAACAGGTTGATTTTTGAGGTTGTACGCCAAGAAATGCGCGTGAATCACCACAAAGAAATTTTTTTTATATGACACAGGTGCTCGAGATCAAAAGATCGAGATCCAACTCAAAAAAATTCTAGAAAATCCGTTCGATTTTCAGATTAGTGTCACGTATCAATTTACTTTCTTTTTTTTTAAATGCTGATTTTAATCATGATTATAGGGAATTTCTGCCCCGAAGGCTTGTACTTTTGTATAAATATGGAAAGTGTATATGGTTTCAAAAATGGTCCATTAAATCCATTAAATTACTCTATTTTTTAATGGACAAAGGTGGAGATTAATGAAATGCACCAATTTCAATTTCATAATTTTAAACTTTAAACCAAGAAGCTTGAGTTTTTAACTATTATTAATGAAAATTAAAAATGGTAAAATTTTAATTAATTTTTGAAAATCTGTCTAGGTTAACGACCCTTTTGACTTGATAGATTATGCCCAAAATTTAATCAAATCTGCACTATTATATATAAAACCCACATGCCAAGTTTTATAAAAATGTATACGACGGTTTTCCTGACATTTTATTTACAAGATGTTGAGTAAAAATCAGTTGCGTTGTAGGAAAAAATCCCCATTGATGAAAAAAAAATGTCTACCATAAAGCAATTTGTAAAATCGAATTAAATATTTTAGTACAGGCCAATAATAGTTAAATGTATCTCACTGCTAAGTCGTTATACGACTACTACTCAGTGCGTCAGACAAAACGAGGTATCGCGCCCCTAAGTTCCTTAAGCTATAGACAATATAATTTCTCTCTCAACTTTTTTTGTATAAATAATATTGGTAGAAATATTGTTACAACAATTAGTGTCACGTGATTGTTATATGTCAGTAAATACTTATGGGATTAAAATAGTTTAAATAAAAGTTGTGTAAATTAAAATAAAAAACAACTTTTATTTGAAACAAAAATGTGTAAAATGAAGGTTTTCTAAATATTTAAAAATTTGAAAGTCTGTGTAGGTTATGCCCAATTCTGCGGAATTATAAATAATGCCCATGTGGAAAGTTTCATAAAAACCGGACGAGTGGTTTTCTTAATATCATGTTTACATACGGACGGACGATCGGTGGACAAAAAAATTTTTTTTTTGCTTCATTATAGCCTACTAACCTTAATTCGGAAAAAGTGAATAAAGGGGGTGTTAAGATTTTCGGTTTGAAAACCGTCGCATAAAATTGCATAAAAAACGGCATCAGTTTAATTTGTATTTTCTGAAGTATTAAAGCTTGTTGGTTTCAACCAAAATTATAGAATTTTTCCTCGACAAACTGTGAGAAATAAAAAATATAAAAATTAATCGGGTAAAAGGTAATAATGAAGTGAGTAAGATGGAAAGCGAATAAAAAAATTTGAAAATGTACGCTTAGGAGACAATTTTAGATAATGAGAAACCGAAAAAATTTATACAAAATCATGAGAAGTAAATGATCAGAAGAAACGGAAGAAATGAAAAAAGTAAAATAAGTACTTGGCGATTTTAAGAAATAAAGCAAAGTTATATGGAACAAAAAAAGAAAGAAGGAGAAAGATGTTTAGATGAAAATAAAACAAGATAAAAAATAGTACAACAAAAGGAAATAAAGTGAAATAGAAGGTGAAGAAAGAGGGTGAATAAAAATGAAAGCAGAATAGAAAGTGGAATCTAAAAAGAGAGAACAGAAGGGTGGGAATCAAATTGAAGAGCAGGGTACAAATAACAAAAAGGTTAAAAATAGAATATGGGTAAAAACTAAAACAATAATATATTGTGCAACAAGTGAGAAAACAAGGGATGAAGGTAGAATATTATAGATGGAAAGGTTAAAGAAAAAGATCAACAGCAAAACATTCTTAGACTAATGTGAAGAGAATAGATGGCCTATAATTAATGAAAATATAGAAGAATGTGGAATATGCGAAAAGGGAAGAAAGAGGAGATTGAGTCATTGACTACGTTAAAGTAAATGACCATCAACGATGGAAAAAAAGAAGAAAAATTCTATTTCAATTTCAATGTATTTGTTCTATTTACATTTTGCTTAACATAACAATAAAGCAACAACAAAAATAAAAAACTAAACATTTTTTTTCTTGGGCACTTCTTTTCATTCAATTCTTATTACTACTCTTTTCTTTCTTCCATCTACTTTCTTTTTTTACCATCTTCCTCATCCACCCAATTCCTTCCTCTCTCTCACTCAACAACACTTTTCTTACTCTATCGTCGGTCTTACTTCACTACACTCTAATTTCAAATGTTCTACATTTTTCCACCCCTCCCTGCACATTCTACACTTCCTATCTTCATCCTTCCACCAGTATTTATTTTCATTCTCTTCGTTTTCTACTCTAAATCTTGCGATTAGTCTTATCTTCTAATGCCTTTCTTCCGGTTATGTAATTCAGTTTTTCATCTGTTATTAATTATTCATACTTCGTGTTGTATTGTCCTTCTCTAATTCTTGCTCTTCTTTTTTGTGCTCGTGTTTCTCTATTTTTCTGTACTATTTCTTCTCCCATACTTCTTCCACCTTCTCTTATCTTTTTTATTTCTTTTCTTGCATATCCTCTTCTTTCATAATATCTTCTTCTGGCATCTTTACCATATTTTATCTTTTGCTCCTCTAATACTGAAAAAAATAGACGGAGCAACGGAAAAGAAAGTAGATTAATAAGAAAACGTAAATAGTGACCAAATGGAGAATTAAAAAAAAATAAAATGTGAACAGAATGGATGGCCTAAAATAAATGGAAATATAGAAAAATGTGGAAAAAGAGAGTACACTCTCATAGGAGAAAGAGAAGAATCCGTCACTGACTATCTTATAGTAAATGACGTAAATGATAGTAAAAATGGGATAGAGCACTTGAGTGTAGGAAAAGGAGAGGAATCGGACTATCAACTATTAGAGTTCACTTAAATGGACGAAGACAAAGAAGAAACAATTATGAATGGAGAAAATAAAAGTTTTAACAAAGAGAAGTATGGAAAGATATAGAAAAAATTGGAAAACGAGCAAGAAATTAAGAAATAAATATGAAAAAAAAGTTAACAGAAACAACGGAAAATAATGAAATGAGAAGAGGGAGGAGAAAATGGAAAAAAGGAGAAATATAATTTAAATAGTACCAAGAGATAAAAGAAACACATAAAAAATAGTGTATAAAAAGTAAAGAAAAAGTAGAAGAAAATATAGAAAATAAAGTATAAAGAAATAGTAGTAGAAGGAGGAAAAATTAAACTTGCTGGGAAGGAGTTTGAGTGCCATTGGAAGGAAAAAAGACAATAAGGATAAGGGTTAGAAAAAATTTTAAAAATATAGTGGTTGTATGACAAGTTACAAAGTGGGTTGTTGTATGGGGTAGAGATATGGGAATGAAAATCATGAAAACACTGGAAAAACATAAAAATTAAATTTTGAAAACAGGCTTTAGGATTAAAGAAAATATGACTACGAAGAAGTAAAATTGGATAAAATAAAGATATGGACGGGAAATATTACTGTAAAACACAAAAAAATTAAAAAAAAGGTGCAAACAAAAAAAAAATACAGAAAAATGCAAAGAACAAATTACTATATCTTCTCAATCCAATGTCAATAGGCCAAGAATTTAAGGTATTAAATTTGACTGACATTTAACATTTTTGAGTAAAAAATATGTACAGTTCTACCCATCAAAATTAAAAACCTACATTAATTTAGTCCAAAAAAATGAGATTCAAAAATTTTGTTTTACCCAAGATTAGTCAAAAAGATTTTTCAAAAAAATTGTGTTCTAACTAGGTCTGTGAAGTAGGAGGTATGACATTACAATATACAAGCGATTAACACGTTATAATGCTGTGCTAATTTTGTGCCAATTTTTACCGTATAATACAAATTTTGTGTCCAAGCCATAATTGAGTTATTCGATACTTTATATGTGTACCTCTAACTTTACGTTGGAGGTATACTATCACCAAATCAAATTATGGAGTGCTATAATTTTGTGCCCATTTGGTGCTTTTTTTGTCGTATAATACAAATACTGTGCCCAAACCGTAATGGAGTTATTCAACACTTTATAAGTGTGCCTCCAACTTCACGGCCGAGGTACACTATCACTAAAATCAAATTGCTGTAGAGTCATAATTTTGTGCCCATTTTGTGCTTTTTTTTGGCGCACAATACAAATACTGTGCCCAAACCGTGATGGAGTTATTCAACATTTTATAAGTGTGCCTTCAATTTCACGGCCGAGATACACTATCACTAAAATCAAGTTACTGTAGTGTCATAATTTTGTGCCTATTTTGTGCTTTTTTTTTGGCGTATAATACAAATACTGTACCCAAACCGTAATGGAGTTATTCAACACTTTAAAAGTGTGTCTCCAACTTTACGGCCGAGATACACTATCACTAAAATTAAGATACTGTAGTGTCATAATTTTGTGCCTATTTTGTGCTTTTTTTTGGCGCATAATACAAATACTGTGCCCAAACCGTGATGGAGTTATTCAACACTTTAAAAGTGTACCTCCAACTTCACGGCTGAGATACACTATGACTAAAATCAAGTTACTGTAGTGTCATAATTTTGTGCCCATTTTGTGCTTTTTTTGACGTATAATACAAATACTGTGCCTAAACCGTAATGGAGTTATTCAACACTTTAAAAGTGTACCTCCAACTTTACGGCCGAGATACACTGTCACTAAAATCAAATTACTGTAGTGGCATAATTTTGTGCCCATTTTGTGCTTTTTTTGTCGTATAA
This sequence comes from Abscondita cerata, assembly GCA_030710515.1. Taxonomy (NCBI): domain Eukaryota; kingdom Metazoa; phylum Arthropoda; class Insecta; order Coleoptera; family Lampyridae; genus Abscondita; species Abscondita cerata. The sequence continues at coordinate 469,329 of JALBCR010001076.1, forward strand.
TACAAATACTGTGCCCAAACCGTAATGAAATTACTAAACATTTTATAAGTGTCCCCTCAACTTTACGGCCGATGTACACCATCACTAAAATCAAATTACCGTAGTGTCATAATTTTGTGCTCATTTTGTTCCAATGTATAATACAAGTTTTATGCCTTAGCTTTAATAAAGTAATTCAACATTTTATATGTGTACCTCCAACTTCATGCTGGTACACCATCACTAAAATCAAATTTGCTGGGGTGCCACATAATTAGTGCCTATTTTGTGCCATAAAGGAATTGTCCAAATTTCATATGTTTTAGCACAAGGGCATTTTAATAAAGTAGGTAGTAGATTATAGTTCATCATAACACCTAGTAACTTTGACGCCTAGTACATAACATTACTAGTGCCATAATTTTGTGGCAATTCTTGCTGGATTATACAAATTTTGTGCCCACCCAATTGAAGTTGGAGGTACACATATAAAATGTTGAATAACTCTATTACAGCTTGGGTAAAAAATTTGTACTATACGGCAAAAATTGGCACAAAATCAATTGCTTGGATATCGTTATGTGACACCTCCAACTTTACGGCCTGTTATAACTACTTTGAGTAAAATATAAGCACTGTGGTATCCACCAAATCTATAAACTGTAATGATCCAATTCAAAAAATGACACAAAGGTGCATGGAACCTAGAGTTTTGCCAGTAGTAGTCAACGCATCAAATTACTTTATTTTTTTAAATTTAATCTTTGTCTCTCAAAAATATAAAGTATTAAAATTGACTGATTTTTCCTACAAAGTTGGAACTTTAACATTTTGAATAAAAATCAGTATACTGTTCTATCAAAAATAAAAAACTAAAAGTTTTAACCAAAATTAGACAAAACTTTTTCAAAATTTGTTTTAACTATTTTGAGTAAAACATAAGCACTGTGGTGTCTACCAAATTTATAAACCATAATGATCTAATTAGCTACTGACAAAATGAGGAAAATCCAAAAAAATATTGTTGAAGAAACAGATAGAATTTAAAAAATCATGTGGAGGAAATGATCAGTGAAAAGATAAGAATGCAAAAAAAGAAGAAACTGAAACGATAAAAAAAAATAAAATAAGTATTATGGTAGACAAATTAGACATTTTAAAAAATGAAGCAAGTTTGAATAGAACGAAAATATTTATACATCAGAATGTGCCAAAAAAAGAGAAAGATATACAAACGAAAATAATACAAGATGAAACAAAAGTGATGTATGGGTTTGGAGAAATGTGGGTAGAAGGTGAAGAAAGAAAGAATATTTAAAAATTACACGAAATGTGGCATTGAAGTTAAAACCCAAAATTATTGTTTAAAAATTTTAACACTTACCGTCGCTCACTTGACGTTGCGTTGCATTTATGTTTTTGCGAATATGTAACAAATTATTTATTTTCTATAATTCAAAAGATGCCTAAAATTCTGATATTGAAGCCCTTTTGAGATACAAAAAAAAATATTATCAACAAAGGCTTTTAAAATATCAAAATCTAAAGATTAAATTATTAAACAAGTTTAAACTCACCAAAGGCAGAAACAAGTAAATTTTAAGAGATATTTTTTGAGATACCAAAATTATAGTATTAGAAAAAGCAAGAACTAAATTACTTACAAACTAATTATTTAATTATCAAACGAATATATTTATTATTCTGTGGTTAAACTGCGACAATCAAAATTATTATACCAGTCTAAACTCTTCAAAAGCTAAACTATTAAATCTAAAAATTCAAAAATGTTTAAAAATGCCAGTTAGAATATCCTTTACAGCATCTCTTTTGAGATACAAAAAAAGTGTTAGCAAGAAAGGCGTTCCACATATTAAAATTTTAAAATATTAGGATGACATTAAATGTCAAACTACGACAGCTAAAAATTTAGACGAGTTTAAACTTTTTAAAAGCAAACTTAGTAAATCTAATAATTCAAGAAATGCTTAAGACCACTGTTTAGAATATATCTTTCTGTAGCTTATTTGAGATACAAAAACTGTATTATTAAGAAAAGCGTTTAAAATAAGAAAATCTTAAGATATGAGAGCTACATTATTTGAAAAACAATTGTTTAAAAATCACAAAAACTGCTGAAGACTAATACTTAGACTATCTCTTACCGGAGTTTTTGAGATAAAAAAATGTATTATTAAGAAAAGCGTTTAAAGTATGAAAATCTTAAGAAATCAGAACTACATTACTTGAAAAGTAATTATTCAAAAGTAAAAATAAAAAAAATGCTTAACACTAATATCTCGAATCTTATCACAGCTTTTGTGAGATACAATAAATATATTATTAAAAAAAACGTTTATAATATGAAAATCTTAAGATATCAGTACTACACTTCTTAAAAAATTATTATTAAAAAAAAAAGTAAAAGGCTTAAGATTTATATTTCGAATATATCTTACCACAGCTTTTTTGAGATACAATAAATGTATTATTAAGAAAAGCGTTTAAAATAAGAAAATCTTAAGAACTACATTTCTTGAAACGTAATTATTCAAAAGTAAAAATGAAAAAAAAAGCTTAAGACTAATATTTTGAATATATCTTACCACAGCTTTTTGAGATACAATAAATGTATTATTAACAAAAGCGTTTAAAATATAAAAATTTTAAGATATCAGAACTACATTTCTTGAAAAATGATTATTTAAAACCTTTGACTGAATTTTTATTTATTTTAATTTCAAAGATATCGGATGTAATGCAAGAGGTTAAGCATTTTGACAACCAGTGTTGCGAATTTTCAGATTTGATAATTTTTGGACTTGAACCTACAAGACTTAGGGGCTTAATATTTAAACACTGCTTGGAATGACCTTTCTCTAGTGACTGATGAAGTTTCTCATTTTTATCTATTTTGATTCCGAAGATATCGGTTGAAAAACATGAGGTTAAACACTTTGACAGCCACACATGCGATCTTTGACTATGATCATTTTTGAACAAAAAAATACAAGACTTAGGAGCTTAATATTTAAACACTGTATAAAATAAATCTTTCTCTATTGACTGATGAAGTTTCGAATTTTTATCTATATCGATTTCGACGAAAGCGGATGTAAAACAAATGTTAAGCATTTTGACAGCCACACGTACGATCTTCTACTTTGATAAGTTTAAAATATTAAAATCTTAAGATATGAAAACTGCATTACTTAAAAACTAATTATTTAACTGTCAAACGTGGCAATCAAAATTATTAGATTTGTCAAAATTCTTCAAAAGCTAAATAATTAAATCAAAAATTTAAGAAATGCTTAAGACTGCTGTTTAGAATATCCTTTACTTCAGGTCTTTTGAGATACAAAAACTGTAGTACCGAAAAAGGTGTTTAAAATATGAAAATTTTAAGATATCAGGACTACATTACTTGTGAACGGATTATTTGCTCTCAAAGTTATTAGATTGCGGCGTTTTTGAAATACAAAAATGTAACTAAGACTAGTATTTAGAATAACTCTTGCTGCAGCTCTTTTGAGATATAAAATTTGGGTTACCAAGAAAAGCGTTTAAAAAGTTAAAATTTTTGATGCCATAACTATATTACTTGAAAAATAATTATTTTTCTGTCAAAATGCAACAATCAAAATTAAATCTAAAAATTCAAAAAGCTTAAGACTGTCATTTAGAATATTCCTTACTGCTACTCTTAAACTATGTTAAACTACGACAACTAAAAATATAAGGCTAGTTTAAACTTTTTAAAGACAAACTTAGTAAATCTAATAATTCAAGAAATGCTTAAGATTACTGTTCAGAACATATCCTTCAGTAACTTTTTGAGATACAAAAACTGTATTATTAAGAAAAGCGTTTAAAATATGAAAATCTTAAGATATCAGAAGTACACTACTTGAAATGTAATTATTTAAAAGTAAAAATTAAAAAAATTCTTAAGACTAATATTTAGAATATCTCTTACCGCAGCTTTTTGAGATACAAAAAATGTACTTTATGATATCAGAACTACATTACTTGAAAAGTAAGAATTTATTGTAGGTGCGTGCTCTATAGTCAGAGCTCTTTTTGTGGGAATATATACAAATCAACGACTAATATTTAACATGCCGACGTTTTACCCACCACAAATGAGCGATTATTTAAAAGTAAAAATAAAAAAAAATGCTTAACACTAATATTTAAAATATCTTTTAGCGCAGCTTTTAAGATACAAAAATGTTTTATTAAGAAAACGCTTAAAATATGAAAATCTTAAGATATCTGAACTACATTACTTGAAAAGTAATTATTTAAAAGTCAAACAAAGTTATTAAAAATTATTAGACGAGTTTGAAAGGCAAAGGAAAAATAAGTAAATCTAAAAATTCAAGAAATTCTTAAGGCTACTATTTAGAATATTTCTTACGGCAGTTCTTTTGAGATATAAAATTTGAATTATTAAAAAAAGCGTAAAAATATGAAAATTTTTAAGATATTGTATCTACATTACTTATATTTAGAATATCTCTTACCGCAGCTTTTTTGAGATAAAAAAAATGTATCTTATGATATCAGAATTACATTACTGAAAGTGCCTGCTCTATAGTCAGAGCTCTTTTTTGTCGGTATAGGTACAAATCAACGACTAATATTTAACACGCCGACGTTTCACTCACCACAAATGAGTAATTATTTAAAAATAAAAATTAAAAAAAAAATGCTTAAGACTAATATTTAATATAACTCTTACCGCAGCTTTTTGAGATACAAAAAATGTTTTATTTAGAAAAATGATTAAAATATAAAAATCTTAAGATATCAAAACTACATTATTTAAAAAGTAATTATTTAAAAGCCAAACAAAGTTATTAAAAATTGTTATACGAGTTTGAAAGGCAAAGGCAAAATAAGTACATCTAAAAGTCCAAAAAATCCTTAAAACTACTATTTAGAATATCTCTTACGGCAGCCCTTTTGAGATATCGAATTTATGTTATCAAGAAAAGCGTTTAAAATCTGAAAATTTTTAGATATCATAACTACATTACTCAAAAAATAATTATTTTACTGTCAAACTGCAACAATCAAAACTAATTCTAAAAATTCAAAAAATGTTTAAGACTGCCATTTAGAATATCCTTTACTGCAGCTTTTTTGAGATACAAAAAGTTACCAAGAAAAGCGTTCCAAATATCAAATTTTTTTAAGATATTTCGACGACATTAACTGTCAAACTACGACAGCTTAAAAATATTAGGCTACTTTAAACTTTTTAAAGGCATACTTAGTAAATCTAATAATTCAAGAAATGCTTAAGACTACTGTTCAGAATATATCTTTCTGTAGCTTTTTTGAGATACAAAAACTGTATTACTAAGAAAAGTGTTTAAAATATAAAAATCTTAAGATATCAGAAGTACAAAAGTAATAATTTACTGTAGGTGCCTGCTCTATAGTCAAAGTTTCTTTTTGTGGAGATAAGTACAAATCAACGATAAAATGTACCATACGATTAAATAAATAACACGCCGACGTTTCACCCACCACAAATGAGTAATTATTTAAAAATTTAAATTAAAAGAAAATGCTTAAGACTAATGTTTAGAATATCTCTTACCGCAGCTTTTTGAGATAGAAAAATGTTTTATTAAGAAAAGCGCTTAAAATATGAAAATCTTAAGATATCAGAACTACATTACTTGAAAAGTGATTATTTAAAAATAAATTAAAAAAGGCTTTGAGACTAATATTTAGAATATCTCTTAACGTAACTTTTTGAGATATTTACAAAAATTGCATTATTAAAAAAAGTTTTTAAATTTTTACACCTCTCCCATCTGATGTTCTTCTTTTTACCAGTACTTGTTCTTATTTTTCTCATTTCCACTCTGAATTTTACGATTAATCTTTTATCCTCCAATCCTAATCTTCCGGTTATGTACTTATGTTTTCCTTCTGCTAACACTTCATACTTGGTGTTTTTGTAATCTTTGCTCTTCTTCCTTGTGCTTGTGTGTACATATCTTTCTGTACTATTTCTTTTTCATACCTCTTATCTTTTTTCTCTCATCTTTATCACTTTATTGCCCTTTTTCCTGTTTGTATCCTTATTTTTTCCAGTTTTAGTCCCTCTTCCACTATATAATATATAGTTTCTTTTTAGCGACCGCTTGCAATACTTTTCCCGTATTTTAACCAGTTCCGCACACCTTTGGTCCATACATACACACTTTCCACTATATTTTTAAATATTCCTCTTTTTTTCTCTAAGTCTTTTCCAAAGATTCTTTCTCTTATACTCCATACCTCCCATATTATTTTATCAGGTATTTATTCTTATTCATCATCTCTCCACTTCCACTTTTCTCTTTTTCTTTTTCCCCTTCTCTTTTTCTTTTCCTTACCACTTCTTTTATTTATTCCATTCCTTCGTAATAGTATCCTTCCCTCTCTCTCTTCGGACCGCAGTTCCCCACATTTCTCTTTTAAATGTTCTATATTCTCCCACCCTTTGCCACACATCCTACATATTCTCTCTCCATTATTCCTCCAGTACATATTCTCTCTTTCCTTATTTCAGCATTTAAACCTCGCTATGACTCTTTTTTCTTTTATACATTTTTTTCCCCTTAAATATTCTGGTATTCCTTCCGTTCTTAACTCCCTGTACTTTATATTGTATGTTTCTCCTTCTATCTTCGCTCTCCTCTCTTGTATCTGTATATCTTTATCTCTACTTATCAATTTTCTATTCTTTTCCCCTTCCTTCTTTTTCTGTTTATCTCCTCTCTCGAGTACCCTAGCCTTTCATAATAATGTTTTCTGTCCTCTTCACCGTATTTGTTTAAATATTTCTCCATTTCTTTCCAACATTCTTTTAGTATCTCATTTCCCACCCTGTCATTTATCCTTTCTTCAAATGTCACTGCCAATTTTGCTGTCCAAATCCTAATTTTATCTATTTTTACTTCTTCTATTATATATTCTAGTGTTTTTTTCCTAAACCCAACGTCTATTTCCAATATTTTAATTGTATATTCTCCAGCTTTTTCTATTCATTCCATCCCTATATTTTCGCCAGGTACAATAATACACTCCTTAATACCTTGTTCTCTTTCTGTTCTAATTCTTTTATATGTCTCTCATCCTTATTATTATATCTAAAATTATACCCAAGATACTTGTATTTTGTATTTCTTTCTGTCCCCATAACCATCTCTCTCCCTTTTTTCTTTTTAAACATCATTATGTTAGTTTAACTTCAAACTTTTTTCTTCCCTATCACTATTCCTCTTGTTTGCTGTTTTTATCACCTCTTTTAAATCACTCATATATATTGCAAATAAACTTGGACTTAACTCATTCCCCTGTCTAAGCCCCTTAGTTACCCAAAACTCTCTTCATATCCTCCCCTCAACTCTAGTTCTACACCTTGTTTCTCTATACAGTTCTTCTATCCCTGCTACCAAATTTTCCCTTACCCCTTCTGCCTCATTACTTTCCACAACAGCTCTCTATCCACATTGTCAAACGCTGCCTTAATATCTAAAAATAAAGCATACATTTTTCCTGCGTCCTTTTGTATCTCTTTATTAACCATGTGCTTCAAGATATAAATATTGTCTATTGTACCTCTGTGTTTACTTCCTCTCTTCTATTTCCTTCTCCAATTTGCTTCTTTATATTTCTCCATATATCTTGTACCCCACATTTGTGAGACTTACCTCCCTATAGTTTTCAATTTGCTTTTTATCCCCTCCTTTATATATTAGATATATTATTGCCTCTTTCTATTTTTTTGGAACTCCTCCTCCCTTTCATATCTTTTCAAACACTTTTCTTATTCTTTCTTTCATTCTATTACTTATATATTTCCACTGCTGTCCTTGAGTTCTATCAGTACCTTTGGTTTTACCTATTTTCACCTTCCTTAATGCTTGCTCCAACTCCCCTTTTTTTATACCTTCCTATATTGATTTTTCTTTTCTTTCCTAACCCCTACAATTGTTGGCTTTTCCCTTTGCCCTTCTAATAATCTATTACAATGTTCTTCCATTTTTCATTATCTACTCCTTTTCCTAACTTCTTAAACTTTCTCCTCCTTCTGCTAATCAACTTCCATACTTGACTTTTACTCTTTATTTTTCCTATCTTTTCCTCCAACTCCTTTTATAGCTATTTTTTCTCTGTTTACACTCTTCTTTGAAACTTTTTTTTTAGCTTTTTGTATTCTTCTAACTCTATCTTCCCTTTTTTTCATTTTCTTCTCCCTCTTCTCATCTCTTTTTTTCTTTTTTTCGCAATCACCATTCCACCATTCTTTGTTGTTTTCTACTATATGTGCTCTTTTCTTATACCTTTTCTTTTCCGTTGCATCATTCATTTTCTTCACAATCCTATTTATTTTTTCCTCAACCTCATAAGCCATCTTTTCCCTGTATCTCTTTATATTTTTCCTTGTCTACACTTTTTTTCTCCTCACTCTTTATTATCGTTTAGTTCTCCTTCTTCCCATTTATCCATCATTATCACCTCTAACGGTTGATGATCGGATTCCTCCTCTTCTCCTATTCTCAGCTGTTCTATTTCCTCTTTACTTTCTTCATTTATTATTACGTAGTTTATGACTAATTCTCCTCTTTCTTTTATATAGGTGTACTCGCCGTTTCCTCCTTCCTCCAGATTACCATAAATTATAGTCCATCTTTGTTCTTCGCATATTTCTATCAATATCTTTCTCTGTTCATTTACTTTTTATCCATCAAACTCCTTTTTTTTACTTTTTCCTCTTTCATTATTTTCCCCTCTTCTTCTGTTCTAGCGTTAAAATCTCCTCCTATAATTATTTTTTCTTCCACCTCTTCTTCTAAAAACTCTTCTATTGTTCTCTTTGTATGTCACATTTCCTTTCCATATATCGTAATTACCTCAAACTAATTTCTTTTTTCTTGCTTTATTCTAGTTTTTAATGCTCCTCTAAGCTTCACCTCTGATTCTTTCTTCCACTTTTTTCGAACTCCTGTTATTATTCCTCTTTTCGCCCTCCCTCTCTTTTTTGTTCTTTTCGCGTATTGTATTTCCTAAACAAACTCCTCCGGCATTTGCTCCTTCCATTCTTTCCATTCATCTTGTTCCATCCATGTCTCCACCAGCCCTACCTTATTGAATCCTTTAATATAATTCCAAAATTGTGCCCCTTTATTTTTAATTCCTGCCACGTTCCAAAAAACTATTCTATTATTTCTTTTCTTTTGTAATAAACTTTGCCCACTTTTCCCTATGCGTTTCCCTTTCGTCTTTTTCCCACCCCCTAATTTTAGTTTTTTGACATCCATTTTTTATCTTCCCCTCTGATTCTATCTATCTATTATCTTCTCTTTCCACCCATTTCTTTCCAACCCCTATTTTTACTGTCTTTTCTTCTTGCTACAACATTTTTGCTTCCTGTGTTATTCTCATTTGTATCTCTCTTTCCTTCAATGTCATATCTTCATCTACGTAAATTTTAGTTCCCATCATTTTTCGTTTATTCTTTAATACTTCTATGTATAAAATACTACTTGTTTTTGCATCTCTTGTTTGTCTCCTCTTACTTCCACTCCTCTCACTATTACATTTTTTTGTTTCTCTTTTTCTAAAACCTCCACTCTTTTTCTAACCTATCTACTTTACCTTCTAATTTTTTACATATCTCTTGTAGTTTTTCGTTCAACTTCTTATTTCCTCATTTACCTTTCCTTGATTAATTTTAATTTCTCTTATTTCTTTCAGCATTTCCTTAATCCAACTTATTGTTTTATTTTTTCCCGACTTTTTCTCCTTCCGTTTCTTTTGTTTTTCTTTCTCTAAACGTATATCTTTTTCCGGCGACCGTGACAATTTTTTGCTTCTTCTAAATATACTATACACATCCTTTTCCGTTTCTCCACTTATTGTAAAGGGCTTCATCAGGGCGAGAAACAAATAAATGAGAGTTTAAGATTAGCTATTAATAGTCAGGTAATCAACTAGTCATCCAAACCAGATTATAATTTCTGTTTTGAAAAGAATTCAAATGTAAATTTTGTACAAGGGGAGTAAATTGTAAATCTGGTTTTAACTGTTATTCGATTGCTGTTTTTCTTAAATTTAAATTTTAGAGCAAATAAATTTCGACTACTGAATAATACGCCGTTTTTCAATTTTCAAAAAAGCCGACACCTGTAATAACATTTAATTTGCGTTGGCTTATAAAAGTGCGGCCGCGCGCGTTCTTTTTTTCTTTCTCCGATAATTCAATATAGGAAATTGCCGGACGCAAATAACACACTTTAAACACTAGTGATTGAATATTACTTATAACCGAACGAATTGATAATGGGCAGGTAAAAAGATGCTTCTGCACGACAACCGGGACGATGTAGGTGGTATGTAATGTTAATCGATTTTCTTCACGCAGAAAATTTCTCATAAATTCGTAAAAATATTGTAAATACGTCGGTGACACCAAAAAAATAAACTACATGCAATTTCCGACACGAAACAGACACAAAAATTATTGTTCATAAAGAGTGTTTTAATTGCAGAAGCGCGAGAATACATTATCAGATGAAGAGCAAAGCGAATGCGCATTTAATTTCAAATTAATTATAAGCTTTGTTGTAAATTGCATACATTTTTCGACATCGTCTTAATTATTTAGACATTATAATTGAATTTATTATAACAATGCTTTGGAAAGTTGATTGTAAATTAAGAAGCGGATTAACACACCGTATGTGGAAATTCTTCTTCAGACGTTCACTGTTAATTACTTTAATTTATTGCACGCTTCATCGTGTTTGTCATTGACTATATGTATGAATCAATACTACCCTAAAAATCGATAACAATAACAAAACAATTTAAATATTGCATTGAAATCTGATATATGTACAATTCATAAACATTTAAGTTTAAAAGAAGTTCAATATCTTAATTTGTAAACTGAAAGCTCTATGTTTGGTACAATTCAAACTTACCAAAAAATTACCATTAAATTTAAATAATTTTTTTTCAATAAAACATAAATGAACGCTAACAGTTTTTTTTTCTGATTAAAATTAGGGTTACAACTTATACATAAAAAAGGAAATCAAAAACACACATTTTCTACGTTTTACAATTTTTTTCTCAAAAACTCAAAAATTTGAAGTTTAAAAAAGCTTAAACTTTTAGATGCAAACGAAAATATTTTAGTTTTTGAACTGAGAGTGTAAAATTTACATCATTATTTTAATTTAACCGACAAAAATACCCAAATATTACAAATTATTTTTTAAATTTAGTTGGAATTAGAGCGCACGTAAATGTATTGGTTTTTTAACAAATAGGTTAAAATTAGGTACAATTTTTGTTTGGTTTATTGTTTTAGTTTTTAGTACCTAGGAGCAAACATTAATAAAAATACTAAAACTTGAAAATTCAACTCAATTATTCTATTAAATTTAATTTAAATTTAAAAAAAATTCAAAAAAAACATAAATGTTTTAGTTTTTGGACTCAGAGTTTGTAATTTATAGTTTCCTCATTATTTTAATTTTTTAGATATAGCACCATAAACTGACAATAATACCCAAACATTGCAAATTCAATTGTATTATAAATTTAGTTTGAATTAAAAAAAATTTTTTAGACCCAGCACCAAAAATTACAAAAGTACCCAAAAATTGAAAATTCTACTATATTCTTCTATTATATTGAGTTTGAATTAAAAAAAAAAAAAACAAACGTAAATGTTTTAGTTTTATTGAACTGAAAGTTTAAAATTTGATACATTTTTTATTTACTTTCATATTTTAATTTTTAGGACCTATCTCCAATAATTGACAAAAATACCCAAATATGTGAAATTTAACTCTATTATTCTATTATGTTTAATTTGAATTTTAAAAAAAATCAGATGAAAATTAAGTGTTTTAGTTTTTTAAATAAAAGTTTAAAATTTGATATAAATTATACTTACCTCATTATTTTAATTTTTAGGATATAGCACCAAAAAACTACAATAATACCCAGACTTTGCAAATTCTTTATAATTTTCTGTATAATTATTTTTCAATTTAATTGGAATTAAAAAAAAAATCAGAGGGAACGAAAATACTTTAGTTTTTTAACTAAAATTTTGAAATTTGGTATAATTTCTATTTACTTTATTATTTTAATTTTAGGACGTAGGACCAAAAATTGACAAAAAAACTTAATTATTGAAAATTCAACCTTATTATTTAATTAAATTTGTTCTAAATTTAAGGAAACGTAATCTTTTAATGTTTGAACCTCATTATTTTAATTTTTAGGACCTAGGACCAAAAATTTGTTTCATTTTTGTTTGTTTGTTTTTTAAATTAAGTTAAAATTAAAAAAATCAAAGGGAACAAAAATACTTTAGTTTTTAACTAAAACTTTGAAATTTGGTACAATTTTTATTTAGTTTATTATTTTAATTTTTTGGGACCTAAGACCAAAATTGACTAAAACTTACACTGAAAATCAACTTTATTTTTTAATTAAATTTGGTTTAAATATAAAAAAAATTTAAGCAAACATAATGTTTAATGTTTGAACAAAGAGAATAAAATTTGTTATAATTTATACTTACCCCATTATTTTAATTTTTAGGATCTAGCACCAAAAACTTGTTTCATACTAAACTTGTTTGTTTTATTTTTTAAATTAAGTTGAAATTTAAAAAAAAATCAGAGGGAACGAAAATACTTTAGTTTTTTAATTAAAACTTTGAAATTTGGTACAATTTTTATTTACTTTATTATTTTAAATTTTGGGACCTAAGACCAAAATTGACAAAATACTTAAACACTGAGAAATTCAATCAAGGAAATGTACTACCAACTGAGCTTTGATTTAAAAAAATTAAAACACAACGAAATGTTTAAATTTTTATTGAACTGACGAGTTTAACAGTTATGCTATTATCTTCACGTTACCTCCTTATCGTTGATTTTAGGACCTATCTCCATAATTGACAAAAATACCCAAATATTTGAAATTCAATTCTGTTATTCTGATTATATTTAACTTTATTTTTAATTAAATTTGGTTTGAATATAAACAAAATTGCAAATTCAAACAAACATAATGTTTTAATGTTTGAACAAAGAGAGATAAATTTGATATAATTTATACGTACTTCATTATTTTAATTTTTAGGATCTAGCGTCAAAAACCGACATAATACCCAAACATTGCAAATTCAATTGTATTATGTTTTTAAATTTAGTTGAAATTTAAAAAGAAAAATAGAGGAAACATAAATGTTTTAGTTTTTTAATTAAAAGTTTAAAATTTGGTATAATTTCTATTTACTTTATTACATCAATTTTTATGACCTAGCACCAAAAATGACAAAATTACCCTAACATTGGAAATTCTACTCTATTCTTCTATTATATTGAGTTTGAATTAAAATAAATCGAAACAAACGTAAATGTTTTATTTTTATTGAACTGAGAGTTTAAAATTTGATATAATTTTATTTACTTTCTTATTCTTAATTTTTAGGACCTATCTCCAATAATTGACAAAAATACCCAAATATCTGAAATTCAACTCTATTATTCTATTATATTTAATTTGAATTAAAAAAAAGAATCAGGAAATTAAGTAGTTTTAGTTTTTTAAATAAAGAGTTTAAAATTTGATATAACTTACATTTATTATTTATTATTTTAATTTTTTAGATATAAAAACTAAATAAAAAGATTTTTTTAATTTTTTTATTTTTTTTTAATTTTTATTTAAATAAAAAATTCAGAGCAAACATAATGTTTTAATGTTTGAACAAAGAGTTTAAAATTTGATATAATTTATACTTACTTTATTAGTTTTAATTTATAAGGATCTAGCACCAAAATCGACAATAATACCCAAATAATTGAAAATTCAACTGTATTATTCAATTAAATTTGTTCTAAATTTAAAAAAAAAATATTTTTTTTTTTTTTAATTTTATTTTTTATTTTTTATATATAAAAAAAAAAAATTTTTTTTTTTTTTTTTTGTTTTTTAAATTTATTTAGAAATTTAAAAAGAAATACAGAGGGAACGAAAAACTTTTAGTTTTTTAACAAAAAGTTTAAAATTTGCTGTAATTTATATTTACTTTATTATATAAATTTTTACGATCTAGCACTAAAAATGACAAAATTACCTAACATTGGAAATTCTACTTTATTCTTCTATTATAGAGTTTGAATATAAAAAAATCGAAACAAACATAAATGTTTTATTTTTATTGAACTGAAGACTATAAAATTTGATATAATTTTTATTTACTTTTTATTTTAATTTTTAGGACCTATCATCAAAAACTGACAAAGATACCCAAACATTTCAAATTTAACTCTATTATTCTATTAAGTTTAATTTAAATTTAAAAAAATCAGAGGAACGTTAAGTGTTTTAGTTTTTTTTTAAATAAAAGTTTAAAATTTGAATAAATTATTAACTTCATTATTTAAATTTTTTGGATATAGTTACAAAAACCCAAACATTACCAAATTCTTTATAATTTTTCAAAATTGCTCTTCTATCATTTTTTAATTCAGTTGGAATAGAAAAAATCAAACATTAGAGGAACGAAAATGCTTTTATTTTTTATTGAACTAAAAGTTTGAAATTTGATATAATTCATATAAACCTAATTGTTTAGATTATTTCAATTTTTTGGACCTAGGACCAAAAATTGACAAAGAACTTAATCATTAAAAATTTAACTTTTTATTATTCAATTAAATTTGTTCTAAATTCAAGCAAACGTAAATGTTTGAACAAAGATTTTAAATTTGATATAATTTATACTTACTTCATTATTTTAATTTTTAGGATCTAGCACCAAAAACCGTCAATAATACCCAAACATTGCAAATTGTTTTATTTTTTAAAATTGAGTTGGAATTAAAAAAATCAAAGGGAACGAAAATACTTTTAGTTTTTTAACTGAAACTTTAAAACTTGGTATAATTTCTATTTACTTTATTATATAATTATTTCACCACCTAGCACCAAAAAATGACAAAATTACGTATACATTGGAAATTCAACTCTATTCTTCTATTATATTGTGTTTGAATTAAAAAAATCAAAACAAACGTAGACGGATTATTTTTATTAAACTGAGGTGTTTAAAATTTGATACAATTTTTATTTACTTTCTTATTTTAATTTTTAGACTAATCTCCAATAATTGACAAAAATACCCAAATATTTGAAATTTAACTCTATTATTCTATACAATTTAAAAAAAAAATTGATAAATTGGGGTAATAGGTATATTTGAATGTTATTCAAATTCTTTCAGGGATCTTCTTAGAGTGGAGATAAAAACGAAACTCTACCCTTTATGATGGGAGTAGTATTGCTACGTTTCACTCCTAACAAATGTGAGCTTTTTTAAGGGGTCAAAAAAAAATAACCAGTATTACACATTTTGAACAAAATCTTTTACAATAATTTTCTTTCTTTTACTTTCTTTCATCTTAAGAAGATCTATAAATAAAAGTAATTGCTTTCGATTTTACCTATTACCTAAAGGACTCAAATCAATTTTTTTAAATTTAATAAAATAATTCAATTAAACTTATAATGTTTGGGTATTTGTGTCGTTTTGGTGTTAAAATAAAATAATGAGGTAAATGTAAATTATACCAAATTATTTCTTCTAAACTAAACTTGTTTGTTTGAATTTTTAAGTTAACTAGATTTAGAGAATAATATTTGTTTGAGTAAAAAGAAATAGAAATTATATCAAATTTTAAACTAATTAATTTAATTTTTAATGTTTGGGTAAAACGTGATAAAAATTATATCAAATTTTAAACTCTCAGTTCAAAAGGCAACAAGTCGGGTTTGTTTTAAATTTTTTTTAAAAACTTGTACAGATATTAAAAAAATAATAGAGTTAAATTTCCAATATTTTTTGGTTTTTGGTGATAGGTTCTAAAATTTATATAATAAATTAAATAGAAAGTATATTAAATTTTAAACCCTTAGTTCAAAAAAAACCAAGACCTTTAAGTTTGTTTCGATTTTTTTTTGAATTTAAACTAAATTTAATAAAACAATTTTCAATAGTTGATATTTTTCTCGGTTTATGATGCTAGTTGATAAATAGTTAATTTAAGAATTTAAAATCAATAACATCCATGCATGTGTGACTCAAAATCTTTAATCTATTAAGTTTTATTTTATTTTCTGAGTCAAGAATAAATAATTTGCAAAGATTTCAATTAAATAGTTGACTAATTTTTTTTTAGTTTTATTTAAAACTTTAAAATTTAATGACCAATAGCATCCATAAAAGTCTGACTCAAAATCTTTAATCTATTAAATTTTATTTTATTTTTTACGTCAAGAATAAATATTTTGCAACAGTTTACTTTTATGTAGTTAAGCTTTGTTTTATTTTTTAAGTTTTATTTAAAAAAATTTAAGGCCTAAGACTCTTAAAAATGTGATTCAAAAATCTTTTATTGATTTTTTAAGTCAAGAACAAATAATCAGCAACCGTTTCAATTTTATTTAGAAAAAAATTAAGATCTAAAACCGATAAATGTGTGACCCAAAGAATTTTTTTGATTAAAATTCATGTTATTTTTTAAGTCAAAAATAAATAATTTGCTGCAGTTTTTGTTTAAATAGTCTTTTAATCAAAAACTCAAAAATATTTTTCACAATATAACGTAAAAAAACTACAAATTTAAATAATTTGTTTTATTTCCTACGCATTTTATTACCAATAAATATGTAAATTTAAAAATCAAATTTAAAAATTCTATTTTTTAACTGTAACTCCAAAATTTGGTAAAATTCTTTCCCGATAATTGTTTTAACCTTAAAATTTGAAGTCCAATTAATATTAATTTCGTTTAATTATTTAAATTTAAACTTCAAAAAATTACATTTTAATATTTCGTTTTAAATTTTGTGAAAACAAGTTAAATTTTAATTTTATTCATTAAAATAAGGCTCAAAAATTTTAATATTTTTGTTAGAATTCGATTTTTAAGATTATCTAACAATAAATTGCACTGTTTTAGTTGAATAATTAAAATTTATTTAAAGTTTAATTTAAAATATTTATGTATTAGAATAGCTATAAATATTATTCACACGGTCTAACCCCAAAAATTTTAATTAAAATTAAAATAAAATTTTTGAGTCCTTATTTAAAAAAATTTAAAGCCTAAAACTTTTAAAAATGTGACTCAAAAATCTTTAATTTATAAAATTTAATTTATTTTTAAATTCAAGAATAAAATTTGTACCATTTTTTAGTTTTATTTAAAAAAATTAAGATTTAAAAAATGTTAAAATTCATTTTATTTTTTAAGTCAAAAATAAATAATTTGCTGAAGTTACAAATGCAAATCAAAAATTCAAATAATTTATTTTATTTCCTACGTATTTTTTTACAAAAAAAATTTAAAAATCAAATTTAAAAATTTTATTTTTTTAACTGTAATTCCAAAATTTGATAAAATTTTCTCCCGATAATTGTTTTACTTAAAATTTGAAGTCCAATTAAAATTAATTTTGTTTAATCATTCAAATTTAACCTTCAAAAATTACAAACAAGTTAAATTTAAATTTTTTTTATTAAAATAAGGCTCAAAAATTTTAATGTTTTGTTAGAATTCGATTTTCAATTGCCCTGTTTCAGTTGAAAAATAAAAATTTATTTAAAGTTTAATTTAAAATATTTACGTATTAGATTAGCTATAAATATTATTCACCCCAAAAATTTTAATTAGAATTAAAATAAAATTTTTGAGTCCTTATCTTTTTTAGTTAATGAATATTTGTACGTGTAATTGTCGCACTCTAATTTGAAAACTTTGTGATTGTTAATCCGTCCAGTTACAATTTAATGCAATCTAGAGCAGTTTGTAGTTTATGATGGTTGTCATGTTTTAGCGTTTCGTAACGGAGAAGCTCATAAATATGTGCGAGACAATCGTCCAAAACGTAATTTATATAAATTTGTCCGAAAAGAAATACAACCTACAAATTCGAAGCAAAAATTATGACGCGCAGACAACGGCAACGAAAAAAAAATGTTAGAACGTAACGTAAGTGCTAAAGAAAAATTATTGCCGCCGCGATAAAATATAGTCGAAAAAGTCCGTCGAGATTCGTAGTAAAAACTGGAAATAAAGGCAAAGGAAAGTTAATAAATCTAATAAGGCAAGTCTGCTAGTGTTAGACAATGACGTATGAGCCAATAAGTCCGCTATGTTCGAGTGGGCCATGACCGATCGTCAGCTGCTTCCCGCAGAGAACCCATGCAGCGCCCACTTTAATCGAAGATCTGAAATTACATATTTTATTCGATTTGCGGCTAAAACGATTATTTATCCATTATTGAATGTTAACAAAACCCGGAAACAGGTGAAAAATGCGAGCGAATCGGGATCGCACCTGGTTGTGCGCGTTAATTTGTAAAATTTGGACGCGATCTTGTAATTGTCGTACATCATTTCATAAATATACCTGCTGTTGTAAAAATTCATAAATATCGACTTCTTAGAAATGTGACACATTTTTCGGTTGTTTCTGTAAATCAGTATCATGGCCTACTACAGGTGTGCTGATCAAAGATAAAGAAGTCACTACGTGGTAGGAGCCGGTCTTTTCCACCATTTACACATCCGCGTAAATTAAGTTGAAATAAGTTCAGCAACAGCAACCATCAAAAATTAGGTAAAAAACTTAGGATATAAGTCAAGTTTGAGTTCATTTTCCAATCGAAACGCCATTTCGATCCATCTGGATCCAAAATTTTTAAAACACTTCGGTGGAAAGAACCGCGACCAACTACACGACAAATAATATTTTGTGGTTTTTCGGTGTTAAGGAACGTGTATTGATAACAAATGGCTTCTTTTACTACAAAAATCTGATTGTCAGATATGAGCGGAAGGTTGTTGTGCGGGCACAGAAAAAAACAATAAAACTGCTACTTTGTGATTCTGCGTTTTGTAAGCGATTACCACCGCAGAAACACATCAACAACTTGAAAATGTTGCCATTAGATACCGATACAGTTTCAGATACGATTGTTTTATCGAGGTAAGAATGCAATAATCATTAGCGAACAACATCAACGTTGTAACGATCTAACAGATGCCAACGGTTTTATGTTTTTAGATTTTATGAACCTTTATATTTTTATCGTCGTAATGATAATATTAAAAGCGAACGTCGTAATTTTAAAGAAAAAAAACTAGAACGGAATTTGAGTCGAACAGCAATCTACGTGACGCAAAAAGAAGTAAAATCAATAAACCAATTATTTAAAACCTTGAACTCAATTACAATTTATACATAAATGCAAGTTCGCTAATGCTAATATGCAAATGTTTTTATCACATCATATTGACGTAAACCTGACGTGAAAACTACGTCAGCTTTTGATCAAACATTCAACTTATTTGCATTACCTTTTGATTTGTATTTTCATATGTATTTACTTAATTTAAGTTCTTTCTAAAATATTACGTACTTTAGACGTCACGTATTGATTAAATATTGAAAAAAAAATGACTAAGAGTTTATTAAAGATTTGTATTGGTGTAAAGTGATAAAACTAATTTAATTATGATAGAAAACATTAAACATATTTATCACAGATAGTGGTCACCTGAAATTAACGTAAACCTGACGTGAAAACTACGTTAACATGTTTGTGTTCTTGAATTTTCTTTAATACCTTTTGATTTGTATTTTTATATGTATTTACTTAATTTAAATTTCAATTCATTGTTTATTACCTTTTTCAAAAACGTTCAAACGTTATCACATAAATTTGACGTATACCTGACGTGAAAACAACGTTATCTTTTATCGAACATTTTTACTGATTTGCATTATTGAGTTTTCTTTTATTATTTTATGAGTTGTTTTTTAAATGAATTTATATAATTTAAGTTTTAGTACTTTTTATAAAACACTTACACGTTACGTACTTTAGACGTCACTTATTGATTAAATATTGAAAAAAAAATGACTAAGAGTTTATTAAAGGTTTGTATTGGTGTAAAGTGATAAAAACTAATTGAATTATAATAGAAAACATTAAACATATTTATCACAGATAGCGGTTACCTCAAATTAACGTACACCTGACGTGAAAACTACGTTAACATGTTTGTGTTCCTGAATTTTTTTAATACCTTTTGATTTGTATTTTCATATGTATTTACTTAATTTAAATTTCAATTCATTGTTTATTACCTTTGTCAAGAACGTTCAAACGTTATTACAGAAATTTCACGTATACTCCGTGAAAAATTCTTTTATCAACTTTCTTTTCTTGCGTTATTCAGTTTTTTTATTATTTTATGAGTTGTTTTTAAATGAATTTATATAATTTAACTTTTAGTACTTTTTATAAAACACTTACACGTTACTTACTTTAGACGTCACTTATTGATTAAATATTGAAAAAGAAAAAGACTAAGAGTTTATTAAAGATTTTTATTGGTGTAAAATGATAAAAACTAATTGAATTATGATAAAAAACATTAAACATATTTATCACAGATAGCGGTCACTTCAAATTATCGTAAACCTGACGTGAAAACTGCGTTAACATGTTTGTGTTCCTGAATTTTCTTTAATACTCTTTGATTTGTATTTTTATATGTATTTACTTAATTTAATTTCAATTCATTGTTTGTTACCTTTTTCTAAAACGTTCAAACGTTATCACATAAATTTGACGTATACCTGACGTGAAAACAACGTTATCTTTTTATCGAACTTTCTTTTGATTTGTGTTATTGAGTTTTCTTTATTATTTTATGAGTTGTTTTTAAATGAATTTATATAATTTAACTTTTAGTACTTTTTATAAACACTTACACGTAACGTACTTTAGACGTCACTTATTGATTAAATACTGAAAAAAATGACTAAGAGTTTATTAAAGATTTGTATTGGTGTAAAGTGATAAAAACTAATTGAATTATAATAGAAAACATTAAACATATTTATCACAGATAGCGGTCACCTCAAATTAACGTACACCTGACGTGAAAACTACGTTAACATGTTTGTGTTCCTTAATTTTCTTTAATATCTTTTGATTTGTATTTTTATATGTTTTTAATTAATTTAAATTTCAATTCATTGTTTATAACCTTTTTCAAGAACGTTCAAACGTTATTACATAAATTTGACGTATACCTGACGTGAAAACAACGTTATTTTTTATCGAATTTTTTTGATTTGCGTTATTGAGTTTGCTTTATTATTTCATGAGTTGTTTTTTAAATAAATGTATATAATTTATCTTTTAGTACATTTTTATAAAACACTTACACGTAACGTACTTTAGACGTCACTTATTGATTAAATATTGAAAAAAATGACTAAGAGTCTATTAAAGATTTGTATTGGTGTAAAGTGATATAAACTAATTGAATTATAATAGAAAACATTAAACATATTTATCACAGATATGGTCACCTCAAATTAACGTACACCTGACGTGAAAACTACGTTATCATGTTTGTGTTCCCTGAATTTTCTTTAATATCTTTTGATTTGTATTTTTATATGTATTTATTTAATTTAAATTTCAATTCATTGTTTATAACCTTTTTCAAGAACGTTCGAACGTTATTACATAAATTTGACGTATACCTGACGTGAAAACAACGTTATCTTTTTATCGAACTTTCTTTTGATTTGCGTTATTGAGTTTTCTTTATTATTTTATGAGTTGTTTTTTTAAATGAATTTATATAATTTAACTTTTAGTACTTTTTTATAAAACATTCACACGTTACGTACTTTAGACGTCACTTATTGATTAAATATTAAAATAAAATAGTTAAGAAGTATTGAAGATTTTATTGATTAATTAGTTACTAAATTATTTATATCAATAAAAACCATATCATATATGCTTTCAATTACGTTTTTGAAGGATTTTAACAAAAACACTTTTTATCCAACACTTTTATGTTTTATATTTCCATAAATGTGATATGGAAATAAGTAACAAAAAAATGCTTTGAGGGAGTCTGCAAAAGGGTCTTCAAAGAAACGGGGAAGAGAAAAACAAAGGAAACAAAGAAAAGGTAAAAAATAAAGCACTGGAACATAAAAAATAAAGGGGAAAAAGTTCTGAAAATATATAAGCAGTTTAAAATGGAGGGGTTGAGAAAATGGATGGAGGAAAAAGATTTGAGTATTTGGAAAGAATTTAAATGGGAAATTTAGTTCGCAGTAAGGGAAAATAATAAAGGAAGAGCGAAGGGGGGTATTTTAACAAGGGTAGGAAGACAATAACGATATATAGAAAAAAACAAAAATCATTTAAGAAAAATAGGAAGAATAATCAAGGAAAAAGAAGAAAGAAAAGTTATTCTTAGAGGAGACTTCAATGCAAGAACAAGGGAAGAAGGAGGTGTAATAATAAACGCAGAAAAAAGAAAAAGGAGGTCAATGGATCAAACTGCAATTTTTGAAAAATAATTTTATCAAAAAATTTGACTCAGTTTTTCAGTATTGATTTTGTTTTTAGAGTCATTTATTTTGGCAAATTTCTTTGCTTCCAATTTCGACTCAAATTTAATCAAAAACGACTCCATTTTAATTTTTTTAATATTTCACGATTTTTTCAGCCCATTGCGACTAAATTACATTTTCTGAAAAATAATTCAGTTACAAAATTAGAATCCGTTTTTGCACTACTGATTAAGTTTTTAAAATCATTTCTCTTGGCAATAATTTTTTGAATCTATTTTAGACTCAAATTTCATCAAAAATTTTGTTTCTTTCGCCAATTTTTAAAAGATTTTTAAAAGTTTACTGCGACCCAATTAAAATTTTTGAGTAATAATTTAGTCACTAAATTTGAATCCATTTTCCAGGATTGATTATTTGTTTAGTCATTTTTTTGGTATTTTTTCTGTTAAAAATTTTTCAATTTCGTAATTGAAACCCATTGCGACTAAATTACAATATTCAAAAATAAATTAGTCACAAAATTTGAATCCGTTTTTGCAGCATTGAATATATGTATAATTTCTTTTATGGCAAATTTTTGTGCATCCAATTTGGACTCAAATTTAATAAAAAATGCAACAAATGTTTTATTTTGTCTTTTTGGCCAATTTTTAAATATTAAACTACTTTCAATTTTGTAATTAATGCTCATTGCGACCAAATTACAATTTCTGATAAATAATTTAGTCCTAAAATTTGAATCCGTTTTTGTTGCATTGATTAAGTTTTTAAAGTCATTTTTTTAGCAATAATTTTTTGAATCCATTTTAGACTCAAATTTAATCAAAAATTCTTGTTTTCTTTGCCATTTTTTTTTTAAATATAGGATTTTGGAAGCTCACTGCAACCCAATTACAATTTTTGAGTAATAATTTAGTCACTAAATTTGAATCCATTTTCCAGGATTGACTATTTGTTTAGTCATTTTTGTTTGTAAAATTTTTCGTAATTGAAGCCCATTGCGACTAAATTACAATATCCAAAAAATAAATTAGCCACAAAATTTGAATCCGTTTTTGCAGCATTGAATATGTATAATTTCTTTTTTATGGCAAATTTTTGTGCATCCAATTTGGACTCAAATTTAATAAAAAAATTCTACAACTGTTTTATTATGTTTTTGCCAATTTTTAAATATTAAACGATTTTCAATTTTGTAATTAATGCTCATTGCGACCAAATTACAATTTCTGATAAATAATTTAGTCTTAAAATTTGAATCCGTTTTTGTTGCATTGATTAAGTTTTTAAAGTAATTTTTTAGCAATAATTTTTTGAATCCATTTTAGACTCAAATTTAATCAAAAAATCTTGTTTCCTTCGCCATTTTTTTAAATATAGGATTTTTGGAAGCTCACTGCCACCCAATTACAATTTTTGAGTAATAATTTTGTGACTAAATTTGAATAAATTTTCCAGGATTGATTATTTGTTTCGTCATATTTTTTGTTAAAAAATTTTCAGTTTCGTAATTGAAGCCCATTGCGACTAAATTACAATTTCTGAAAAATAAATTAGTCACAAAATTTGAATCCGTTTTTGCAGCATTAATAATATGTATAAGATCTTTTTCTTAACAAATTTTTGTGTATCCAATTCAGACTCAAATTTAATAAAAAATGCTACAACTGTTTTATCTTGTCTCCTTTGCTAATTTTTTAATATTAAAAAAATTTTTAATTTTGTAATTAATGCCCATTGTGACCAAATTACAATTTCTGATAAATAATTTAGTCCCAAAATTTGAATTCGTTTTTGCAGCATTATGTTTTTAAAGTTATTTGTCTTGGCAATCATTTTTTGAATCCATTAATAAAAAAATCTTGTTTTCTCCGCCAATTTTTTTTATTAAAGGATTTTTGAAGCTCATTGCGACCCAATTACAATTTTTGAGTGTTAATTCAGTCGCTAAATTTAAATCTATTTTCCAGGATTGACTATTTGTTTAGTCATTTTTACGACCAAATTACAATTTCTGATAAATAATTTAGTCCCAAAATTTGAATTCCCTTTTGGCAGCATAATGTTTTTAAAGTTATTTGTCTTGGCAATCATTTTTGAACCATTAATAAAAAAAATCTTGTTTTTCTCACGTTTCCAATTTTTTTTTTATTAAAGGATTTTGAAGCTCATTGCGACCACCATTTTATTTTTTAAGTAATAATTTAGTCGCTAAATTTAAATCTATTTTTCCAGGATTGACTATTTGTTTAGTCATTTTTTTACGACTAAATTACAATTTCTGAAAGATAAATTAGTCTCAAAATTTGAATCTTTTTTTGCAGCATTAAATATATGTATAAGTTCTTTTTCTTGGCAAATTTTTGTGCATCCAATTTGAACTCAAATTTAATAAAAAAGCTACAACTGTTTTATCTTGTCACGTTTACTAATTTTTTTTTATCAAAAATTTTTCAAGCCCATTGCCACCAATTTATATTTTTCTAAATATAATTGTTTTGTCTTGCCAATTCTTTAATATTAAAAGATTTTTGACGCTCTCTGCAACCAAATTGATTATATATTTAGAGTCATATTTTTACGTCCAATTCAGACTCAAATTTAATATAAAATTTTACGATTCTTTTATCTTGTCTCTGTTGTCTTTTTTTTTATTAACAGATTTTTAAAGTCCGTTGCGACCAAAAAGTAATTTTTGAAAAATAATTTAGTCACAAAATTTGAATCTGTTTTTTCAGCACTGGTTAAGTTTTTAGAGTCATTTTTGAGACTCAAATTTAATCAAAAATTCTGCAATTGTTTTTTTGTCTACTTTGCCAATTTTTTTAATATCAACAAATTTTTGAAGATTATTAGTCACAAAATTTGAATCCGTTATTGCAGCATTGATTATGTAGTCATATTTAATTCTTAGAGTTTTGAAAGAAACCAAGCCAAGCTGAGTATTTTGCTTGAAAATCACCAGCATTAATAAAAGAAAACCATCTGAGCTTTTGG
Organism: Abscondita cerata; assembly: GCA_030710515.1. NCBI lineage: Eukaryota > Metazoa > Arthropoda > Insecta > Coleoptera > Lampyridae > Abscondita > Abscondita cerata. The sequence continues at coordinate 494,817 of JALBCR010001076.1, forward strand.
TCCCGCACCAAGAATTCGCTTCGAAGAAGATCACAAAGAGACACTGTTTGAATCATTAAAACATTTGGTCCTTCGAGCAAGAACTGAATTGGTAAAAAGGTATCAGAAATTTGGTTGAACTTTGTGTTCGAAAAACTCAACGCTGCTATAAATATTTAAAGAATTCCAACAAATTGACTATAATCTAAGCATTTGATCTTACAGACAGAAGCGAACCTATTCGATTATTTCGGCCTTGGTAGAAAATTGGCTGGTCTTTCTGTAGAATGAACCCAACATTACAACAATTATCCAAACAGCCAGAATTGCCAGAGAAAACACCAAACTTGTCAGTTCTTTGAAATTTGGAAATAATGGGCATTGCCAGAATTCAGTAATCATCATCATTGCCCAAAACTAAACTATTGCTCATATAAGCCTGTAAAAATCTTTCGGGTGGTTTTTTTGTAACCTACAAAAACAACTCCACTACAATAATTAAGCATTTGTTTCTTTGAATTCTTCCAATTACTACAAATGGCTACTAACTGATCTCACTCATGAGTTGTTTGGTTACCAGTAGTTCATTATAGAATTCGGCATCTTTCAGATATTAATTGTCTTGGTAGATGATTGAGCAACTAATTAATCAAATTTAAGGCACCAATTCTCCATAGAAACGATTAAGGTGAAGTGCGCCTTATTTATCGTTTCTGTAGTTTTCATTACAACAATTGGAAACTTTTAACTGCAGTTCAGTTTCAATGTGAAATTTTTCTAATACTTTAGTCTTTGATATTAATCGTGAGTGGTTTACGCCGACACAATCTTGTCAGTAAGTGTTCAGCCGGACCACCCTCAAACTAAGACAAATCGATGAAGCCTTAACGGCAGCGTCGTCATCATCGAAATGTCCGACAATCAATCAATGATTCGATAGAGTCGCATCGTGACTTGTAATTGACTCTCTTCAACTTGATGATCCCTCTAAGCCACGACGTAATGATGCCAGAAACGCCAACCATAAAAACCGACAGCTACCATCCGCGCTTTGTTCGATGAGATCCAATCGAGCTCCCTCGCTCCGATACCATCTTCGAACTAGTCCTATATGATCCAATTGGCGTTTGATTAGAAAAAGCAATTTAGTAAGTGAAACCCGACCACTCCTTTAAAAAGGTGTAAGACACAAATCAAAACCTTTATCCGATCCCATAATCTATAATTCACCCGCACGTCACGCGACAAGCACCAAACACATGTATCAAATCTGGACACCCACAAATAAAATAAAACGACGACGACCATGAGGAAAGGAAAAAAGATAATGGTGGTATAAAAATAACACAATGCAACGCAAGACGCATTAAGTTTCACTCGTTTCGCAGTTATCTACCCAAAAACGATATTAATTTAATAGTGCTTTAGCGTCAAGAGGAGGCTGTTTTACACAAGAATGTATCGGCGATATCTGCGGGCGCACCAATCGATCAAATTTGTTTTCTTTGTCTAAATTAAGAAGGTACCGGTTGTGGTGGAATATGGATGAGTGCACCCGTGCACCTTCAGCGGATTCATCCCCTACGTCCTGGTGCAGCAGTTTCGCGTACCCTTCTTCGGTAATCGACGCCACCAGCCATCGCACAACTAAGTTCTCCACCAACATTTCGCCTGCGTCTCTAAGAACCTACGTCGGACACGGTCGACGGATCCTCTAAAGCATCGTGTGAACTCAGCACTAGGAGACGTAAATATGTAAGATCTAAGGTGAGTTATGGACCGAAGTTTTCTTTATGTTCTCGGATCAGGATTTATTTATTTTATTTATGACCACAACATTGACTGGGGTCTTTACTCCAAGATTTTCTATTGGCAATACGTAACATT